>JANEYF010005117.1:1182500-1478518 GCA_029963845.1 Rhamnusium bicolor
AGATGAAACACCTGTTACATTCACCAATGAATTTGGAACAATATTCTGTGCAGATGTGTTTATTTCTGAATCATTATTATTTATGTAACCTAGAAAAGAACTTAGTTAATTTGTGTATTGTTAATAATAATAATAAATAATAATAAACAGCACAGAAATTACACAACCCCTGAAATCAAAGACGAAGCTGCCTAGAAGCGGGTTAAACTTTGAAAAACGTGGATATACAACCATTTAAACCGACACTCTCAGTGCTGGTAGTGGAAATCAAACCCGCAGCCACAATATAAATACTTGTAGTCACACTTTCCATCGAGCAGTCTGGCCAGTTGGCTAGAGTGCTCGATAGTTATGCCACCGATTCGGTTTAAATATAGAGTTAATAATTAATAATAGACATTGTTTACAGAGAGGAGATATGATGCCATCTATCGAAGAAAAGGAATGATTCACATGTATTTTCCCATTCTAAAGGCCAGTCATATAATTTTAGTCACGTATTCTTTCCTAATTTTTCAATTATGGTATGTCATTCATTCTCTTTCCCATGTTGGCATTTACTTCAAATCGTTTAAACATTAAACTTCTTAAGTACTGTTTATTTCAACCTTATTTGCAACATAAAAAACGTCGGCTCCATTGATTCCTTTACCTCTGCCAAAGAAATCGAGTCTTTTATGTTGTAAATAAGTTTAAAATAAACTATAAAGGAAAACATTTACAGATTATCCTCTGGTTGAATATCTCATCACAATCAGGAAAAAACTTAAAATTAATGTTAGCTTCACTTAGCAAAATCAGCTGTATAGTTTCATTGGACGACACATTACAGTCTAATACAGTACAGCTTTAGTCTAGTCCGGATGCTCCAGAAATCCATATGACAGACAACTCTTTCGGACAATTGAGTGCAAAACTTGGACAGCCGATGTTTTCAATACATAATAATGTAATAAACCACCTGTTTACTCCCACTAAGAGTCTGGTATGTTTACTCTAAACCCTGTGAAGTATTTATTGTATGTTTATTTACATCTAGTCAGGTTAAAATTAAAATTGAGTACTGTGAATGCTATTTATATTATAGAGAGTGGTAAATGCAAACAAAAAATGTTAGGTCCTAATGATATGCCATAAAGTGTACAAAAACAAAAGACTCAAATATCGGGACAACCTTCAAAGTTCCATGCTGCCTAGTCTCATATGTGTCAGGGTTTTTCAAGCCGTACTGTATTGTATTGTATAAATTGTGTTTATGTTTATGTTAGGAGAGAGATAGTTGAGTATTTTGATAACTCTTGTTGTTTAATTTTGGGAAAAATTATTTTAACATCAGTGGATAGAATGTGAGGAATTATTTAATGTTAATCGATTTATTTCACTTGGTCTTACTTAATCAAATTCAAGGACAAATTAGAGTATATTTAAAAAATATATTTATTACTAAACCATTGAACCACTCTCCTGGAAGCTTTGCGTTTGGGATGACCTGCTTAGGTCTATTTAACAAAAAAAAAAAAATTAAACTAACTGCTACTTCCTACTACATCTTGGGAAATTCAAACGAATTATATTTTTAAAATCACTATATTATTTATCTACTGCAACTCCTCTAACTGTAACCGTTGCTCAACAAAAAGTGCCGTGTGGTACAGCAAAGAAAATTTCTTCAGATGTTTTTTGTTTTTCTAAGTCTTTCTTATACCCAAGTTGTATTTTAGCCTAAGGATCATACAATTTTAAATAGATTGCCCAGATACCTATTACCGAGCCTATTACTATAAAAAATTGATTTTTCAAAAATACAGTGTGTCTATGGATGGGGTTGCCAAGAGGAAAAACCTCTTTATTTAATCGTTTATGAAAAAAAAGTCAATCTATATAATAAATTCTGCTTCACTTAAAACCCTTAAAACTATTCAAATTTAAGTTTATATACAGGGTGTCCAGAGATGAAGTGAATTTGTTTTAGTGAATTATGAAAATGTTACTCTTTATTTAAAAATGTGCATCTCTTAAGGCCTCCAAATATCCCTAAAAATGTTTAATTAATCACGAGGTGTCCAACGGCAGAAGCTTGGAATTTTTTTATTTTTTTTTTGATTTGTAAAATAGGGAACTTCTCTCGAAACACTATAAGCAGCTATTCAAATGTTGATTTGTGTATCCCAGGGATATCAATAAGAACAATTTTTATAAGGATAGAAAAAAATATTTAATAAAATTACTACCAAATCCGTAAGTCGTATTATTATTATTATTTTGTTTTCTATTAACACTATACTCCGTTTAATGAACAGAATGTTAAGCCACTCTTCACAAATACGCTCCATATTTGAATAGATTTTTTTCTGTTGGTCGTATTTCTAAAACCCATAACACCGGCAACCGCTTGACTTAACTGCCTGGAGATCTTAGATTCGGCGTCGGTCTTTGCGTTTTGGTGTTTTGTAGAAATTACAGTTGTTATTCGTTGTTTCGAGTTACAGCTATTCCCATTAATATATAAAAGTTGTATTTTTCAACTGGTATACATTTGTGTATATTAAGGATCATAATACAAACGATTGATATTGACTAAATTTGTAAATAATAAAGAATTTTAAATTTCATATACTTATTTCACACTTGACGTTTTATCATTTTAATTCCTCAAAAATTATATTTTAAATTACATGAGTTTTGAATTAGGTTTGTTGTGAGTGGGTCTCAGAGTAGACCCTCCACTGCAGCCATCAGCAGGCCTACTGTGGCTTGAGTTTTGAATTCCCGCTTTCATTAATTTGTAGCGTGCGAAACTGGTTGATGCGCAACCATAAATTAGTGAGGCGTGGCTTAACTATTTCTGATCATTAAACATGGTATAATAGGTGGAAGTTCAATTTTCATTGTTTATTTTTTGTATACCTATCGTTAACACATTTATATTATCATCAAAAATACAGTTTATGGATTCAGTAGTAATTTTATTAAATATTTTTTTTCTATTCTTACTAAAATTGTACCTATTGATGACCCTGATTGTTTGTGTCATGAGATACACAAATTCCCATTTTATTATGTTTTTATAAGGTCTTGAAAGAAGCTCTCTGTTTTACAAAAAACTTTTTTTCAAATCAAAAAAAAATCTTTAAGCTTCTTCCATGGGACATCCCATAAAATTATTAAACATTTTTATGAATATTTGGAGTTTTTAAGAAATGTACATTTTTTAACAGAATATCTTTTTTTCGTATATCACTAATGTAGACATTATTACTTCATCTCTGGACACCTTGTATATAAACTTAAATCTGAATAGTTATTTAAGGATTTTAAGAGAAGCAGAATTTATTATATAGATTGACTGTAAATGATTAAATAAAAAAGTTTTTTAAAAAAATATTATCTATATTATTATAATAGATCCTAAAATTCTTTTTTTTTTGGGGGGGGGGGAAAAAAAAAAAAAAAATATTTTTTGTTAAAAAAAAAAATAAAATTAAAAATAAAATTGCCTTTTTTTCCAAAAACCACACCCCAAAAAAAAAAAAAAAATTTCCCCCCATTTTTTTTTTTTTTATTTTTTAATGATTGTAAAATAAAGAAGTTTGTGTTACCTTTAAAGTTTAAAATAACAAAAGGTATATACAGTTTAAATGTGACAAAGGTCAATTACTTAGGGAAAACAATTTTGATAGTGGCCCAAAATTTCCTCGACTCAAAGCTCCCATTTTCCCCTAAACGGTGTAGTTTCAATTTTTCCAGAAAGTCATACTTTATAAAAAAAATTTCGCTTATTCTGAGACTTCTTTAGCAGTAGTGAAATCAAAAATTAAACATGGTGGCTAAAAACTGTCTAACAAAGGCATTTGAGTTAGCAGTCATCATATAAAAGTATATAATAAACATACAACTGTGTTTGGAGATATTTATAAAAAACTGATAAACTCCCGCCTTCTTTCTTGGGGCGTAGCTCCGAGTATAAGTTTGCTAGAAATTCTCTGATTAAAATTACTTTTTCTTCAACCTCCTAAAGTCCTGGGGTTAAAAACTGAATCACCCTGTATAGGTATTCTATACAGCAGCAGTGGCTTTTTATCAACGTGACCGTATTTAACTTCAGGCCTGTTTATGAATGTCTTGATTCAAGTCTTTTTTTATAATAAGTATTCTAGAAAATATAGTTTTCATATTGAAATAATATGCTGCCATCATTATTAATATGTTTGTTACCAAATGTACGAAACTCATTTTATAGAAAAATAAATAAATAAATCATAATTACACCAGAAAGATATTTATTTCCCTCTATATGTCGAGAAAAGATTCACAAAATTCAATAGCTTTTTCTACAGGTAAAAAGTGTAGAAAAGTAGTCATTCACTTGTTGACTTTTAACACTTTCTAAGGGAATTATGCTCCTTGAAAATGAATACGACATACTTACTTTGAATATCAGATTCCAAGGGTTGAGTTTCTTTTGTAGAATCTTCAACAGGAGAAGATGGTTCAATATTAAACCCCTCTCTAGCCAGAAGCCCTATCATATGAGCAAAATCATCAACTTTCCCTTGCTGCTTTAATTTTTCTTCTTTGGCGTAACTGTGTTCAATATTATAGTCTTTTCCTGCATTTCTCACAATTTCCACCCTTAAGATACCATCCCTCGGCCAAGTATCTTTGACATGTTGCAAGCATGTTGAAGAAGTTCTTGAAAATGCTGTATGTATATACACTAACACAAAAAATGCCGAAATAGCTTTAATTAGTATTAGAAATTCTATAAACCTCCTAAGTGGTTTAGGAAATGTCCTTGCATAAGCCAATGCGGCTCTATAAAATAATGTGTGAAATAGCCTATCCCTAACATTAAATAATGGATTTTGATTATTGTTATTCCTTATTCTATTTGGATTTATTAGCGGTCCACCACCAATATGATTGTTTTCTGGGTTAACCCCCTCAGGAGCAGTAGGAGCATTTCCTGACATCTTAGCTTACTTTCTAAATGAACTGTGCAGCAAATGCATCCTGCAAACAAAAGTAGGTTAATTTACCAGTTTTCCTCAACTTAACCTAACTTATGTCAAATTATGTTATAAAATTATTTTTCCTCTTGTTACTGCCTGAATCTTGTGCGAATGTTTTCTTTTTCTTAATTGTCGTGGTTAACATTGAAAAATTACAACTCATTTGACGTAGATTATGGAAATTGGAATAAATTGTAAGGTTAACAATGTTTGTGACATTTTGGAAACAAACGGAAAACTACCTTTTAATTATTTAAACATATGTCCACATACACATGCAATTAGGTTACATCAATTTTTCTAAACTAAAACTACTGAAGATGTACTTAAAACAGTTTATTTATTTTTATTTAGAACATTTTTTATAGGCACAGTTTTAAACTTTGTACGTCACTTTGACATTAACAGCTGTCAACGTATATCTGACATCTGTCTATGATGTCAGGAACTGCAATATGCAATAAAACGTAAACTTGAGTATTTGGTTTGTGTATCATCTATAGATCAATATACAGAGGCTCTAAAAATGTTATTAGGATTATATGAAACATGACCGTATGATGTCATCCATCCATAATAGAACCAGGCAGTATCATATGACGAATTCCAGATTAACCACATTAAAACCATGCTAGAGCGTTCTTCCTTGGTGTTTGCTTTAGGTCTTGCTAACCTGCCTTAGATCAGGGCACTGCAATGACCCACACGAAAACGGTTTAATAAACGGCACTAGTGTAAACAGTCGCACGTGATTTGCAAGAACCAAGGACAGAACTGACATGACACATAAAATGAGTGCAAATTAACTACACTGAACTGTACTATTAGAATAGTCGGTGCAGTAAATTGTACCCTGGAGCGGTATACGCAGTTATCTCGAACATAAAAAGCAAATTGCACTGAGAAAAGATTTGAATCTTCGAAAACGCAAAGTTGCTCTGCTCCGACGTTGAGCTAATCTCGAATTTGCAATCTATAATGCTCCACCGTAGCACGAATACCCGGCACCAATAAAGTTCGAACTTAGTGCGCCCTGGTGTTAGTTCTCGAATTCGTCTATATTCGATCTTGCCAGAATAAATTGACATACTAGAGCCCAGTTAGACCAGGCAATGTCCAAGAATAGTAAAAGTTTACTATTCTTGGGCAATGTCAAGCCCGAAAGGTGAAGACCAGACCGAATTCTATGGCCGTCTTGACGTGATCAGATGATTGTAACTTTTTGTTTATAACTACTGTCTATTCCAAGACATTTTGATAGTTATCGTAATAAATCCTTCTAACAGATGTTACTATATAGCATCTAAAAGTTACAGCAATATGAACGAAAAGGAGATATTGCGGTAGAATCTCCCCTGCTTGCACACGGAGTAGATCAAATGGCAGTCGGCCTCTATGTGCAGTTGCTCTACGAAGATTGCAGAAGTATGTGAATATTTCAGTCTAGAAAGCTACCTTTTTCCCATAATCTTTATCAAACGCAAAATTTTTAAGCAGAATATAAAAAAGTGGGTTAAAAAGAAAAAAATTAAATCCATTACAAAACTGGGTAACTGTAATTTGTGGAAAAAGTATCATTTCGACAGACTGTAATGGACACCTCAAAGATTCTTATTAAAATCTCTATAACTTCGTTTTGACTAGCTCCTCTTCAATAAAATACAGGATAATCTATGCACGTCTATGACTAAAAAATATATGAAAAATAAGTGCATAGATCCTTATATCATGATTCTCAATTATCTACAGCAAACCACAAAAGAAAATTAAATGATTGACAGTATGTACTGCAACATATATATTTTTTTTATTTTGTCTATATTTATACACCATTCGATCCAAATTCCGTATGAAATCTCATAAATTTTCCCAATTTTAATTAACACTGCGTGTTTTGTAAAAACCATTTCAAATCCATATGACATTCCTGGATGATATAGCACACAAATAGACTCCTTGTTATAAGTTAAGGGGGGATATCTTTGTTCCTTAATAAAATCCCAGTTTCCCAATAGCAGTCAAACTGTCCAATTCGTTCAGCTATTTGGTTTTCTTTACCCAGTTTTATTTTGTGTCCCGAATAGACATATTTTTCCACTATTTTGATGATTTGATCTCCAATGTGTGTTTATATTTATTGGACTAAGAATTTTTGTATTCACGATGTTCTTTGTGACCCACTTTTTGTGAGGCTTCTAGCAGTTGTTTACTCATGGTGTTTAATTCCATCAGACCTTCCCACTTATGTCTACTATTCATCTGTGAAACGTAAAGTTTTCAAATATGTTCTGTCAATTTTAATGCCACTTTTTTCCCCAATTTCGAGAATTGATATCTTTCTAATGCCAGTGTGATAAATTTCAGTTAATTTGTCTCTCTCACCCTTTTTAACAACTATTTCTTCAGTTTGTAGATCTTCATCAATTTTAATTTTCATTTAATTCTTTTTTTTTTATGAATTTAACTGTGTAGGTACCTTGAATCTATGCATTATCTATGAATTGAGTAATTTCAACATAAATTATGCAAAATACTGACCACCACTTCAAGTAAAACCAAGGCTGCTGTATCATCACCACCTTAGACCATCTCTTGGACCTATTGGAAAATGTTAATAAAAATCTTCCCCATAAAATTTATTTTTCACTTCCTTTTTTAAGTTTTTGTGGGGCCTACATAGATGTAAAAATAGTCAGAAGTGTTCAAAATATGTGTGTACTGCTTAGATCATCTATTAAAGAAATTTATCATTGGTATATTTTTTTATATTACGTATAATATAAAAAACATAAGAAAAATGGTGGATAAATTAAATTTGTGGAGTATACTTTGTAAGACATTTTTGTAAATTTAATTTTACTGTGATATATTGTGTGATATAATTCAGTGTATCTGCAAAAATGATTATAAATTAAAGCATTTCTATTTGACTTTTTCACAATAAAACGACTTTTTTTCTATTTTGCTGCAAGTTGCCCATTTATTATAACACTTTTTATATATTTATATACATTTATTATTATATATTATAACTATTAATTATTCCAAATATAATTTCATGCTCTACATTTTTAATGACTTTACCAAGTGCTTTTATTACAAACATATTATAGCATCCAGATTTGTCACATATATCTCTGATTCACAATCACATCTAATTTAGTTTTCATTAGTCTTTATATGAGTGACAAACAAATAAATATGAGTAATATTTAAAAAATAATTTAATAAAAAAAAATGAAAAACAGAAGTTTTGTTGACTGTTTCATGTTAATGGGCACAGCATTGTCTATGAGAGGTGGCACAAAGTTACCTGAAATGGGAAGACCTTCATTTCAGGATGTTTTTACTACTCTCGTTAATTTGTCTCTCACTATCGAAGAATTTAAAATAACTGACATAAGAAATATGGTAAGTAAAGTATGTCACAACCATCAGTTATTACCAATTCAGTTATATATATATATATATATATATATATATATATATATATATATATATATATATATATATATATATATATATATATATATATATATATATATATATATATATATATATATATATATATGATATTGGCTATCGATCTATCATGATTTGAAGGTGTAATTCAATGCAGGTCGGGGTATTTGCCCGCTGAGTAGTTGTTTCCTTTAAATCATAAATATATATATATATATATATATATATATATATATATATATATATATATATATATATATATATATATATATATATATATATATATATATATATATATATATATATATATATATATATATATATATATATGTATATATATATATATATATATATATATATATATATATATATATATATATATATATATATATATATATATATTGGTGCGGGGTACATAGTCACTTCAAAAGTAGATATATAAGATACATTGTGACTTCATATATGACGAACTCACTTCCGTTTTCGGAAGTCACAACGAAATGCCATAATATTTACAGAAATATGAAATAGATGTCACTAATAGTCTGTTTCTAAAAATTAATGTTGAAGTCAGTTGAGCCCCCATGTATCCTGAAAATTTTATTTTAGTTCCAGTATAGATAATTGGCGCTAGTGTCATATATAGATGCATCACGGGCAGAACGAAGACACTTCTGTAGTATTTGCCTATGTGAAATGCGGCAACAACGCGTCGTCGCCTGGTTAATATAAATGTGGTAGTGTTTTATTTTAAAATTATAAATCTGGTGTCACTTCCATTTTAATATTTTTAAAATGACTTCGAGTGGCCGTTTACTTGTGAATATGGTAATTGACAAAGGTAAGTTATTCTTAAAATTATTGTTTTAAAAATTATTTGGTAATCCATAATGGTCAGTTTATATCGTTGAGTATTCTGTATTGCACCAAAATTTAATAAGACTTGTATAAGAACATTTTAGAATGTTTGTTTAAACTTTTTTTAATAAAAAATATATTGGTAAATAAAAGTTCATCAATAAAATATTTGAGCATTTTTTATTAGCAGGAATGTAATTATTATACTTTTTAATTAAACAAAAAAATGTGTTTTCAAAAAAATGTAGATGTGTTGTAGGAGCTCAACTTACTAGAGATATTTGACAAAACAAATAATATAGATAGATATGCAGCAAGTTGTAAGTAATAAAATAATTAAGAATATAAAAATATTGGCAATATAAAAATAAACACTTTTTGCTTCTATATTTAAATGTTGGATTAAAGCAGTATGTATATACATATTTATGTACATACATTGTTTTGAAAGTAAAATATAGTCTCAATTTGAAATCAGGTTTCATGCCAGGCTCTCCGAAGCATTGTTAAAATGTTGTTTTATACACCTTTTGAGTAGGTAAATTATTTTAGAAAATAAATATAGTATAAAAAAAACTAAAAAACACGCTTTTAAAGCACATCAAACTAAAAAGTGAAAAATAATTATTAATATAAACTGAAAACAATAATGAACGAAAAATACTAGTATTATTGTGAAAAAAAGCGTGGATTGCTCGATATATGAAAAATATGGCACAAAGCGCCCCACGCTTTTTTTCACAATAATACTAGTATTTTTCGTTCATTATTGTTTTCAGTTTATATTAATAGTTATTTTTCACTTTTTAGTTTGATGTGCTTTAAAAGCGTGTTTTTTAGTTTTTTTAAACTTTTTTTTTTTACTTTTTAGTTTGATGTGCTATGAAACCGTGTTTTTTAGTTTTTTTAAACTATATTTATATTGCTTATTGATGCTGATATTATAACATATTACGATCCAACAGATACTTCTGAAAAAAAAATATTTTTTATTTCAGCAATGGGATTTGGACTCACGAGGAGTCCGTCGTTTCGCGTCGTCTAAGACTTGCCCGCTCGACCAACGACCGAACTGAAAATCATGGAATATACTTACAATATTAAGCCTCTTGCTCTCACGCAGAGGATACGTGAGGAAAGGACTGGCGATCCTGATCAGGATAATGATATAAACTTATCAAATTATTGTATTGTTACCGGTTCTTCGTAAGTGTCCAAAGTTTCAATTAAATCTGTCCGTTTAAAGTGGGTCAAAATCGAGTCCAAAGAGTCGGTTACAAACAAACAAACATACAAGTGAAGCTAATAAAAGCGTGTTAATAAAGATAGACGCATATCAAGATGCACAGAAGGCCCTATTCATAATATTGAAGAATTAGCAAATACAAATAAATAGACACGAAAGTTATCAAAAAACCTCTGTAAGTATATAGTAGGTATGGAGTAGGTATTCTTGTAAAAGTAAGACTGTTATGTTTATTGACCTATAATACAAAGCCATTCATTATGTTGTAATTAACTCCTCGGAATTCAAAAGAAAATTTCTTGTAAATCTTGTTTACGAGTTCGAAAAAAAATATTCCTATACATTTTTTACAGAAAACATATTTTTTTATGATACTTTACATTATTAATTTTTTATAGGATTGGATCAATAAAAGTAATTTTGACGAACGTACTAATTATAAAAATGTTGCACAAACAATTTTGAATGTAAGTGAATTAACTGTAGGTAATGACGAAATAAATACATCTAATGTTGATTATGATGTATTCGTGTACAAGTAGTGATTCAACTGAAAACAATTTGTATCCATTACTTAAAAATTTACAAGACTCTAGCAGCGAAAATTATGAAAATCCTTCAACATCAAAGCTAACTGTAAGTTATAATATTCTACATCTAGTACATATTATCATGTGTGTAACAGTGGCGGCCGGTGGATTTAGGTTATACCATATCTCAGTATTGGAGCATTGAACCCAAGCAATATTTGAACGCATGACTATCAGTACTGATTGTAAAAGATTTGCAGAAAAAGAGAAGAAAAAGTTACAAAAATGCTTAGCCTCCCCAGATTCCGGCTGGACCATTAGTAAAATCTTTGCAAACTATTTTTTTTTCGTAATCATTTAGATTTTTTTGTAAAGTTATGACACTTTGAAATTTACCCAATGAAGAACTTAAATATCAAAGTGTCATAACTACAAAAAATCAAAATTTTCGAATACCAAAAAAAACGGGGTGATAAATTTTCCTACTGATTACGAAAAAAAAATAGTTTGCAAAGATTTTACTAATGGTCTAGCCGGAATCTGAGGAGGCTGTGCAGTTTTGTAACTTTTTTTTCTCAATTTTTTTTCTGCGAAACTTTTTCAATCAGTACTGATAGTCGTGCCTCCAAATATTGCTTGGGTTTCATGCTCCAATACTGAGATATGGCCCAAATAGAAGGGGTTGGTGATGAAAAATTTGAAACGAAATTTACGAAAAAAAGTTAGTAAAATTGTCTGCCCATCCAGGGATCTTCAAAATGGTTTCACAAATATTTTTAAAATATTTTTTTTGCATGATCAGGAGATCAATCCATTTTTCAAACTTTTTAACCCTGTAACTTTTAGAAAAAATTAAATTTTATAAAACAAATGAAATGGATTTTTGGATTAATCTCTCAATTATGAAAAAAATATATTTTATTAATATTTGTGAAACTATTTTGGAGATCCCTAGGTGGCCAGGGAAATTTTTTTCGCAAACTTTGTTTCAAGTTTTTTTTTGCCAACTCCTTCTATTTGGGCCTACTAATCATCACCTAAAATATGGCAAAAGTCCCATGCTTTATTGTAAAAATGTAAGCATCTTAAATTTCACCAACTGCCACTGTAAATATACATATGTATATGAATGTAGAGAATGTAGATGATAGTAATTTATATGTATATGTATTAGGTATATTCAAAGATTCGGTTTTTAGATATTGTCAAATATTCTGATTTCAAGCCAGAAAAATAGTTCCGCTGATCATTTAGAAATTAACACTTAAGCCCACCGACGATATTCCGTTGTGTTCAAATGCATCAGATATTTATGAATTTAAGTCAGATAGTATTGAAAATGATGACAAAAATGATCCAAATTTTGAAATTAATGATAGCCAAAGTGTAATTTCCAGACACGGAAATTGAGTCATCCAAAAAATAGTACCTTGGAAACTGAAATTATTTGTGAATTATCCGCTCCATTAGTCTTTGAAAAAAAAAAGGTACAGTAGATAATTTTTTTAACAGTGCCAATTAATACATGTGTACATAATAGTATGCTAATTATTAATACAGAACTTTTACATAATTTTGAAAATACTCAGTAGTTGATTTATTATTTATATTTATGTTTATATATTATTTTGGTAAGCGTCATGATTGAAAAAAAATTGTCAGTCAAAAATCAGTAACATTCTGGTCTTAGGATTCAATCTTTGTCCATGTACATACATACAACATACATACATATGTATAATATGCATGTATGTAAATATGTATGTAATAATAAAAGTCAGTATTTAAATCCCAAACTAGCTCTTTAAAAACATTAATGTATAAAGACGCCTGCCGAGTCAGCGAGCTGACCTAGTCATTTACAACTTTAACATATTCCCATAGATTTTATTTTAGACAATTTTTCAAGGTAAATTTTCTGGCGTTTTGAGATATCTGATATCCTAAAGTGAGAAGGGATGCTAAATTCATCAATATTCGCAATACATATTATGCATTTTATAATATTATTAACTCGCAGTTCACTGCCCACATGATTTTTATTGTACATGTTAGAGTAAAAATACATTTTTATTAGAAAAACTGAATAACAGTTCAAAATTGCAAAAACTATATTTAGTATACATCTACATCTCATTTCAATCAAAGCTAAATACATATCGTCTCCCCCGTTTACATAATAATCGTATACATAGGTACATTTTGAATTTGCTGACTCCTTAACATTGTGTATTTAGAGGACTTATTTGTTACTTTTACACAGGGTGTTCCTAAATATCATGTACATACGCAAGCGGGTAATTCTTTGGCTTATTTCATGACCGAAAGTTTATATAAACATAGGTCCGCAAACGCTTCTTTACTGATCTACAGAGTGTTGAAATTTGAAGATTTTTATTTTTTTTCTTTATAGCTCCTGCAGTTTTTGAGATATTTAGCTCAAATTTGGAATATAGGTTACGCTGTAGGGTTTACATCATTGGGCATGCCAAATGGTTGTGAGAATCTACAGGGAGATTTTTTCAGGGGTCATGCCCCTTTTTCTCCCCCCTGAATTTTTTTCGATGCGCCGCTGGTAGATTCTAAAACACAATATGAATTTTCTGTTTTATTTAGAAACTATTTGCTTTCTCGTAGTGTTTCCGTATATGCGACCGTTACCGAGAAAAAAAATAAAAAACTATTTTCTGTAATTCGCTAGATAAAATTGAAAATTTTTAAAATGGTCTGGTAGGTTCCAGTTTCATTTCAATAATCTGTTGTCTAACAGATTATCAAAAAAAAAAATGGGGGACGCCATTTAAAAAAGATTCGATGAAGCCAGTTCCGTTTGAACCGGAAGTTCAAAAAATGTCAAAATATGTGTAAGAGATGATCTTTTATTCCTTATTCCAAATTTCGAATCGATACTTTTAAAAAAAAAAAAAAAAATGGGGGCGTACATCACTCTTGGGTCACCCGGTATAGTAAAGTAATTTCTATTCTAAAAAAAAATTCTACTCTATGTTTTCTTTAAGGGGATATTATATCCTACTTTTATTTTGAAACCCTGTATTTATTTCTCTCGTTTTTTGCAGATATTCCTCGGACGAATATTCATTTCATTTGTTATAAATATAGCTGCTGGCTGCTACCGAAAGATGTAAAACTTCTATCCAGAAAGTGCACAGAGTAAAATAAAAAACTGAGGCACCTACGTGGGTAAAATTGAAGAAACCTGTAATTAGCTGAATTGAAAAAAATAAAGTTTGTTTATTTTACTAATTTTGTTTTTATTAACAATTCTGTAATTAAACAGTTACCTACTGGAACTGGTTTATAAATTTTTAAATAAAAAATTACTTTAATGTCACAGTTATTGCATATTCATAATCCTTTTTGTTATTGTTTCCGTTAAGGAAATAATTACAGAGACATGTAGCGATTACTTTTAATTCTTTATGTATTTCACATAAATTATAGAATTAGAGGTTGGCTTATGAACTAATTATAATTTTTGTATAACGAAATACATACTTGTATAATTTTCACAGAAGGTAGCACATATTTAATACTTCTGAAATTTGGCATCGGTGTTAGAAGTCATTACGATACTTGTATGTGTCAGAATGTAGAACAATGCGGAAGTCGCTTTGTATCTTGTACATAACGTATATGAACTAACTGAAAAGACACTTTTAAGTTACCCCTTTTTTGATTTTATTGTTAACTGAGTTCCCCTCAAAGTGTTCTGTAAATTATATGCAAAAATTATAATTCCTAAGTATGGAAGTCAGGTCGCCTCCAACACTTTACGGAAGTAACTTCGTATTGCGTATCAAATATATATATATATATATATATATATATATATATATATATATATATATATATATATATATATATATATATATATATATATATATATATATATTGGTGCGGGGTACATAGTCACTTCAAAAGTAGATATATAAGATACATTGTGACTTCATATATGACGAACTCACTTCCGTTTTCGGAAGTCACAACGAAATGCCATAATATTTACAGAAATATGAAATAGATGTCACTAATAGTCTGTTTCTAAAAATTAATGTTGAAGTCAGTTGAGCCCCCATGTATCCTGAAAATTTTATTTTAGTTCCAGTATAGATAATTGGCGCTAGTGTCATATATAGATGCATCACGGGCAGAACGAAGACACTTCTGTAGTATTTGCCTATGTGAAATGCGGCAACAACGCGTCGTCGCCTGGTTAATATAAATGTGGTAGTGTTTTATTTTAAAATTATAAATCTGGTGTCACTTCCATTTTAATATTTTTAAAATGACTTCGAGTGGCCGTTTACTTGTGAATATGGTAATTGACAAAGGTAAGTTATTCTTAAAATTATTGTTTTAAAAATTATTTGGTAATCCATAATGGTCAGTTTATATCGTTGAGTATTCTGTATTGCACCAAAATTTAATAAGACTTGTATAAGAAAATTTTAGAATGTTTGTTTAAACTTTTTTAATAAAAAATATATTGGTAAATAAAAGTTCATCAATAAAATATTTGAGCAATTTTTATTAGCAGGAATGTAATTATTATACTTTTTAATTAAACAAAAAAATGTGTTTTCAAAAAAATGTAGGAGATGTGTTGTAGGAGCTCAACTTACTAGAGATATTTGACAAAACAAATAATATAGATAGATATGCAGCAAGTTGTAAGTAATAAAATAATTAAGAATATAAAAATATTGGCAATATAAAAATAAACACTTTTTGCTTCTATATTTAAATGTTGGATTAAAGCAGTATGTATATACATATTTATGTACATACATTGTTTTGAAAGTAAAATATAGTCTCAATTTGAAATCAGGTTTCATGCCAGGCTCTCCGAAGCATTGTTAAAATGTTGTTTTATACACCTTTTGAGTAGGTAAATTATTTTTTAGAAAATAAATATAGTTTAAAAAAAACTAAAAAACACGCTTTTAAAGCACATCAAACTAAAAAAGTGAAAAATAATTATTAATATAAACTGAAAACAATAATGAACGAAAAATACTAGTATTATTGTGAAAAAAAGCGTGGATTGCTCGATATATGAAAAATATGGCACAAAGCGCCCCACGCTTTTTTTCACAATAATACTAGTATTTTTCGTTCATTATTGTTTTCAGTTTATATTAATAGTTATTTTTCACTTTTTAGTTTGATGTGCTTTAAAAGCGTGTTTTTTAGTTTTTTTTAAACTTTTTTTTTTTTACTTTTTAGTTTGATGTGCTATGAAACCGTGTTTTTTAGTTTTTTTTAAACTATATTTATATTGCTTATTGATGCTGATATTATAACATATTACGATCCAACAGATACTTCTGAAAAAAAAAATATTTTTTATTTCAGCAATGGGATTTGGACTCACGAGGAGTCCGTCGTTTCGCGTCGTCTAAGACTTGCCCGCTCGACCAACGACCGAACTGAAAATCATGGAATATACTTACAATATTAAGCCTCTTGCTCTCACGCAGAGGATACGTGAGGAAAGGACTGGCGATCCTGATCAGGATAATGATATAAACTTATCAAATTATTGTATTGTTACCGGTTCTTCGTAAGTGTCCAAAGTTTCAATTAAATCTGTCCGTTTAAAGTGGGTCAAAATCGAGTTCAAAGAGTCGGTTACAAACAAACAAACATACAAGTGAAGCTAATAAAAGCGTGTTAATAAAGATAGACGCATATCAAGATGCACAGAAGGCCCTATTCATAATAGTGAAGAATTAGCAAATACAAATAAATTGACACGAAAGTTATCAAAAAAACCTCTGTAAGTATATAGTAGGTATGGAGTAGGTATTCTTGTAAAAGTAAGACTGTTATGTTTATTGACCTATAATACAAAGCCATTCATTATGTTGTAATTAACTCCTCGGAATTCAAAAGAAAATTTCTTGTAAATCTTGTTTACGAGTTCGAAAAAAAAATATTCCTATAAATTTTTTACAGAAAACATATTTTTTTATGATACTTTACATTATTAATTTTTTATAGGATTGGATCAATAAAAGTAATTTTGACGAACGTACTAATTATAAAAAATGTTGCACAAACAATTTTGAATGTAAGTGAATTAACTGTAGGTAATGACGAAATAAATACATCTAATGTTGATTATGATGTATTCGTGTACAAGTAGTGATTCAACTGAAAACAATTTGTATCCATTACTTAAAAATTTACAAGACTCTAGCAGCGAAAATTATGAAAATCCTTCAACATCAAAGCTAACTGTAAGTTATAATATTCTACATCTAGTACATATTATCATGTGTGTAACAGTGGCGGCCGGTGGATTTAGGTTATACCATATCTCAGTATTGGAGCATTGAACCCAAGAAATATTTGAACGCATGACTATCAGTACTGATTGTAAACGATTTGCAGAAAAAGAGAAGAAAAAGTTACAAAAATGCTTAGCCTCCCCAGATTCCGGCTGGACCATTAGTAAAATCTTTGCAAACTATTTTTTTTCGTAATCATTTAGATTTTTTGTAAAGTTATGACACTTTGAAATTTACCCAATGAAGAACTTAAATATCAAAGTGTCATAACTACAAAAAAATCAAAATTTTCGAATACCAAAAAAAACGGGGTGATAAATTTTCCTACTGATTACGAAAAAAAAATAGTTTGCAAAGATTTTACTAATGGTCTAGCCGGAATCTGAGGAGGCTGTGCAGTTTTGTAACTTTTTTTCTCAATTTTTTTTCTGCGAAACTTTTTTCAATCAGTACTGATAGTCGTGCCTCCAAATATTGCTTGGGTTTCATGCTCCAATACTGAGATATGGCCCAAATAGAAGGGGTTGGTGATGAAAAATTTGAAACGAAATTTACGAAAAAAGTTAGTAAAATTGTCTGCCCATCCAGGGATCTTCAAAATGGTTTCACAAATATTTTTAAAATATTTTTTGCATGATCAGGAGATCAATCCATTTTTCAAACTTTTTAACCCTGTAACTTTTAGAAAAAATTAAATTTTATAAAACAAATGAAATGGATTTTTGGATTAATCTCTCAATTATGAAAAAAATATATTTTATTAATATTTGTGAAACTATTTTGGAGATCCCTAGGTGGCCAGGGAAATTTTTTTCGCAAACTTTGTTTCAAGTTTTTTTTGCCAACTCCTTCTATTTGGGCCTACTAATCATCACCTAAAATATGGCAAAAGTCCCATGCTTTATTGTAAAAATGTAAGCATCTTAAATTTCACCAACTGCCACTGTAAATATACATATGTATATGAATGTAGAGAATGTAGATGATAGTAATTTATATGTATATGTATTAGGTATATTCAAAGATTCGGTTTTTAGATATTGTCAAATATTCTGATTTCAAGCCAGAAAAATAGTTCCGCTGATCATTTAGAAATTAACACTTAAGCCCACCGACGATATTCCGTTGTGTTCAAATGCATCAGATATTTATGAATTTAAGTCAGATAGTATTGAAAATGATGACAAAAATGATCCAAATTTTGAAATTAATGATAGCCAAAGTGTAATTTCCAGACACGGAAATTGAGTCATCCAAAAATAGTACCTTGGAAACTGAAATTATTTGTGAATTATCCGCTCCATTAGTCTTTGAAAAAAAAAAAGGTACAGTAGATAATTTTTTTAACAGTGCTAATTAATACATGTGTACATAATAGTATGCTAATTATTAATACAGAACTTTTACATAATTTTGAAAATACTCAGTAGTTGATTTATTATTTATATTTATGTTTATATATTATTTTGGTAAGCGTCATGATTGAAAAAAATTGTCAGTCAAAAATCAGTAACATTCTGGTCTTAGGATTCAATCTTTGTCCATGTACATACATACAACATACATACATATGTATAATATGCATGTATGTAAATATGTATGTAATAATAAAAGTCAGTATTTAAATCCCAAAGTAGCTCTTTAAAAACATTAATGTATAAAGACGCCTGCCGAGTCAGCGAGCTGACCTAGTCATTTACAACTTTAACATATTCCCATAGATTTTATTTTAGACAATTTTTCAAGGTAAATTTTCTGGCGTTTTGAGATATCTGATATCCTAAAGTGAGAAGGAATGCTAAATTCATCAATATTCGCAATACATATTATGCATTTTATAATATTATTAACTCGCAGTTCACTGCCCACATGATTTTTATTGTACATGTTAGAGTAAAAAATACATTTTTATTAGAAAAACTGAATAACAGTTCAAAATTGCAAAAACTATATTTAGTATACATCTACATCTCATTTCAATCAAAGCTAAATACATATCGTCTCCCCCGTTTACATAATAATCGTATACATAGGTACATTTTGAATTTGCTGACTCCCTTAACATTGTGTATTTAGAGGACTTATTTGTTACTTTTACACAGGGTGTTCCTAAATATCATGTACATACGCAAGCGGGTAATTCTTTGGCTTATTTCATGACCGAAAGTTTATATAAACATAGGTCCGCAAACGCTTCTTTACTGATCTACAGAGTGTTGAAATTTGAAGATTTTTATTTTTTTTCTTTATAGCTCCTGCAGTTTTTGAGATATTTAGCTCAAATTTGGAATATAGGTTACGCTGTAGGGTTTACATCATTGGGCATGCCAAATGGTTGTGAGAATCTACAGGGAGATTTTTTCAGGGTCATGCCCCTTTTCTCCCCCTGAACTTTTTTTCGATGCGCCGCTGGTAGATTCTAAAACACAATATGAATTTTCTGTTTTATTTAGAAACTATTTGCTTTCTCGTAGTGTTTCCGTATATGCGACCGTTACCGAGAAAAAAAATAAAAAACTATTTTCTGTAATTCGCTAGATAAAATTGAAAATTTTTAAAATGGTCTGGTAGGTTCCAGTTTCATTTCAATAATCTGTTGTCTAACAGATTATCAAAAAAAAAAATGGGGACGCCATTTAAAAAAGATTCGATGAAGCCAGTTCCGTTTGAACCGGAAGTTAAAAAAATGTCAAAATATGTGTAAGAGATGATCTTTTATTCCTTATTCCAAATTTCGAATCGATACTTTTAAAAATAAATAAAAAAAATGGGGGCGTACATCACTCTTGGGTCACCCGGTATAGTAAAGTAATTTCTATTCTAAAAAAAAAATTCTACTCTATGTTTTCTTTAAGGGGATATTATATCCTACTTTTATTTTGAAACCCTGTATTTATTTTTCTCGTTTTTTGCAGATATTCCTCGGACGAATATTCATTTCATTTGTTATAAATATAGCTGCTGGCTGCTACCGAAAGATGAAAAACTTCTATCCAGAAAGTGCACAGAGTAAAATAAAAAACTGAGGCACCTACGTGGGTAAAATTGAAGAAACCTGTAATTAGCTGAATTGAAAAAATAAAGTTTGTTTATTTTACTAATTTTGTTTTTATTAACAATTCTGTAATTAAACAGTTACCTACTGAACTGGTTTATAAATTTTTAAATAAAAATTACTTTAATGTCACAGTTATTGCATATTCATAATCCTTTTTTTATTGTTTCCGTTAAGGAAATAATTACAGAGACATGTAGCGATTACTTTTAATTCTTTATGTATTTCACATAAATTATAGAATTAGAGGTTGGCTTATGAACTAATTATAATTTTTGTATAACGAAATACATACTTGTATAATTTTCACAGAAGGTAGCACATATTTAATACTTCTGAAATTTGGCATCGGTGTTAGAAGTCATTACGATACTTGTATGTGTCAGAATGTAGAACAATGCGGAAGTCGCTTTGTATCTTGTACATAACGTATATGAACTAACTGAAAAGACACTTTTAAGTTACCCCTTTTTTGATTTTATTGTTAACTGGGTTCCCCTCAAAGTGTTCTGTAAATTATATGCAAAAATTATAATTCCTAAGTATGGAAGTCAGGTCGCCTCCAACACTTTACGGAAGTAACTTCGTATTGCGTATCAATATATATATATATATATATATATATATATATATATATATATATATATATATATATATATATATATATATATATATATATATATATATATATATATATATATATATATATATATATATATATATATATATATATATATATATATATATATATATATATATATATATATATATATATATATATATATATATATATATATATATATATATATATATATATATATATATATATATATATATATATATATATATATATATATATATATATATATATATATATATATATATATATATATATATATGTATATATATATATATATATTTATATTATATATATATATATATATATATATATATATATATATATATATATATATATATATATGCACATTATTGGATTTAAAATACTAAAATGAAACATCAGATTATAAATTTCCTACTTTCTTTGTAATAGTCGATATGTTTTTAGGAATTTGAAATTGATGGCTTACTTAATCAAAAGTGGATTGATCCTCGACTTGGTGCTAACACAAAAACAAGAAAAATGGCAGTGGCAGGACAAATTTGGAAGCCAATGATCACAAATATTAATGGTCATAATAAAATTGGGAATAATGATGACACAGTTTTTTGGAGAGGTTTTGGTGATGAAGGAAATGTTCTTCTTAGTGAAAAGGTCCACGTTGGAGGTTCTTGTACCATAGACTTCCAAAATTTTCCTTTTGATAGGCAGTTTTGTCAAGTAAAGTTTGGTTCATGTAAGTAGATTTTATGAATTTAATGATTTCGTTGTACCATACACATTGTAACCTCAGTAAGGATTATTTTTCAATATATTGGAGAATATTGCTAATAGAAAAAGTATATCATTATTGTAAGCTTTATATTTTTGTGGGAATAACCACTGGGTATCATATTTATTTTATTTATGTGTAATGTGTACCACATGAGAATAAATGGAAAATATCACGTACACCAGTCTGTGTAGAAACTGCATGAAATTCGTTATTAAATAGTGTTTAATTTATATTACAAATTATTACTGCCATTTTAATAGATCGATTTCCAAGTGAGGAAGTGTCAATTTTGTGGGACGAAGCAGCAGTTGATATACTTACCAAAATAAGAACTAATGAATTTCAATTAGCAAATATTTCCACTCATATATTAATGGATATAAGACCTTCAGGTAAATATCTTATAGAAATATTTTACACAATATCTCGAAACATTAATAAAAATAAATAAATTATTGAATAATTAGAATTCAGATTAATCAGTCTTACTAAATTGGAAGGGTTATGATAAAATCTCTCTTGGTTTATATTGATTGCTGACAGTGATTAAAATAATCAATCAGAATGCCTTAATATTAACCAAACTGAATTTATAAATTTCACCTCATCGCCTATTTCATACTGCTAAAAGAATGCCATATATATATATATATATATATAAGTTGCAGAACAGAATATCAATTAACAAAAATATTATGACCCATATTTTTCATCTGATGGTTTTGTTAATAATCTCTAATCAGATATAAAAGTTATTAATAAATAGTATGTAAATAAGTATACAAAATTTTTACCTGCACTTTTTGAAAAATGTCCTTTTCATACCAAAACATCACCAAAAGTCTGAAAAAACGAACATACTTAAATAGTCAAACTCTCTTTTTTGGTGCTGGTGTCATACTTTCTATTAATATAATCACTTTTAAATTAATGGTTATTACCAATTTTTTTTATTATTATTATTGTTATGTTTTGATTTCAAGAACCTGATATAGTGACAGATGACTGGGATTACCCATATTTCCACCACATAGAGCAATTACATCTTAAGGCATCCTTAAGTGTACTGCATGTCAAATTTGGTTTAAATAGCTGCACTTATGATAATTAAGAAGAATTCGATATTATTTTTGAAATTTTAACCCATATCTCCAAAATAAAGAATTTTTTGCACTGTTCTTATGAACTTTTTTTCTTAAAATTAGTTAAAGAATACCACCTTGAAATATTTTAACATACTTAAGTTATGCCCTGTATATCCGAGTGATTTTAAAATATAACAAAAGAAAACTGTTCTAATTTTGTTCTGAGGATGACCATATTATAAAATCGATACATTAACAAAATTAATAAAGTTTTTCATTGTGTTTCACCCTTCTTTCAACATATAAAGATACCTATTATTATTATTATTTTATTATTTTTATTTTTAAATATTTGCTAGAAAACAGATAATGTTCATTTTCTTTTTGTTAAAATGGTACCTAAAACTATGTCATTAAATACTGGTCAAGATTTTTTTGAAATACCATTTATTTAATACCTACTTCACTTGGAATAAGTACTTAGAAACTTGACAATTTATTATTTTTTTGCATATTATTTAATTTACGGGCTTCCCCCATTCATTCAGCTATATATATATTCATAAAAAAAGTATATTTTTTTAGGAAATTTTACTACAGCAGTAATCCAGTTCGTTTTACGAAGAAGTAATTCCCATTACCTTATCTGTACAGGCGCACCTTGCATAATAATGGTCCTTCTGGCTTACATCTCCCTCTGGTTTGACATAAACAAGAGGACTATGAGGTTCAATGTTAACATATTTTCATTTGGCGTAAATTTATACTTCTACTATTCCTCCACTTGTTTAACTCAGCCTGTGCCATATTTAAAAGCCTTGGATATATTTGTAGGGCTATGCACTTGCTTTTCCATAATTTCCTTATTGGAAACTTTTATTCTAGACTTTTTGTGTAGTGCAGAAGAAAATCTGTTTCATCTGAAGAAACATGCTTGTTCAAAGGAGTACCCAAAGTATGTGTACTGGATTGAAATGGGAATGAAAATTGCCTTTCCCATATTTTACACATTTTTTGTATCATTGTATGGAGCTGTATATGTTAATTAAATAAAAGATATAAATGTTTATAAAAAAAATATTGTATTTATTACAATCAATTTAAAATATGCTTCCAAATTACTAACACACCATTAACTATTTAAAAGCATTATCATAAAATATCAAGACAGAAATTTATTACTGATTTTCAGACAAATTTATTTAGCAATTATTATCAACAGGGTTTTAAAATATTATCTATCTCATTTAGATGTAAAAATAAAAATATACATTTTTTTTATTTCCGCCTTGTCTTTTAAGTAGTATATTCTAATTTTACTTTTATCTAAGCTAATTATTATGAATACAAAAAGAACCTTAGCACCGATTATATTGCCACTTTTGCCATGTACCTTAATATCAGTGTTATGGAGCTAATAATTATTGGTGATATGGTGATAATCTATAATGCTTAGTATAATAAAACAAGTGTATATTCAACTCACAAGTAATTACAATTTTAAACTGTTTCTTTTTGGGAATACCAAGTAAAAATGCGTTAAAAATAAAAATTACTTAACTGGGGCTGCTCATCTGAACAAATATTTGGAGATTAGCAAACTACGGATAAGGAAAAAACAAATACAACACAACAACAGAAACCGGTGTTTCGAAATTATTGTTTCTCCATCAGCACAGCATAACTTAAGAAATAGGATATGGAATGGAGAATATCAGGAACAACAAATGATAGGTAAAGAGTACAGCACATACTATTCTATTTGTGTCTTCATGTGCAATGGGCCAATTTTTGACGTTCATGTACCATCAACACACAGAAACCTATATGTACTGCTCGTCTCATTGCAAGATAAACAAAACAGGTTGATAGATCATAATGTTTATCCTGTTTACCGAGACACATAGGTCTCTACATGCTGGACTACTCAGCAAGACCAAAAAAATGGTGAAATTGTTGCCAATTTCATTTATCATACCTATTCTATTAAGATTATTTTAAGTATATATGTTTGCTTCATTTATAAATAATACTATAATAAAACTAGGATTTTTTTTCCAAGGAATCTGAATACAATGTAAACAAAAATTAATGAATTTCAAAGAAAATAATACACACAAAAAACTGTAATTTTAAATAATTTAAACTGATATTTTATTGGTCAGTTGTAAGAATTACTGAACTTAATTGTAAGTAGATATCTCAAAAATTGTGTAGTTGGCTAGAACACACAATGATAAATATGACTAGAAATCTTCCTATCTCAGCTGCTGGTGCGAATCCCACTACCAGCACTGGCAATGTTGCTGGGAATGGTTGTATGTCTACGTTTGTCTAAGTGTAATCCCATTCCTAATAGTTTCGGCTTTGGATTTCGGGAATTGTCAAATTTCTGTGGCGAATTTACTAAATTGGATGTAAGAAACAATTGATATGCAACGAATTATTGTCAATTAATTAACGTTACACTTACAAATGATTAAAATAAAACTTTTTTGTATCAATGTTGGTCCCTCAATCATATTTGGTTTAATTGACATTCAGTTGTTTTGCTGGCTGGTTCCATATTCAGATTACCTGGTGAAAAAACTTAACTTTATATATGAACTTTTTTACTGGCTTAAAAATGCAGCCAGGAAATTGATCGAATCACCCTGTATGAGCCCACTTATTAAATAAAATAACAAATTTGACCAAAATAACTCCATTTCGGACAAGTTTTAAATAATTGCATCTTAAATTTGAAGTAGTTGTATTTTCCATAAAACCATATGGTTCTTCATACAACTACCTACCTGTATACAATACAGTCATTATTTGCTATTTATAAATTTATTTAATAAATACCCGAACCATGAACCTTGAACTGATAATATTATTATCACAACTCAACAAAATTTACTTTTATACTTTATACCTCATTATTACGTAATGCATTCAGGCTGGTGATAACTTCTTCTGAGGATCTAGAAGCACTAGTAGGCCTGCTAGAGAAGATATAACACCCAGTAGTCCTATTGTTCCAGGAGATAGTTTTATATGCCCTAAAGCTGTTAAAGGAATAAAGAAATCACAACTATTTTTTACCGTATCTATAACAACTTCTTGATTGCCTTGAATAATGATATAAATCCTTATTAAAATTTTAAATAAGTCGTTAATATTACTAAAACAATTTTTAGGTAAAATATAGCATTTCTGAGCTTTGATGATTTGAGATATTTCATAAAAGTCTCTTATTAGGTTCATCGTAATTGAATAAAGCCAATACTTGTTTGATATACGTCCCCATTTTTCTGTGTCTACTGAACATAAATCAGCTCTGCCAAGCCATAAAATGTGATCTGCTAATAGGAATAATGAATTTGCTATTTTGCTTAAGATGATAGTGTAACGAATTGCCTTATCATCTTGCTGGAATAAGGGCAAAGTACCATACAAACTCTCTGCAAATCTTCCGAATCGTAGTACTAAAAGAAATATTTTATAATTATATTATTACTAGCAGACGTAATTTCTTACATCTTCTAAAAGTACTGAGTTGAAATTCCAAATGTTTTATACCCTCGACGTTTTTATTAGTTTTTTGCAATCTATGCCAAATGAATTTACTTAGGTACTGGAAAAGCCTGCAAAAAGTTAGGTTAACTTTAAAAAAATTAGGTATAGTAGGTTTACCTTGCTATTTTATCCCGCCCAGCAGTTTGATTGTTAAGTTTTATTATTGCCTCCATTATAATGATTGAATTAAAAACGAATCATTTTAATTAAATCTTCAATATTTTTAATTTTAACATTAATGACAATGACATCTCACATTTTTAAATCTGTCACTCGGTACCAACCGAGAAAGATAGAAGATGCGTTTGTTTCAGAAACGAGTGAGATAAAACGAGTTTTCTATCCAGGTTATATCACAAACTGGTTAAAGGGAAACTGTAATTATATAACCAAAAATAGTAAATATATAGTGCTATAAGTTCGTTTGTAAATTAAATAAGTTTTGCTAGTATTTTCCTAGTGATGGATTATGATGAGGATGATTCTTTCGATGAAGATAAAGATGTAAAGCCAATAATATTTCCAAGTCCAACAGCAAAAACCTCAGAATCGATCGATTTGTCCCCGAGTTTGGTCAGCGGTCCCAAAAAGTGGTCACCTCGTTCTCTGCAGGACGGAAATCGAAAAAGTGCTTTTTTTGCCTTATAAACAGCATAATTACACGTGTAATACAGTTTTAACTAATTTGCAGCGTGGTAACACGCAAGCTGAAACACCAGTACCGCAATCTACTGAAATAAATTTTCACATACGTGCAGGACAAGGTGAACTTACGGAGCAAGATATTATAAACGAAGAGGATGTTGATGTTTGTGATAAAAATGGTTTAACTGCTTTACACTGGGCTAGTGCTTATGGTCAATACAGTACAGCTCAACTTTTGCTGAAACATGGAGCTACCGTAAATAAATTAGGAACTGAAGAGGAATCGCCGTTGATTTTAGCTGCAAGTGGAGGGCATCATGAAGTTGTTAGGCTCTTGATAAGTAATAAAGCCGAAGTCAACCATGTTGATCACGTAATATTTTTCATAATTATTATTTACCGTTAGCTTCCGTTATTTTTCACATTTACATTATTATATAATGAATAATTATTATATTAACAGGAATGATTTAATTTTATTTATTAACTCATATTGGTACTTAATACATTCGCGGACACTAAAACGATGGGTATTGTGATGTAATCAGAGTTTTAAAAAATTCTGTGGATGTAATGTATCTAATGTTAGTAGCAAACGAAGTCCTTTACGGACGTTAGTAGGAACAAAGTCTACGCTGTTTTAGAACTTCTGGACATTTGATGAACCATCTTCGAAATTGGCATCTGTTATTTTTATTATTAAAATTAAATATTTCACAAAATAAAACGCGGTGACAGTGTTTTAATTTAAAAGGTACTTATATATAATATAAAACAGAGTATACAATTAAATAAGACATAAAATAAGAGTCCAGAAATATGTGCATAATTGGTTGCCTATACTTATACACAGATCGCTTGTTGTAAACTATAATCGCATAGAAAATGAACATAATAATATAGTAGGTACACGTCATACTCGCACTCATAGCCAATGGAATAAATAATAAAGCGTCAGTGACTAGTTTCACGAATATTCTATACAAATTTTATTTCCTAACGGTTTCTCTGTCTATGATGGATTCTTATTCAAAATTGAGGTCTGAAGTACATAACGTACCTATATACAAGTATCGGGTGATTATTATGGTTTTTTTATATTCCTTAATATGTCTGAAATATACCATACGTTAAAATTATTTTTATTACAAGTGCCACATTTTTGCAATAGACCGAGCAAACAGGACCGGCGGTAGCCATTTTGCCGCCCTGTGCCAATTTTCAACTTTGTCGCCCCATAAATAATAATAATAATAATAATAGGCCACATGTATATACATACCTAATAAATTTCGGATTTTTTTACTGTAGTGAGTCCTTCAAGTTTAAAGTGTTAATAAAAATTAACTTTTCGGACTTCAAGGCCAGCAAACTTAATTCCGCACAAGTTCTCTATAATCTAAACTTTCACCAAATTTATATTCAATCGAAACGGTCGCCAAGTCCACCAAACGCAATTGGGCCATTGTTGACCTTAAATAGGTTTTTATTAATGCGGTCTGTGTATGTGGTTGTCGGTTGCGTAGCAATGGACAACACCTTACGTGCCGAAAATGATTCTCGGTGTACAAACAGATTTACTTACTAATATCTTTGCATTAAATAAAAGCCAGAAGTTCAACTTCACTTAATCTATTTATTTAAGACTGCTTCACAGAAAAAACAAGTAAAATACAATAAATAAATACAACAATTATGTTTTAATATAACATAGACACTAAGCTATATTACAAGTAAGCAACCAAGGAACCAAGCAAGAAGTTATAGTAATGCAAAAGCAGTGGTCGGTTATATCAAGCACAGATAAGTTACGGAAACTACTACTACGGTGTTACTTTCAAATGTTTACTACAAGCATCTACAAAAGCAAGCAAGCGGTGATTCAAAATAAAGCACAGTTACGGCAGCTACTACTACTGTTATTTACAGCAAGTGCTTAAGATGATATTACGGCGGGCGGTCGGTGTAGCAGGTATATTTAGCGGTAAGTGGTTACAAAGTACAAGCGTGACACAACGGCAGGATATCAGTCCAGAGACAGACGGTATATATAACTGTTTAATCGCGAGCGTGCTATATCTTTAGATTAGCTCCTAGTGTCCGTTTACTAGGGCTGAGTGGTTCGAACGAAATGGTAATACTTGCGTGCCGGGGCACTGTGAGATTTCAACCTAAGATCATGGTCTTAAAGCCTCACGAGTGCCGCGACGCGTGTACCTGGTAAAGCCCCAATCTAAGATCATGGAATTAAGTCCTTACTGGTACTTTAAACTATCACTGAGATAGGATTTCAACGGACTTATTATCCTATCCTTAAGTCTGTAATAAATAACAAATGACAGCAGTGCATTCCCGCTACCAATCTAATCATATAGTACTGAGGTTAAATTTAACTAACTCGTTTTCTACATTAAACTGTCCCTTGAATTGACTAGACCAAAGATATGCTAGAGTAGTTCAAAATGTACGTATTTAATTTATCTGATAGTGATAGGGCGTCTCCTCAACTCCGAGCCTGATTGTGTTACAACTAATAGTGAGTGAGTACGGGCGTCAAATGGATAGGATAATACTTTACAGCCCGGGGCACTCAATGAAATTTAAACCGTGGACTTAATATCTTACGTGTGCCGCGACGCGTGTAACTGTAAAGTCATAACCTAAGATCATGGGCTTAGGACCTTACTGGTATATTAAGAGAACTATGGCTGAGATTGGATTCCAACCTAAGATCATGGACTTGGTATCCTATCTTTACGTCTGCAACAACTAATTACAACCATCTATTCCCGATGCTCGTCTTTAAATCGATAACCCGACTTTTGTCAATGAATCGTGAGCCTCCCGGATATCTCTGACTTAGTCGGACAATAGACTTCGGACACAAATGGTGAATGAAAATAAACGCAGTAAAATGAAGCAAACGGTAAATGCAAATAAAACAGCACAATGGTACAAGCGGTAAATGCAAATAAAACATTAAGATGGTACAAACGGTAAATACAAATAAAACAGTAAAATGGTCAAAGTAATTCTTACCACTACATGGTTGTGGAGTACACTGGAGATCGAACTAACTTAAGCGCTCACTGGAGAAGAAGTGATTCTTTCAAAAGTTTCAAGCGATGTGAGCAGTTTTGCTCCCACTGGACGACGAGAAAGTCACGTAAATTATTAAAACAAATAGGAATATATTTGTTTATCAAAAATAAACAATTTCAACTTGATTTGAAATCAAACTAAATTAGATTAAACTACTTTCCTCTTACTTGATTGAGCATAAACAACGATATATCATTAGAATAATAAACAACCTAAGATTACCCTGGAAAGGACGTTTGAAACAATTATATTTGAGAAATAATTGTTATTCTAAATACTGAATTTGCAAAATAAATTTAACTTTGTTTCAAAACTGTTTTAACAGAAATCTTAACACAAGTTATCGTATACAGGGTGTACCAAAGTGAACGAAAAACCCACTTAGGTTTGATTACAATAGAAAACTATCAACGGAAAAATCACCTCGTTACAGTAGATTTCTCAAAATTAATTAAGTTAAAATAATGTTTTCACAATTGCGCCATTTCTGAACGTTGTAAGACAATTCAACCTATATAGCACTAAAGGGGGATGGACTAGTAATATTCCACTAAAATTACAAGTTTGCAGAACGAGTAGATTTTTCAAAATTAATTAATTAAATTAAGGGGATGTTTTCCCAATTGAGCCCTATCTGAACGTTGTAAACCGATTCGACCTATATAGCATTAAAGAGGGACGAATTAATAATTACTAAAATTACAAGTTGGCAGGACGAGTAGATTTCTCAAAATTAATTAAGTAAATTAAAGGGATGTTTTCATAATTGCGCCCTATTTGAGCATTGTAAGACGATTAGACCTATACAGAACTGAAAGGGAATAAACTAATAATATTTTATTCAAATTACAAGTTCGCAGGACTAGTGGATTTCTCAAAATTAATTAATTAAGTTAAAGGGATGTTTTCACAAATGCGCCCTTTCTGAACGTTATAAGCCGATTCGACCTATATATCACTAAAGGGGGATGGGCTAGTAATATTCTATTAAAATTACAAGTTGGCATGAGGTGCTTCGTTTCGCTGATTTTGTCTATGAGTAGCACTAGCTGTATTGTGTCGCTTACAATCTGATAAGTGGTGAAAGAAAAACCTACGACAAACCAAACATACGAACGTACTTCCATCGTACTTTAAATCCGGAAATCGCTAAATATGCGTTTGAATACGATTAACATAAGTTAGATACATACTCGTCACATTGTAATAAAATACAGAATTCGAACGTCCACCTTGTACAGTGTAAATATTTACATTGAAATTTCGATCTTGTTGTTCGGTCTATTCATGCTCTCTACCTAACCTCTGTCTGATGCGCTAGTTTGGTAACTCTACTTAACTCTTGGGCTAGCTGAAAGCAACCAATGGCGACTTTCGCTCAGCAAATCTTCCGGCTACTACTTTCTTCGGTCGCGTTAAACACTTAAGTTCACTTCTGAAATTGTAGAAGGGCTTCTATATTTACAAGCAGATGCAGATGAAATTTCAATAACATAAATTCAAAGTTATAATCTATGTTCCATCCTTTTTGTTGTGATTCGTCCACATTCTGATAACTGGAGTGCCCGTCAGGAAATTCATTTTATTTACCTATAATATGAACCATGAGATTTAATTAACATAAATTTAATTATAACTGTGTATTGACGAAAAGAGATGCTATTAACGCGATTGCAGATGATATATGGCATTCAACGAAATCACGTACAAATTGCTTGCATCAACTTATCAGAAACCGACGAAAGCGGCTACTGACAATTGAGAGGATGCCAAGACTGCGTTTAGTCTTCGCATATGCCTAGCTTGTTACAGCATTAACCTCCTTAAGCAGTTAAAAGTTCATATAATACTAGCACAAATTTGGTTGCACATTTAGAACGACAAATACCAAAATCGGTTTAGCGTCAGTCACTTGTGAACGTAGTCCAGATCTTAACAGTAACTTACTTGGATTTAAAAATTATTCAATACTGAATATTATATGATTTTTTTTAGTTGTGTAATACCTCACTAATGTATGCCGCCAGAGGAAATCATCCACACACGTGTCAAGAGCTACTTTCGCATGGAGCAGATTTTTCGTTGGTGAATTTAAATGATGATACAGCTCATATAATTGCAGTAGATAATAACAGCACCTTAGGTATGTGAATATTTTGTTGTAACTTGTTCATATTTAAGTATGTTTTTTTCAGCACAAACGGTTATTGAGAATTTTATCATATCACGACTTGAAGCCACTACAAATCCTTAGATGAAAATTACACAAATACAAAACAGTAAATGTATCGACTTGCAGTGCCAACGCCTACTAGAAATCAGTTCTGAATTCTCATTTACTGAACTTTTACCCTCAGACTATTTACGGTTGTATAGAATATTAATTTTATATAAAACCAGTATTAAGTTTCTTTATTTATCTTGTAAGTATTCAAGAACCTAATATGTCTTTTATAAAAAAATAAACGTTTACCAATGAGTATTCATTTTTATTCATTCCATAAACCATAGAGAGTTTATTCGAAATATAAAAACAATATGACAGTTGGTCGAGAGTTAAGCACACTTGGTTAATGTTCAGAGTTCGACCCCCGGTCAGGACAGTGGAATTAACCTTATACATGATTATGGTGTGTTATGTTATGGTAAGCCATTTTTGAAGCTGTGGTGGGATTTTTTGTGCGATTTTGGTTTTGAGTGTAATCGATGTCTGCGGATATTTTGGAAATATTAATAATTTTATACCGGTGTAATGTATACCCTATACCATATGTTTAGCGTCAAGTATGGTCAGTTAGAAAAAAAATACGAGCTATGGCTGCGAACTAGGATGAAATGAGATGGAATAAGACACACCCAGCGAACATAGGGACAGGCTACAATACACTCACACTGTTAAGTCCATCTCGCTTTTTCAATCGGTCTTTGTTAACAGTTGGTCACATTAGCCGTTTTATACACGGTATATAACGCGAAGTGTGGCCAATTAGAAAAAGAATACGAGCGATGGCTGCGACCTAGGATGAAATCATGGATTTAGACACATCGAGCGAACGAAACACAGGCTCAGTCTGTGCGGCATGAGCCACTTACAATACATTCACACTGTTACGTCCATCTCGCTTGTTCATTCGGTCTTCGTTATCATTTGACCACATTAGGCGTTTTACCACGGTATTCAATGTATTGGTGAATGGTTATTTGTAGAAAAGAATTGAGCACAAAGTCATATTGGTACAATAAAATGAAATAAATTGACCAGTTAAACCGAGAATTAACTTTGACGCAGTTGTACAACCACATCATTCTAATCTGGGACATATTAATCCTATTAATCTCTAATTATTATTTTTATTTATCTTACATCTTACTACATGGCTGCAATGTATTATGCTAGATTTCATCATAATGCCAATAATTTTTTTTTGTGTTATCACAATAATAATTATGCGTTAATTGAAATGTACACTGTTTATTTATTTTATTAATTCTTTATTAATCGATTTATTATCAAACAATCTAAAATTTAGCAGATATTCTCTACATAGATAAATTTTCTGACCAAGACATAAAGCAAGTCACTGTGAATTTCGTACAATCTTCATTATTATGATTTTATTCGAACACAACTGGTTATACTGATATGTTCAGAGTTTTTAGAGGTTGACTGAATAATACAAAGCTATACACATTAAAAAATAATAAATGGCATTTAATGCACCTATAGTCAGTAACGAAATAGGCACATTATATAATTACAAGAATCAACAAAAAACAAGTTTTCAACAATTAATAATTGTGTTTCCTCCACAAGCTTGTATGACACTTGCATTCACCTGGGCGTCCCCTTCATTTGGTATCTAGCAGCATACTAGTCCCGTTGATCGCATTCCTCCAACAGCGTATTTCCAAGATCCTCCAAAGAATTTTGGGGAGGAACGTGGGCTCTGATGCGCGTCATAGCAAAACTTCTTAGTAGCCACTCCATTTTTACAACTTCAACTTTATTTAGATATGTATATTTTTTATTTATACAAAAAAAATACTCTCCTTGGCTTACCAAAGAGATCATAATACAAATTAAGAAAATGAGCGCAATCGCATCATATTTTGATTTGCATAAACAACTACAAAGAAATAAGGAGAAAACTAAGGTACGACATTAATCTTGAACACCAAAAATACTTAGAATCCATAGAACAAGATATTAACAATGACTCTGCTAAGTTTTGGTCATACATCAATTCAATGAAAGGTAATGACCATATACCATCAGTTATGTATTATAATAATTTAGAGTACGAGAACCATAAAGATATATCTGAAGCGTTTGCTGATTATTTTTCTAGCATTTATACTAGTGATACTAAAAATACTGGATATAAACGTTCCGGAAAACATAAACATGAACTTTATAAATATTAATAACACATCTAGAAACGACATTCTTAAAGCTATCAATAAGATTAAACCTAAAACATCTATGGGAGTTAAAAAAATCCCATGTTATGTCGTAAAGGGTTTAAAAGAGTTTTTTTATCGAACCTTTACATTTTATATTAAATCTATCTCTAAAAACCCAAACATTTCCTGACCAGTGGAAAGTAGGCAAAATCTGCCCAATAATCAAAAAGGGAGACAAAGCCCATGTAGAAAATTACTGTCCTATATACATGGGTTTGTCCCCCTTTTTGAATATTGGGTACTACTTGAATATATATATATATTTATATATATATATATATATATATATATATATATATATATATATATATATATATATATATATATATATATATATATATATATATATAAAAATGAATAATTATCGGGTATGCCCGCATAAAGAAAAATAGCAAGGTGGAAAGAATGCAAATTGCAAATGGCAGAAAGATGCAAACCGTGGACACATGTTTCTGACTAATTGGTCTTCATCAGCACGGTGTAGCTGAGTTAAAATGATGGACAAAACTCAGAAAAGACTCAAAAGGAAAACCACTGACAGGGAGCCAGTCGCAACTTTGTGGCTTCCACGGGCATACCCGATAATTATTAATTTTTTTACTGTTCGTAATTAATCCCGCGATGAACTCCTTCTCTGTACTTATTCATTTCCTGGGTCCGGAATTCCACGCAGGTAGCTATAGTTGCCGCGTTGCGATACTTGGACGTCGCTCCCATACCGGAATCATCCAAGTGGAAGCCACAAAGGTGCGACTGGCTCCCTGTCAGTGGTTTTCCTTTTGTGTCTTTTCTGAGTTTTGTCCATCATTTTAACTCAGCTACACCGTGCTGATGAAGACCAATTAGTCAGAAACACGTGTTCACGGTTTGCATCTTTCTGCCATTTGCAATTTGCATTCTTTCCACCTTGCTATTTTTCTTTATGCGGGCATACCCAATAATTATTCATTTTTTTACTGTTCGTAATTAATCCCGCGATGATCTCCTTCTCTGTACTTATTCATTTCCTGGGTCCGGAATTCCACGCAGGTAGCTATAGTTGCCGCGTTGCGATACTTGGACGTCGTTCCCATACCGGAATCATCCAAGTGGAAGCCACAAAGGTGCGACTGGCTCCCTGTCAGTGGTTTTCCTTTTGTGTCTTTTCTGAGTTTTGACCATTATTTTAACTCAGCTACACCGTGCTGATGAAGACCAATTAGTCAGAAACACGTGTCCACGGTTTGCATCTTTCTGCCATTTGCAATTTGCATTCTTTCCACCTTGCTATTTTTCTTTATGCGGGCATACCCAATAATTATTCATTTTTTTTACTGTTCGTAATTAATCCCGCGATGAACTCCTTCTCTGTACTTATTCATTTCCTGGGTCCGGAATTCCACGCAGGTAGCTATAGTTGCCGCGTTGCGATACTTGGACGTCGTTCCCATACCGGAATCATCCAAGTGGAAGCCACAAAGATGCGACTGGCTCCCTGTCAGTGGTTTTCCTTTTGTGTCTTTTCTGAGTTTTGACCATCATTTTAACTCAGCTACACCGTGCTGATGAAGACCAATTAGTCAGAAACACGTGTCCACGGTTTGCATCTTTCTGCCATTTGCAATTTGCATTCTTTCCACCTTGCTATTTTTCTTTATGCGGGCATACCCGATAATTATTCATTTTTTTACTGTTCGTAATTAATCCCGCGATGAACTCCTTCTCTGTACTATATATATATATTTTTTTTTTTTTTATATATATATATATATATATATATATATATATATATATATATTTTTTTTTTTTTTTTATAAATTTTATATATATATATATATATATATATATATATATATATATATATATATATATATAAACACGAAAGGGTTAATATTCTCTGATTTATAAATGTTTCTCTACAAGATGCTCGATATCTTAAACCAAATATACAGGGTGGGGCAATAGTGCGTCGGACCTCGATATCTCGAGTTCTACGATAGCTAGAAATTTTTTAAAAAATTGCAAGTAAACTAGATAAAAAAGTCTATAACTGGAAATTATTTTCGAACATACAGGGCGAGCCAAGACGAAGTTACAGGACCAAGTGCCTTTTTTTAAATGGAATGCTATGTATATCAGTACATTTCTTGAAGCCTCTTTCTAGGCTCTATTCATTCGTATATTATTATTGGCTATCTCCCAACCACTTTGATGTAATGAATTTTTTTGTTGAAATAATGCCATCTGCAAATGGATATTAAAAAAATCACCACAGTCACAATTATGGGTTTTAAGAAAAACTTATGTGAATACCAGTTACGAGACAACTAATTAATGTTTTTGAATCATTTTCATTTCCTAAAAATGTACAGGGTGACCAAAAATTAGTATTCAATTAAGAACTTTTTAAATTGAATTTTCTCAATTTTTTCAAATGGAATACCCTGTATATTTTTCAACGATATGATGTAAAAATGAAAAACGAACATTTTTGTAAGTACTTCCCTATGGCTAATTGCAACCATTTTCGTTTTATTGAGCAATAATTACAACATTCAAAAATAAACTTATAGAAAGAGGTTTCTTCAAATAACTCAGTAGAAAAAATTATAATAAATGTTCCACATGTTAGCCGTTTTGATTGACACACATCTCTATGCGCTTTTGAAATGAGGTTCCCACTGTTCCTAAAACTGCCGGTGTGATAGATCTAAAGGCAGTTATTATTCTTTCCTTCATATTTTGTACTGTTGTTGATGTGTCTCTATAAACAATTTCCTTCACGTATCCCCATAAAAAGAAATCCATTTTTGTAAGATCTGGGGATCTAGCAAGCCATTTAGTGGGTCCATTTCTTCCAATCCATTGATGAGGGTAGGTATTATTTAAGTGGTCTCTAACTGCATTTAAATAATGTGGTGGAGCACCATCTTGCTGTAACCACATCCTATTTCGAATTCTTCCAGGGAGATTTACCAATAACTGTGGCAGATAGTTTTCCAAAAAATGAAGATAAATAGCTCCAGTCAATGTACCATCAAAGAAATGTGGCCCTATTACATGTTTTCCAATAATTCCTCCCCAAACGTTTATAGACAATGATCTACTAATACTAATCTTGCTGTTCTTTCTTCTATCATACATAAAGCCTTTGGAAAATTCTGTCAAGTGGATGTTATCTACACAGATTTTTCAAAGGCTTGTGATAAAGTTAACCATCATATTCTATTGTCTAAAGCTAAATGCATGTATGGTTTTTCAGAACAACTCATAAAACTATTAAATTATTATTTATCAAATTGTCCATTATATGTCAACAATAACAGCGAGTCCAGGACATTTTTTTGCCACCACAAGGAAGCAACCTGGGCCCGTTGTTGTTCTTGATGTTTATAAATGATATTACAAACAACATAGACTGTCATATATTATTATTTGCAGACGATATAACAATTTTTATGAACATATCGATTGATCAGACTGTCCTCAGCTCCAAGAAAATATTGATCGTCTCTATGACTGGTCTAATAATAAACTGTCCTTTAATATCAATAAATGCTGTGCTATGAGTTATACTAGAAAAAACGTTAATCTATTTTGAATATATTATGAATAATGAACCTCTAAGGAAAATAAATGAAATGTTGGATCTCGGAATTCTAATGGATACAAAACTACACTATAATAACCATATTAATTTGATAGTAAGTAGTACTTTGAAGACAGTGGGATTTATTTATCGGAACAGTAAAGAATTCAAAAATACAAAAACAATATTAACATTATACAATAGTTTTGTTTGTAGCAAACAAGACTATTGTGCAGTCATATGGTCTCCTTATTACAATAAATACATCTCTAAGGAGTTCAAAAGAAGTTGTTGAAATTCACTTACTATAAGGAGCATGGGATATATCCAATCTACATCAGTTACAATGATTTGTTAGGAAAACATAAATTAATATTTTTACAAAAGAAACGAATTATAATAGACCTGATGTTTCTGTATAAAATCTGCAACAATTTAACTGAGTCTATGTACCTATTGTATGAAATATACTTTAAGGTGTCAGCTAAGAGAACTAGAAAAAGCCTAACGTTTCATATAAACTACCTTCAATCATCACTTTTAACAAGACTATGCATTGAGTACAACCATATGTGCAACAATAGCAATATGATTGATATTAATTTTAACAGTATTGGGAATTTTAAAAAGAATTTAACTGATGCAATAAATTGATGTGATTATTATTATAAGTAGTATTAATAATTTTAATTATAGATTTATCTGATTTTATTTACCATTTTATTACTGTGATACATGTCAATAAAAATATATTTTAATATTGTTCTAATTATTGTCTGCGTCAATTTTAGTATACCTAGTGTATGTTTAATTATAAGTTGCCTATACCTAAGTTTAGACACACTCTGTAAGGCCTAATGCTGTTGTAGTGTTTAAATAAATAATTTATTATTGAATACATAATAATATAGTCATAAACTAGGCACCATGATTTTGTAAGTAAATATAGTGATCAGATCAGCATTCATTGATCCCTCTTCCACAAACAAGTTCTGTAAGAGCTTTAGTAGAAATACCAATTAGAGGTATCCATTCAAACTCAACCTTGGAGCAATGTTACATTGCGTATACTTTTCGTCAGCCCATCTCGACACCTTTTGGCGTCCATCAAGACATTCTAATCAAAGTCTCGACTTGTCCATGAAAATAACTTGACTTCATTGTGCTAAATTCCACGGAAAATGTTCACATGCAGATGTAAGCCTATTCTGTGGGAGCTGTTCTGTGCTATTGATAGGTTTTGAGCCTAATGGCCACTTTCGTTAAAGTGTCTTCTTCGTTTATGGTTACCTCTCGAAACTCTTCAAATCGATTTCTGGCTTGAACTGCTGTTACTTTTCTATTACAAGGGGCGGTTAATCTTAAAAAAGCGGACATCCAAGGAAAATGTTGACCTCATCATGTCTGATCCAGATTATCTGGATTCAAGATTTATTAGTTTATAAATCTTGATCTGGAGTAAGAAACAGTCTCATTGAATGTCACCTTGAGATATCCCAAGGAGACGAGCCACATAACAGTGACTTTGCCCTCCGCAACAAGTGCAGAATAGTGTAATAGGACATAAATTGGATAAAACAATGCACTACGAAATACGTCTATAAATACGCATTTTTTATTAATTTATTTAACGTCGGTCTATTTCCGCTTTCAGAGCCAATCACCGACGCTAGGAGATGAGCTACCTACAACCTGGAAATTCTGCGGAACCACTTTATCGAAGAATAAGGATTCTCTACTTGCCTAACATTTAGACAAGGGACACACTGCTTTACATTCCCTCCGAAGGATTGTATCACCTACACAAACCTCGCCTAAGATTGCATAACTCCTGTGTGTACGCTGATATACAAACCGATAGAAGACGGGATGAGGTCACCAAGTTTCACTTGGGTTACGCATCCAAATTACTGACTACGACCGTTGCTTAACTTTCGTAACGAAATACGAGTATTTTAGGTCGGATCTACGCTCGTCCCATTTACAAATATCCATCAAAACTAAAATATAAATATTCCTCTTATTACAAAAAAAGATAAACGCGATCTTGTCTACAGTTATTTATTTGTGGCATCCTATAATGTTTCTTCTCACCATCTTGAGGTATTAAGCCACTGTCCTATAAATTATTTTAAAAAATTGATAAATAAACCTATGCGCCAAAAGAATCAGAAATTGGTTTTTGAAAAAATGCTTTTTCCTATCCAAAAAATGTTTCACACCTAAAAAAATATATTAATCTGAAAAAAAGAAACTTAAAATATTTGACATTTAAGTTTCTTTTTTCAGATCATTTTCTGTTTCTTTTTTTCAATCATCTTAAAATATTTGACATTGAAGATGAATGAGAACGTTTCTGAATATTCTCTTATTCCGTTCGGAATCTCCGAAATATTAAAATTTTAATAATAATATAATGAATGGAAATAAAATTTGTTTTTTCTCCACAATTTCAAGGTACACAATTGATGGTAGGGTTACCAACACTGCTTAAAATATCAATTTTTCAAATTAAAAAGGCGACTTTAGGGAGGCATATAAGGAACATTTTAAAGATCTACTTTTCGCTATGAAAGTATACTCCAAGAAGCTCAGATCAGAAACATGGCGGCAGTAGACGCCGGAATATCGCTGTAAGCCTAGCAAGGAACCTAGTGCAACATAAATAATCTTAACAACTCTTGAAGTATTCAAGAGTGTTTGAGCATCGTTAGGTATTCGCAGCTCAAGCAAGTTTTTTCTTAAAATTTGCAATGTCATTGACTGCGGAATGACTTGTAAAACATTTGTTTGTCCACATTCTTAAATCATTCTGTAATGTACTTTTACATTTTAGGTTATTTTAAGCACTATGTTCAGTAACATATTTTGTAACAGATTTGTTAAGTACGGTTGTTTCATTTAAAGAAAATGGTATCTCGCTGTCTTCAAGGGGATTTAATTCATTACAAACAGTGTGTAGAGAGGAATTATTTCAGCTGTGTCACTGGAGTTTCCAGTAAAACTACCAGTGTCATCTATACATAATTTTGTTTTTTCTTTATTGACAACGATAGCCTCAACTTGGTCAACAGCGTCAACAATTCTTCTGCGTCTTTGTCTATAGGCTAAATCTAAATATCTATTTAAATGAATTAAACAAATTTTAAACAGGCGCAAAAACTAATAGCATAAGAAAACATAAACTAACAGATTGTTGTTTTAGGTTAAGTTAATGGCCAAGTACTATGCACATAATTGTATTGTCTTCCAAGAAGCATGCATATAACATTTATTACTATTATGTTTCATTATTTTTTATAAACAATATAAATTTTATAAAAAGATATCTTTATTCTTTTGGAATTGTGATAAAACACCAGTAGGTATTTGTAGGACATCACAATTTTTGTAAATTATACAAACTTATTACATTTCACGTAATATCAGCAGAACCTTAGTATGCGCCGAACATGGAACCACTGAAAATTAAGTTGACTGGGTAGCTATTGGAAAGTTATGTTAACATTCAGACATGATGTGGTTAAAGTTTTCATTAAAACTTTATCGTTGCCGTTCGAACTTTAACCTCAAAATTGCAGTTTAGTTCAAGATTTGCCTTGTTTTATTAATCTTGAGTTTAGTTAGCATGAGATATGTAGTATATTCTGTATTTGACGAAATTTATGCACTCATAGTTTTTGATACTTACCAAAGATAGTGGTTTCGCTATGGTAAAATAATATTTTACAATGTTTGTATTATATTTTAAAGTTACCAGTCGTTTAAGTATCCTTAGTATTTCATAAACGTTGATGAGTAGCGATAAATCTTCTTTATGTGTGTGTTTTGAAAATAAATTTTACGCTCAATACTACTTTAATCTTTACCTATAAACTGTGTTTACTGAAAGTAACAACATTGTGCATAATTGTTTAAAGTAACTGTAACTATTCAGTCATTTTGATCCCATTTTTGTGTAGTGGAAATCAATTTTAAATATCTGCCTTAAGTAATAAGAACATAGATTTCACATTAAATGTCATTAAAAAGGTATATAACCTAGAAGGAATAATAGATGTTCTGCAGACGCCACAGAAACGGGGTTAGATAACTTTCAAGTTTATGAAATTGCACAATGGAGAATTCGAAAAAAAATTATCTATCTGAATTGAAAACAATTGTTTTCTAGAGAAACAGACAAGTATGGCATCATTTCCTTTTAAACCAGAAACAAAATTATTGTGTAGAATTTTGACTCTAGCTAACTGATGATGGTGAGGATGCCGGTATAATCCTCATTCAAAAATCTAATAAGAGCAGGCTCATCCCTGTTTATACACTAACTCTTCAGTCTTCGTGTACTCAATCAAAAGTCTAGTTGTCATAGCATAACAGATTATTCGATTGAGTACACGAAGAGCTATTACATAAACATAGATGAACATCTTTACTGAATAAGAGAAAATATAAATTCCATATCTCATTATTGCAATTAGTGCATAAACCATTCTGAATATGACAACTAAACGAAGTATTAAAATATCACTGAGCGTGGCAAATCAGAAGACTTTCAGTGGGACATTATCCCACGTAGATACCTACGTTCCTGATAATTATGGCAGATGATTAAATAAATAACATTACTTGCCTATTACTTATTAATGACCGAGGACAATGGCTGAGATTGCGTATCAACGAACATCGCATGAGTGGCATAGTTTCTATACTTTCTGCTGAAGCAGATCTCTTTTGTGGGGTAAACACATGTGTGTAAAACGAAAAAGATCTTTCGACATCTACCAACGTAATACTGGCAAACCTAAAATTTTCTAAAACAGTCCAATCACATTAGAGGTTTCACCTCGGAATGAGAGATAATAAGCTGTAAACTTGTGTAAACCTTTATTTTGGCATTCTAAAAGTTGTCTCAAAAGTCTCATAAAATCTCGTGTCCGCGTCTTAAGATATTCAAGGTCAAAGGTCACAAAAAATCGTTTTTTGCAAATATCTCGCTTCGTATGGTTTTAATGCCATTTGCATTTATTATAAAAATTGTAGAGAATAAAATTCTCTACAACTTTTTGTCCCAAACATTTTTTTTATATACTCAATCGTTTTTGAGATAGAGGGCGGAGAGCGCGCCGCTCTTATCTATTCACAGCATAATGCGCGGTCAACCATAAGTCCCGTTAAATAATACGCCGTATAAAGTCTATAAATCATTAAAAAATATATAATTATGAATAATTTGCATTGTTTATTAATTAATACATTATATTTAATGATATTCTTCATTTATAGAATATATATTTGTTAAATATTACTTTCCGTGTAATCAAAAAATTGTTGAGTGGAATACTTTAAGTATATTTTAATTATATTCTAATATATATGTTAATTATATTTTAAGTAGAAAAATAATACAGTAAATACATTTTAATTATATCTTTATTTAGAAATACTTTTTCATATATTTATTACAGTTGAAGTTCAAATGTGGGGAAGTTTTTCAAAAAACTTTTATAATTAGGACTTGAGTTTTAATTTTCTTCTTCTTCATCATCGTCTTCCGGTCGCTCGAAAATTTCCAATTCAATATCATCATTTTCGTTGTCAAGGATATTTGTCTCTAGATCTTCGAGAATTTCGGGGTCAAATGTACTATCTTCATCGAGATCGCTTTGATACAGTGAAGCATTGAGGCACGCTTGCCCATTACACTGGCCACAAGCTAAAGAACATTGCAACCCGGATTTCCTGCATCCGCAGCGTGAACCACAGCCATTCTTGCAGTTGATTACACGGAAAGCTAAGTACGCGCCAATATCCATTTGGCTTGATGACGGTCTCGGATGCTAGGGCCAGGCAGGACTATTGCCTTTTTACCCTAGTCATCGCTGTAGACCTGGACCGGCCTCGTGCAGGGCGGGTTAGCTTACTTTACGAACGGCCCCACTCATAAATGTGAGCGGTGCCGATGATTTTGGCCAACCTCCCTGGGTCCTGGCTGATGAACCCTGCTGGCTAGGGCCTCTTCTGGCGCTCTTCTGTCTTCGTCTTCTTTCTTCGCCAGCTTGTCCACCCCCGGGGGGTAGTCATCGGTCTGTCAGGGACTGTGCGGATATTCTGTGACTTGGGATTGACTGCCAGTACACAAAGTGTCAATTGACACATTGTCATCTGGATCATCGGACAAGGTGAGGATGAACTGTGTAGCTCTAGGAGGTGAAGGCCTAAGTGCTTTCTTAGCACTTTCGTCCTTCACGGAGCCAGGGGGACAACGGACACTGGTCGGCTTACTGACCGGCGCCCGCAAGGTCTGTGGGAGGAAAGCTAAGTAATATTAAACAAATATATATTCGATAAATGAAAAATATTATTCAATATAATGTATTAATTAATAAACAATGCACATTATTCATAATTATATATTTTTTAATGATTTATAGACTTTATACGGCGTGTTATTTACAGGGACTTACGGTTGACCGTGCTGCTGTGAATAGATAAGCGCGGCGCGCTCGCCGCCCTCTATCTCAAAAAACGGTTGAGTATATAAAAAAGTGTTTGAAACAAAAGTTGTAGAGAATTTTATTCTCTACAATTTTTATAATTAATGCAAATGCCATTAAAACCATAGGAAACGAGATATTTTCAAAAAACCGATTTTTGTGACCTTTGACCTTGAATATCTTAAGACGCGGACACGAGATTTTATGAGACTTTTGAGACAACTTTTAGAACGCCAAAATAAAGGTTTATACAAGTTTACAGCTTATTATCTCTCATTCCGAGGTTGACCCTCTTTTTTTGGCTTAAGTGACTGGATTAACTTGTAAGATGTTCGCCACTACGATACCGATTAATATTACATACCGTCTCAGACCAAATTTTTATGTAAAATGTTATACAGCTTACTCACTCGCATACCACGGTCCTCTTTTAGAGTTTGTAATTTATTTTGTACATTATGAATCATATGTAAGGACTGCTACTTCTATTTCAGGATTTTTTAAATAGTAAGAACGTAGTAAGTAGTAAGAACGTAGATTTCACATTAAATATTACTAAAAAGTTCTATAACTTGGAAGAAGTAGTAGATGTTTCGCAGACTTCGCAGAAATTTTTAACTATAATTTAAACTAGTGCTAATAGATAACTTTTAAGTAATATGAATGCGTTATTGTTACTATCAGTTACTACTTTAAACTATCAAAAACTTTAAAGCCGTTAATCTTTGTAACCGTGTTGTTCCAAATATCTTTACCCTACTTAGAAATTATGAAACTATCCTGGACTTACCACCAGTAAAAGTTACATTATTACTACTATGTACTAAACGTAGTTTTTAGGAAAGTCTTGCAGTTCCAATCGCAGCTCCTGTGATTTTAATTCTAGTTAAGACGTGTTTTGCCTTAATCATAAAACGCAAATGCTATTTAGTTTCTTGCTTGTAGTGCTTACCATTCTCTTTCCTGTTTTGATATGTCAATCTTCTTTTGGTCCATTTCTGATGGAATGATAATACTTACAAGTTGTAAATTGATACCTGTTATAGAAAATTAATATTCATCATATCGACATATACTTATATAAAATACAAGAAAACATCAAAAGTTCTGTGTGATTAAAACCGAATTCAATGGAGTGACATTCGATAATATGAGATATGCGATAAGTACTTATACCTCACAAGGAGATTGGAAAATTATAATTATTAGAAGCACTTACTTTGATTGTTTTTAGAATTGAACTAAAAATAGAAGAGATTTCCCACATATAGTTATGCTTGCTTTGGCATGTAAAAGAAATATCCACTCGTAGGTAAATTAAGAGTCAGGATCCTCTAAAAGGTACAGAAAAAAATTAAGAGGATGGTGCGAAAAAATTTTTTTTGGATAAGCACCGGATTATAAAAGGCAATGGTTAACAATGGGATCCTATCAAAATAATAATAAAGGCACTGACTTCTCGAGTATAATTTTCTATACATATATCGTGTTGTAACGGTCCATTTTTTTAAATAAATAATTTGGACCACATTCCTTATAAATTATATGGAGATGACTTGAATTATTAGTTGAATTCCAAATTCGGATAGAATAGTTTTACTAAACCTTATTGTATTAGTTATTTAGTACGCCGCTACTGCGACGGAGACAAAAAGTACTTACGAAGCGTTGCCGTCACGCGCACTCAGGAACGAATTCGGTGCTGCTTTCAGCTGAAGAGGCGAAAACGCGGAGAGACTGGCTCGAGCCAGGCTAGAGACACATTAGAGAGTGGAACTGTGTGCTTAAAATTTCGTTTAAGCTTGGTAACGTTTGTGCTACTTGTGAAAGTGGCTGAGCTTGTTGGAGTTCCGGCCCAGGCAGTATGTTTGCTGCAGGAGCAACAAGAAACCCACTAAACACATGTGTGACATTGCTATAGCTGGTACACCACAACTAGGATTTCTATTTTATATACATAATTTATATATATATATATATATATATATATATATATATATATATATATATATATATATATATATATATATATATATATATATGTATAAATATCTAAAACCTCTAATATGTAATATTTTTGCTCTTCATTGTTACATTTACGGAATATAAAATTGTGAATATTCCCAGAGATATGACTATAATGTAACAGTCAATTATATCACATATGTGTGCACTTAATTACATCCACTTGATGTAAAAAACACTATGTACTTGGTTTAGCCAGTTTGATAGGGATATATTATATATATTTGTCTACGTATACAGCATACAACTTCAGACAACTATCTGTGATGTAACCATGATTACACCGCGTGTGGACATTTAATCATATTCGTTAGATGTGGGGAACACTATATACTTGGTTTAGGCTGTTTGATAAGGACATGTTACGTAATTGTTTATGTAATACCAGACAACTATCTGTGATGTAACGATGTATGGACACCTATTCACATCCGCTAGATGTAGGGAACACTATATACATGGCTTAGACAGTTTGATAGAGATGTTATTACATATAATCAGTATACAGCATATAACTTCAGGCAAGTATCTCTGACGTAATGATATTATACCGCATCTATGGGCACTTGATCACATCTGTTGATGTGATGTAATTGTACACAGAGAAAAATGTTTATTGTTGGTAAATATATTTATGGGACAAAAATCAAATCTATTAGCGGTTAATAAAAACAGGTTTCTGATAATGTATATTTGGGCCAAATATACAAAGCGTGATCAAAATTAGATTTTACTGGCAAATAAACTGTTTAATCAACAAAATATTAACGAATAATGAACTAAACATTTGTCTCTAATATTCAAGTTATTAGTGATATAATTGTATGTATTTGTGATTACTACATTTTCTATTTGTGCTAAATAGGTAAACCAATAACACTAAAAATACTGTGTTTATTTATTTCTCTCAATAATTTCTTTTTAGTAAAACAAGATATATTTGTAGCAAATAAAAACAGCATTTAATAAAAAATATTTATTTTTAAAAATAAAAATCCTTCTATACATTAGAAAAACAAAAAATTTCAAAATTAAAAAAAGACTCTAGGTAAGTACATAGAAAAAACATTACAACTTAAAAATTCTCTATAAAACTATAAATTCACACACCACTATAACCTATAATCTTGATACATCAGTGCGATTCTGTGTACAGGGTTATCCAAAGAAAAAACCCACCCCTATATTTTGTTTATTTTTCAAGTTAGAAAAACTTTTTTCAAAGTTATAGTGAATCAATAATGATCTCTTTTGGAACCCCTACAAAAAATATACAGCTTGTCTCATAAAAGCGGGACAAGTCAAACTTGCACATTTTTAAATTGAATACCTATATTTCTTTACATTTTTGAAATCTGTGTTTTTTGTGATTTCAAATATATGTATATGTTGCATCTTATCATTTACTGTTTTTTTATTTATTGCAAATTTTATACTACCAGCATCTGCATGCTTATCAGATTGGCCATGGATGAAAAACTATTAATTTGACACTTATGCCTTACGTAATAATTATTTAATAAATTTAAAAAGCAAACTGTGTGGTTTTGTGTGTCATATTTGTGAAAATGTTTACTTTGTCAAAGCGATATGATATGCTGTCACAATTTATAAAAAATAACAAGAACGCTTCAACGGGTAACATTTTATTCATTACAGTAAGTATAATAGTAGTTAACAATTATTACATAGTTTACTTTTTAACTTTATTAAATTATTCTGTAAGATACATGTCAAATTATTTGTTTTTCATTCATGGCTAACTTAATAAGCATGCAGATACTAGTGGTATAAAATTTGCCATAAAAAAAAACAGTAAATGATAAGATGCAACATATACATATATTTGAAATCACAAAAAACACAGATGTCAAAAATGTAAAGAAATATAGAGTATTCCATTTAATAAAATGCAAGCTCGGTTTGTGCCAAAGGCAATAATTAAAGATATAAGTATTTTCTTCGTCTTCTCGCCACAAGAGACGAAGAATAAATAAATGATCATCTTCAAATTCAGAATTGAGTGATCAAGCAAGTAATGTCTCCCCGGAGAATATCTCGAATTTTTTAGATATAGCTACTTTGGTAGAAATTAAATCAGATTTCCCTATTTATTTCTAAAGTTCCTATACGTTTTTAATGAAACTCATGCGATCAATTGTGAAGTAGATACAATAAATTAATAGTTCAAATTTTGAAAAAAATAAAGCAGTTATTGTCTCGCCGGAGAATATCTTGAATTATTCAGGCAAATCTGATTCCCCCATTTCTAAAGCTCCTATAATGTCTTTAATGAAACTCATGCATTTGTGAAGTAGTAACAGTAAATAATGTTATTTCAAATTTGAAAAAAAGATAATTAATTCTCTTAATCGGAATGTTATTAATTCTAAGAATAATGAATTGAAATTAGGTGCCTTAAAAATTCAATTAGATCTATGAGCAGCTCGTTTTAATATATCACAATCTGGTTTAAGCGATTTGTTAACAATTTTAAAATGTATTGAAAATTTAGCTGATTTACCAACAACTGATGCAAGAACTTTAATGCAAACAGTTGAAACAACTCTCGTTGTATACATAATTACATTCATTTTAATATGTACTCGTATATTTAAATTATTTATAAAGTTTAATAATGTAAATGATACATTGAAAATACTTACTTTTTTGTTAACGTTTAATTAATATTTTAATGTTTAATTTTTGTGAAAAATTTAAAAAAGTTTGTTAGAACTATATTCTAAATAACCCACAAAAAAAATTTGAAAGTCTCGTCTAAATGGTTTAGACTTGCAAAGCAGCGCTTGCTACGTGAAAATAAATGAGTAGAAAATTAATGAATTGATTGAAACTTTATTTAGGTTTAGGTGTACAAAAAAGTATAAATCTTGATATAAGTATAGTACCTAGTTTTATTTCAGATGTGTTGAACATTTTCATGGAAATGTTTTTTTTTTTTACTTGAGTTTCATTGATGGATCTTAGCGAATTTTTTCAATTTTTGTTATATTTATGGAAAGTTTTATGTTTTAAGTTTTTATGCTTAAACGAATTTCATTAAATATTTTAGGCGCCATGTATGATGTTTTTTTAGATATTCTTTTGTATTATTTTGGTATCTGCTATGATTTTTCTGGGCTGTCTTGTGTTATAAACTATTTACTATTATTAAGTGTTTGTCATTTATTATATATTTTTTGTAACACTTTGTGAATGTAGATTTTTCTTAGGTTAAGGATGCCTATCTCGCTATACAAGTGAGTGTTCAAGATGAACATAACTTTTTAAGCAGCAGTCACATTAGGCTGAGGCTGGTTTACCAGCCGGTGATTGCTGCGGGCAGGTAGACAACAAGCAAACAGCGGCTGCTGTTGCGGCTCATTTGTGGATTAACTTTTATTATATAACAACTCGAGGTGTGGTGTAACAAAGAAGCAATCAAAATTAATTTGTGTTTTATTCATTCTGAAAGTTTTTATTTAATTACTTATGCTAATCTTGATGGAACCAGGTGAAAACCTAAATATTGTAGACAAAAGTTTAAAAAGTTTATATAGTGTGTTCCGGATATGAATATATGTATAATAAAGTATGTATAAATAAAAATTCAATTAGGGTAGGCAATGTCTGCCAAAATGTGCCCTTCGAATTATTGTATTTTACTCCTGCCAATATATAAACCTATTACTATCTAAATTGTATGATAAGCATCAACAGACGTTTTGTCATGCTACCATAGTTGAGTTTTTATTGTACACACGTCATATACAGGGTATTTCAAAAATAAACCACGTACATTCTTTCAAGGGTCCATTTCTCATGAAAATAAGATGACAAGTTTGTATTAACATGGATCCGTAAATGCTTGAAACTTGTAAAAAAAGAACGATTTTTTTAACAAGTTTCAGCAGCCCTGTATCTAGATAACGAAGCATTTGTGAACCTATATTGATATGGAACCTTTCCTCTTATTTTCCTGAGGAATGCGCCCTTGAAAGGATGTGATTTATTTTTAAACCGCCCTGCATATAATCACGCATACAATGTAACATATGTGTAAAATCAGTTATGTACTGGTCATGTTTACACTTAATATCGCATGTGCTTATTAAAATATACGTACCATTATTGTAATTAACAATTTGTTGCTTTCACGTTACAATGCGTATGTACTGTTAATTTATTCAACAGTATGTTGCCATCGTGTTACAATGCTTATGTACAGTAAATATACCCATTCATGGCACATACGGAGGACATTTTGAGATACTTACCAGATATAGACATGTTATATGAATGATACATTATTTGTGACTTCATAGTTTGACAGGATATGTATATGTTACGTAGTTGTTACGTACTAAATGTATTTAATGGGAAGACTCTCGAAGAAAAACATGTAAATGCAGGAAAGTTTAACTTCAAACACCCTAGGTACCTAGGCGCCACCATCCATTGACTTGTGGTCTAACTTTGAGTGCCTTATGTGTGAACAATAAACTGATGTCATAAATTCTTATAAGATTAGCAAATCAGCTCCGTGCTTTGAAACGTAAATTCGTTTAATGTACTTTACATTTATTTTGCGCTTGAATATCATTGACTAATTAAACAGCTACATATTTTTTCCATCTTATAATGCTAGTCCGTCGTTTTTAAGTTAAGGAAAAACATTATATTTTAAACATAAAAGTTGGTGGCCCCCAAATAATAAATAAATGAGTTGGTTTTACGTTTTTGTACCATTTGTATTGGCGGCTGCCTTGTCTGACTTTGTTCTTATTTTATATAGTTATAAGTTGATTTATTTGGTTAGTGACTTTGTTTCCCCGCCCAGAGAAGAGAGTATAATATAAATATTGCTTATTTTGAATAAATGTATTTTGCTATAAATTTTTTTTCATTCAATAAAATTTAATGTAACTATTTTAATGATATGGCGCAGATATTATAGTGTATATCTGGAAAGTATCCAATTTTAATATCAAGTAAGGGTCGAGGGTAGATCTGCTTTAATATTACTCGTATTTTGGTATGAAAAGTTAAGCAACGGCAGTCACAGTCAGTAATTTGATGGTAACTAAAGCGAAATGTTGTAGAACCTAAATTTTAAAAAATGCCCAAGACCGACACTACACGGGTTCAAAGTATCAAATGTCACATCACTTTTTTTGTGTAAATAAAGAATAAAAAACCATATTCAAAACTTCAATCCTCAATTTTTATCTCAATTCTCCGTTTTTTAAAAGCCAAAATAGTAAAATTAATTTTCATTAAAAATACCGCTCCTCAGTATAAGTGCGACGGCCGGCGTCGCCATGCATTGGAAAGCACCAAAATGACCAAAACTCATAGAGAAGCTCATAAACAATAATTACAAATAGGTCTGAACGATTTTATCGCAGCCCGAGATGCACTCAAAATTTTAATTTCAATGGTCGACAGAGGCTAATTAATTATCACAGGCCAAAGCCATCATAAAATAGTAAAAGCTGAATTTCTGCATTGGTATCACATAAATTTTAAAAGATGCTAGTCGCACACATCTAAAAAATAATTTTTACAAAGTCAATTAAACAAATGACATTTAATATTAAGTAAAATAGTTTAAGACACATTAATAATAATAATATCAGGCAACATTCATTGTTTCCACAGCGACTAATCTACCGCCAGATTTATTTATACAATACTTAAACTTGATAAAATTGGAGTCGGGGTACACCGTGTAGACCATTCAGATAGACAGACCACATCGGAAGCTTTTACCTAGTCGAGAGCTTTTTAAAGTGGGGTAGCTTTTGGTCTTTTACGTAATTTTTTAAAAACATAATATCATGCAAACATCGCAATTGATGACGACACAACCCTTATAAATATAAAATTTAAGACAAGGTTGAGACAATTATTCTCCTAGCATCCACGCGAGAACGTTGTAATAGTAGAATCATTTTACAAAGTATAAATTTTCACTTTTGCATTAACATAAGACTTGATGTCCCTTCGGGAACGATAATTAATTAATCTAAAACCGGTTGTGAATCTTATTAATAACTACCAACTGATCTGCAGCCCTCAAAACAGTCTTTCGTTGGCCGTTCATAGGTAAATAATCTTCACGGGTCCCACAAGTCTTAAGATAGGCACTAAGAATTTTTTCCGCGCGCCAGGCTGGGTTATTTTTTGGTACTCAAGACACCACCTATAAAATATTTTTACAACATCCACCGCAGAAAACCAGAAGCACTTCTTCGACAGCTTTTATCATTCGTGGATTTTGGCTTGGAGGAGTTTTCCGTTATCAGGTTTTATTGTGACACTTTACGTTGTTTTTTATCTATTAAATTTCGAACACTGTCAATGCAGATGCTCTTACGGACGTAGACGGTCTACTAATGAAAAATTAAACTATATTAGAACATCATCGGACTGAAATATCCGAGGACAGGTAAATAAGTAACTTGCAAACAGCGGCTGCTGTTGCGGCTCATTTGTGGATTAATTTTTATTATAACAACTCGAGGTGTGGTTTAATAAAGAAGCAATCAAAATTCATTTGTGTTTTATTCATTCTGAAAGTTTTTATTTAATTACTTATGCTAATCTTGATGGAACCAGGTGAAAACCTACATATTTTAGACAAAAGTTTAAAAGTTTATATAGTGTGTTCCGGATATGAATACTATGTATCAATAAAGTATGTATAAATAAAAATTCAATTAGGTAGGCAATGTCTGCCAAAATGTGCCCTTCGAATTATTGTATTTTACTCAAACCAATATATAAACCTATTACATATCTAAATTGTATGATAAGCATCAACAGACGTTTTGTCATGCTACCATAGTTGAGTTTTTACTTGTACACACGTCATATACAGGGTATTTCAAAAATAATCCACGTACATTCTTTAAAGGGTCCATTTCTCATGAAAATAAGATGACAAGTTTGTATTAACATGGATCCGTAAATGCTTGAAACCTTGTAAAAAACGAACGATTTTTTAACAAGTTTCAGCAGCCTGTATCTAGATAACGAAGCATTTGTGAACCTATATTGATATGAACTTTTCCTCTTATTTTCCTGAGGAATGCGCCCTTGAAAGGATGTGATTTATTTTTAAACCGCCCTGCATATAATCACGCATACAATGTAACATATGTGTAAAATCAGTTATGTACTGGTCATGTTTACACTTAATATCGCATGTGCTTATTAAAATATACGTACCATTATTGTAATTAACAATTTGTTGCTTTCACGTTACAATGCGTATGTACTGTTAATGTATTCAACAGTATGTTGCCATCGTGTTACAATGCTTATGTACAGTAAATATACCCATTCATGGCACATACGGAGGACATTTTGAGATACTTACCAGATATAGACATGTTATATGAATGATACATTATTTGTGACTTCATAGTTTGACAGGATATGTATATGTTACGTAGTTGTTACGTACTTGTATTTAATGGGAAGACTCTCCTTGAAGAAAAACATGTAAATGCAGGAAAGTTTAACTTCAAACACCCTAGGTACCTTAGGCGCCACCATCCATTGACTTGTGGTCTAACTTTGAGTGCCTTATGTGTGAACAATAAACTGATGTCATAAATTCTTATAAGATTAGCAAATCAGCTCCGTGCTTTGAAACTAAATTCGTTTAATGTACTTTACATTTATTTTGCGCTTGAATATCATTGACTAATTAAACAGCTACATATTTTTTCCATCTTATAATGCTAGTCCGTCGTTTTTAAGTTAAGGAAAAACATTATATTTTAAACATAAAAGTTGGTGGCCCCCAAATAATAAATAAATGAGTTGGTTTTACGTTTTTGTACCATTTGTATTGGCGGCTGCCTTGTCTGACTTTGTTCTTATTTTATATAGTTATAAGTTGATTTATTTGGTTAGTGACTTTGTTTCCCCGCCCAGAGAAGAGAGTATAATATAAATATTGCTTATTTTGAATAAATGTATTTTGCTATAAATTTTTTTTTCATTCAATAAAATTTAATGTAACTATTTTAATGATATGGCGCAGATATTATAGTGTATATCTGGAAAGTATCCAATTTTAATATCAAGTAAGGGTCGAGGGTAGATCTGCTTTAATATTACTCGTATTTTGGTATGAAAAGTTAAGCAACGGCAGTCACAGTCAGTAATTTGATGGTAACTAAAGCGAAATGTTGTAGAACCTAAATTTTAAAAAATGCCCAAGACCGACACTACACGGGTTCAAAGTATCAAATGTCACATCACTTTTTTTGTGTAAATAAAGAATAAAAAACCATATTCAAAACTTCAATCCTCAATTTTTTATCTCAATTCTCCGTTTTTTAAAAGCCAAAATAGTAAAATTAATTTTCATTAAAAAAACCGCTCCTCAGTATAAGTGCGACGGCCGGCGTCGCCATGCATTGGAAAGCACCAAAATGACCAAAACTCATAGAGAAGCTCATAAACAATAATTACAAATAGGTCTGAACGATTTTATCGCAGCCCGAGATGCACTACAAAATTTTAATTTCAATGGTCGACAGAGGCTAATAATTATCACAGGCCAAAGCCATCATAAAATAGTAAAAGCTGAATTTCTGCATTGGTATCACATAAATTTTAAAAGATGCTAGTCGCACACATCTAAAAAATAATTTTTACAAAGTCAATTAAACAAATGACATTTAATATTAAGTAAAATAGTTTAAGACACATTAATAATAATAATATCAGGCAACATTCATTGTTTCCACAGCGACTAATCTACCGCCAGATTTATTTATACAATACTTAAACTGATAAAATTGGAGTTTGGTACACCGTGTAGACCATTCAGATAGACAGACCACATCGGAAGCTTTTACCTAGTCGAGAGCTTTTAAAGTGGGGTAGCTTTTGGTCTTTTACGTATTTTTTAAAAACATAATATCATGCAAACATCGCAATTGATGACGACACAACCCTTATAAATATAAAATTTAAGACAAGTTGAGACAATTATTCTCCTAGCATCCACGCGAGAACGTTGTAATAGTAGAATCATTTTACAAAGTATAAATTTTCACTTTTGCATTAACATAGACTTGATGTCCCTTCGGGAACGATAATTAATTAATCTAAAACCGGTTGTGAATCTTATTAATAACTACCAACTGATCTGCAGCCCTCAAAACAGTCTTTCGTTGGCCGTTCATAGGTAAATAGATCTTCACGGGTCCCACAAGTCTTAAGATAGGCACTAAGAAATTTTTCCGCGCGCCAGGCTGCGTTATTTTTTGGTACTCAAGACACCACCTATAAAATATTTTTTCAACATCCACCGCAGAAAACCAGAAGCACTTCTTCGACAGCTTTTATCATTCGTGGATTTTGGCTTGAAGAGTCTTCCGTTATCAGGTTTTATTGTAAAACTTTACGTTATTTTTTATTTATTAAACTTCGAAAACCACAAGCAGGCTCTTACGGACGTAAACGGTTTACTAATAAAAAAATTAAACGTTATTAGAACATCATCGACTGAAATATCAGAGGACAGGTAAGTAAGTGACTTGCATACTTCGAGAATTATTTTTCAAAATTACTTTATCGCGAGGCTAGGCTTTTAAGAAAATCTCATTTTATATAAAAAATTTAACTTGTTTAAAAAAAAAATCAAAGCTTCACTCGACTTAAAATTCATTTTTTTGACAAAATTTGGTTAGTTCTAAGTTTCCCGTGTGTTTACTAGACTGCCATAAAAGTTTCAGAATTTACTGAAATTTTTTGAATTTTAAGTCGACGGCCAAAATTTTTACAAAAAATAAATTTCATCAAGACATTTTGGTAGTCCACCAGGACATAGGAAAATTCATTATTAAAATTAAAAGGCTAGTAGTATCCAAGTTGTAAGTCAACTTGCTGTTCAGTCTGCTGAATTTCAAAATTTTTTTCAAGAATTTTTTGGAAGTGTTTTGTGACACTTGACCAATATACAATTTATAAATTATTTACTTGAAACATTTTAAAACTGAAATATTCATTAATTAATTCCCTCTACGACAATTTTAGGAACATGAATGGCTACCAAATAGTGTAAATATATGTAATAAGTTTTATGTCAAGTAGTTGTGGTTACTGTAGACAGATATAATCATTAATTCTTAAAAAATATTGCACAATATTCTCTACACAAATGATAAAACCTATTATAAATTTATCTATAATATAAATCATCACGACAACTTCAAATCAGGTAGCGAAATAGTTAGAGGTAGTAGGGCCCGTATCGTACGGGTAGTATTATCGTCTTATATTAGAAGAGTTCCAAAATAAATGTTCAAAGTATGTAAAGCCATTGGGATATCAACAACTCTTAGAGATATGACGTAGATTAAATTAGAAAAAAGCTATTATGTTGGTCTTTCGTAATCCTTGCTGGTGTTGTGAAAATTGTCAGTGGATTGTTAGTTATCCCAAAAAAATTAAAAATGATTATTTAGATTTTTTCAAATATCGCCAAAAAGGTTTACGATGCGTAAAATTGTTTAATGACAAAATCTGCTGAAAAATTTAATATGTTTATTAATCCGGCCATAAAAATGAATATTACTCTAGATGGTAACGCTAATACCATTGTTATTAATTATGAAATGACAAAGAATGTATATTATCCTCTGCTATGGTTAACGTTGTTATGTCTTATGTTACGACATAGGCTTGTCTTAAAATTTATAGTTATCTGAAAAAGTTAGAAGATAGAATTCTCTACTATGACACAGACTCTGTTATTTACATATCAGGACACACGTAACTTGGCATCCCTACCGGAAATTTATTGGTGGCATGACAGATGAGTTGGAGTTGATTCTTATATTAGATAATAATTTGTCTAAAAATTATTCATACCTTTTATACTCAATTTCAGAAGAATATCATGAAGTATGCAAAATGAAAGATATAGTCCTAAACTGTTCTGCTTCCCAGCTGGTGAATTTCAAGGTACTTAACGGAAAAATGTTAAAGCCATCATATCCAATTTAATTTCAGACCAAAAATATTAGAGGTACGAGGGAACATGGGTTTATTACTAAAGAAGAAAAAAATTTTTCGCCAAATTTTATCAAAAGAAACTTTTTAGAAGGTTATGGCTCAGCACTGCATGGATATGAGAAACCGAGAATTGTATAAATATTCTATTATATCTTATGTTAAACCTGTCTATTTGTAATACATATTTACTAAACTTGTGAAATCGTTAAGTTTATGTATTTATCCATTGTGTAAATATCATTATCAGATTTATCTGTTATTTCTTCAACCAGATAATACGTATTTTTATACATTACCAATGTTGCAATGCACTCTCTCTAAAAAAATCACCAGAAACACTTTATATGTGTCTGGGTCTGTTTTACTCAGACGATTTGGCGCCACTACTATGACGTCACTGCTTGGTACTGTTTGAACAGGCTTTTGATCACTCATCAGCTGGTACGTCCTGATCTAATTTATAAACAAGATATGTACAGATTTATCCAACGAAAAAGCCCACCCCTATAATTTTTTTTTTGGTTTAAAAATAATTTCGGGTCTTTAGACATTCTCCAATTATTGGTATAGTGTTGGTATAGCTTAGAGAGCATGTTGCAGAGAAGGGGCCCCAAGATTGGGACAGCTATAACTGGTGAGCTTTGTGATGAATAGAGATCGGAAGGCAGCGATAAATGGCGTCAATTCCAGGGTTGCCTCCAGGTGATGTGTTCCCGCGTAAAATTTTCATGCATATATGACACAATTATGTTATTTCGTGGAAACCACTAATCCACAAGTCCACTTTATCCTCTGAAGGAATTGAACAAGACATTTTCAGAAAGTTAACTTTTGTTGTCTTTAACTTCGCATTGATTACATACGTACGTGGTACGTGCGTATTATTCACATAGACATTTTATAGGCACTATTTACTTAGAGGTATTTATTTATTTTTAACATCGGGCAGTGGACGTAAACGTGATAGAAAGCGATCTCGCAAGCGGGCGCCTGCTATTGGACTTTCGGCAATACCAAGCCCTTTTCCCTCAAGACAACGGTCAATAAATAATTGTTTTTTATAGCAGCAAGTCGTTTAGTACCTGATAAAAACCTTTAATGTTTTGTTCTCAATTTTATAAAGGAAACATATTTATTGCATATTGCCTACATATGTAAGAATATTTTATCGTTTAATATTGTTTGGAAATGTTTCATTAGGTGTCTACAATACCAATTCTATCTATACGTAAGTAAAAATTGTCTCGGGAATTTATCGCTATCTCCCGATCTCTAGATAATTGATGATCAGCAATAGCATGAAAACGAAAATTATCAGCTTGGCGTACAAATCTAAATCCGGATCAATTTCCAGTACAGACGCATTACTGCCTATCATGTACTTTGCTATAAAATAAGCATTAGATTTCTTTCATATTTTTAGTTTTCAATATTTTTAATAATAATATATTTGTAAATAAAGTACGGTGGTAGTGCCCCTTTTTGTGATTTCATAAAAAAATATGATACAATTAGAAATGCCAATTGACGTTTCGCTTTCTTGAGGCACTCGTCAGTTTAATTTTTTAATTGAGACTGTAATTTTTTATTACATCATCTAATAGCATATTTTATTGTGATTTCAACCATATACCATATATTATGTATGTTTATTGTTTATTTTAAGCTGAAATATCATAATATCACCAATTGTTTTAATGTTTTTATTATTTATTAAGTAAAAAAGGAAATTAAATTCAATAAAAATGATTTACTGTCCCACGACTATGCGTACAATTAGCTGTTTTGTAACAATAATCTTGGTCACATTTTGATCAAGTTTAGTTACAGATTTATCTTACCTTTACATTAATGTCATAATAATCAGAACGAGTTGCATAAATCGTGCAGTAATAAAATTCTAGTTATAGAAATTATGTAAATAAGCCAAGGCTTCATGTATCACAACTATTTTGGATAATGGAGGTTGTGATACACCGTCCAGATTACCAGAAAGAGTGTTAAATTCAATTTTAAAAAAACTCATAAAAGGAAAATATATAATTTTTCGAAGTTGTTTAGAAAGTTCTAACAAAAAAATGTATTACTTGTCAAGGGTGTTAACTTGATAAAAAAATTGTGTATCACTGTGTCGGTGAGGATTTTTAATATGTTATTAGAGCTGTCTTACTAAATTTCGTTTAATTTTAATGTATTTTAGAAGCAGATCAAGAAATTCGGTGCGCCGACACTGCCATATGTGCGAAGTGTGCACCGCACAAGGGTGTCCAAATTAAAGGGGCGACCATAGAGCGCAAAAAAGTTCATCAACAGATACTGTAAATTAAAAAAAAAATTGAATCTACAGTGGCAAGTAGCGAACGTTCGTTTTCAAAACTAAAAGTTATAAGTAAGTAACTATTTACGGTCTTCCATGAGAGTATCAGCCTTCCCAAGCAACATTCCGACGACGAACCGACGTTGCTGTTCGCAACTAAAAGTCGGTGTGCGACGTACACAAAACGTCGGGATGACCCATATTTGTACTAATCTGGTCAATAAAATATGGGTCGATTCGACGTAGAGGACCGACTTTTAGTCGTTGTGATTACCGACTAAATGTTCACCAAATTTTACGTCTGCTTAAATTGGTTGTCAGCCTATTACCAACCTTATTTAAAATTTGCCCTTAATCTGACCTACAAAAGTCAGGTGTAGGTAGTGAAACTAAGCAATTTTGTATATTATTCTATTTGTCGTACCTATCTATTTATATAAAAAAGGCGTGTTTATCATTGAGTACGTATTATATACAAAATACTTCGAACAAAATTTTAATAAATCTGGTGGGGTAAAAACTGAAACGAAAGAAATTTTATTGATACATATATATAAAGTAGGTCGAAAAATATAGTGAACCCATAAGAATAATGTTTATTTTAAGAACGAAAGTACTATTTTTATTTTTTTACTTCCAAAAAATATTTTCCGTTTCCAAAGAAAGCGCAATTGAAATATTGTTTAATTAATTTTACGAGTAAATAAAAACTTTTTTGCTTACTTTATTTGAAAAAAAGAGGCAAATTTTGTGTATTTGAAATAATTGTACACATAATCAACATGGCCGCCTATTATTTCCTTCTGTGGAACCAGAAAATATGGCGAAGGCGGAATAAGTGCAACTATCTTTACTAATAGCGACTTCATGGTTAAATAATTTTACCTGCACCAACTTTTAGTAGGCTTTGGTGCAGAAATCTGCACTAACACTAACGTTCATTCCAAACAATCACGATAATATCGACCGTCTCTTGCAGTTGGTGTATAAATCTTTACTAAATATCTATCAATACCTGAATTATCGACATTGATTTTGAGGTTATGTTAGACCAAGGACCAAAAGTCTAACACCAACGTCCAACCGACGTTGCTAGACGACTACGTCAGTCAGCAACGTCTAACCAACGTTGGAATGTTACCCAAAAAATTACCTAGATCTAATTATTCAGTTACCAACGTCTAATCAACGTTGGATAATAATCTAAGAACACACTCAACGTATTAAGTAGATTTCTGACATCAAACCAATGTTGGTAAATGTGCTAGATGTAAATAGTAGGTTTGCGAGGTTCAAGCTACGTTGCTCCGACGTTGTATCGTAACTATAAAATTTAAGACGCTACTTGACTAATATTTGTAATAATTCTGACCTTATAATTAGTAAAAAAGTAGTCGGTAGTCGGTAAAATGTTACTTGAGATGAATGTAGCTACCTATCAAGTCGGTTACCAACGTTATACAGAAGTAGGTGTATTACCGAAAAATTAATCGGAGCTACTTAAGTTAGTCATTAACGTCTAACCAACGTTGGTTAATAACTAAAAAGGACCAAACCTATTAAGCCACTAACCAACGTCTAACCAACGTTGGCAAGTGTTCCATAACAAACTTGACCTATTCAGTTAATCACCAACGTCTACCCCAACGTTGGTAGGTTACTCAAAATTTAACCATACCTATTTTAGTAGTTGTCAACGTCTAACCAACGTTGGTAAGTTATTCAAAATATAACCATACCTATTTTAGTCAGTTGTCAACGTTTCATCAACGTTGGATAATGACTTGAAAACATATCAAACCTTATTAAGTCGGTTTTCCAACGGCAAATCAACGTTGGTAAATCGTCCAGACTTAAACAGTAGGTTTGCGAGGTCGGCGCAATATTTGGTTCGACGTCGTATTACAACTACAAAATTTAAGTTATTACTCGACTACTATTTGTAATAATTCTGCCGTCGGAATTAGTGAAAAAGTTGTCGGTAGTTGGTAAAATGTTGCTTAGGTTAGCTACTCTATGTATAGAACAAGTGCAATCAGTTTGAGCAATGTTATTAAAGAAATGTTGAATCCAAAGCGCAAAAATGCTCTTTTTAATAAACTATAGAGTTAAAAAACTAATGCTCAAAAACTACAGTTTTAATAAACAGTTATATTTTTGAAAAAAAATTTTAATTTATTCAACACTTTTACGAAGCCATTTTCCACCTATATCATGTAAGTACCTAGCAAATCAAGTTTTTTAAAAATGCGTTTTATTTTTGTCAATTTTACTATTTATGTCTGTATCAAATTTTAATCGATCAACATTAAAAATGTGGAATAGTATGGATGTGAAAGACATTGAATAAATTATAGAATTTGTAATTTTCATTTCTATCACTTACGTGATTAATTAATAGATAATTACGTGTATTCAAAACGTAGATAGATATGTAGGTATATACTGACTATTATGTGTCTATACTAACCTATCGTAAGATATATAATTTTGTAAGAATCCAGACTGTTCGAACTTTGGTATTATAAATATTATATCCTTATTTTCAAACTGTCACGTCCTAGATATAAATTTTATCAATATCAAACGCAGGGCTGCATTTAGATATTTTATATTATTGGATATTGATAACTACTGTAAGATAACTTATCAGAATCTCCATTTCTAATTTCCCTAACAAAATATTTGATACTTACCTTAATTTTTGCATATCATTAATCAAAGAATACTTTATTTAAAATATTCTTGTTAGTAGGTGGTAGAAATTAGCAAATTTTCAGTATATTAATTCATGCAAATTACTGAGTTAGCATTTGCTTTTGCATATTTGTGAATATTCTTACTAGTTTGTTTACATGCCATGCGTTCGAGAAACCCTGAGTACAAAACAATATGCAAACGCCTTTAAAATACTGAAGGGAATAATCGGCAGGGCGCTTATGGTTCCCAACACCATCATTAGAGAAGTCTCTATGACAATCACTAGAAATAAGTAAAAGTTTTATAAGTAATTCCACCTAGGACTATTTTGTTATATTTTAATAATAGCCTCAACTAAGTTGAAAAGTAAAATCCACAAGACTTTATTTTCTAGGAGAGTAATGTATATACACATAATAGTTATTTACGTAACACGACCGGAGAGTGATTATTCTTCACTGGGCGACCTGACAATTTCCAGGGCGAGCCCTTGCAGACCCTGAAACCCAGTGAGCCCAGTAAAGACATTTTCCAGGTGTCTTGAGTACATGTTTTTCTGGTCCCAAAATTTTTTTAACTTCAACAAGATTTGTAAAATCTGACAGATGTCAGACACTTACTTTCAATGAAAAATGGATTAATTATTTTCAATTGTTATGAAATACCTGCTATTGTCAGCCAAAAGTAACATAAGGGATATATCCCTTATGTCACTTTACCGGGCTAGACCAGTAAATATATCTTTTCCACTCAAAAATGAATAAAAAATGCTATTTTCTAGACAGTTGCAGAAAAAAATTAATAACTTGTATATTTCTGGCAAGTAACATCCGCCTGGTTCTGTATCTTTGATATTGTTAGGAAAATTGTATGAAGTATGGCCATCCATATTTTTGTGGTCTCTGTGGAAAAATATTGTCCTGTCGGAATATTCATAGCTTCATAATTATGAATGCCCATAGCATATCTATTTCTATTTTTAGATAGCTATAAGAAAATAACATCCTGCCGAATATCCATAATTGTACAGTTATGGATATCCATAAAATTTACATAATTTCGATCTCTACGGAATATCAAAATATAGTTCAGTTGATTATGGGATGACCCATAGATATATTTATGGGATAATTAAATATCGGTATTATAACAGTAGCAAGAGTTTTGGTATTTGTACTTCAGTATCGGTGTTGTCATATCAAAAATTATAGCATACTTTAGAAGTACTTAAATCCGTTAACAATAGGGCTTTTTAGATGCAGAGAAGTATTAACCAGTGGTTATAACCTCTCGATTATCATTGGTTGATATTAATTTTGATTTTGAACTCAACCAATGATATTCCAGTGGTTATAAATCATGGTTAAATCTTTTCTGCACCCGAAAAGCCCTAATATTTGTACTGAAAAATCCGAGATATGTTTCAGTAAATTATTTCATTGTTCGGAAATGTAGCTATTCGAAAGACACAGATAATAAGTCCGTATCTGTCAATTTAAGACAAACTTCCAGATAAGTAATATAAAATAAATTATTATTCTATTTTAAAGTACCTATAAGTGGACGATCTTAATGCAATGTACTTATTAAAACGGTGAACTTATCCGGAAGAAACGGCAAAATACTCCAAAAAATATGGCAGTGTCCAAAACTGATGTATCTTTATATCAAAGAATTTTATGGCTCTTTAACACTATTTTCCACCAAGCTGTAGCCATTATTACAGTTTTTTCTATTTTGGATTTTCTTTAAGAATTACGATCTTGATAACTATCTTCTGTGGCACATTGTTTTAAGTACGGGAGCGGTAAGTTAGCATATTAAGTGTTTATTTGTAATAAAATTTATAAATAAATTTATTATAATGATACATTATTATAAATATTAAGACACAATTTTGTATGCAGAGAAAAATACGTTTGTTATTGAAAAGAAAGAATGCTGTAAATTATAGACATTTACTTTCTATGTAGGTATGTAAAAATAAATATTTTGGAATAACAATTTCAGCAGAAAAATATGATAAACTGATCAGCCGGTTATTTATTTTAAGACACTTATTTTGTTAATTCTACCTGTATTTGTCTACATCAAATAATAAGATAATTAAGTTCAAATATTTTCTTTAAATTAGGTAGAAAAGAGAGTAATTTAATCAATTTAAGAGTTTTGCATTTTCTAAATTATAATGATTTTTAAGGAAACATTTTATTTTATTATTTCTTCATAAATATAATTTAACAATAACTTGGATAATCATAAATAAACAATATTGTAGTCAGCAAAATATTTCCTCGAACATTAAAAGATTTTTCTAAGGTTTCACACAGTAATATTCTCTTCAACAAGAAACAATCGGAACGTTCTTTTCCTTAAATTATTTATAATTTACGTTTATATTAGTTTTTTAAAACATTTACGAAATGTTGCGTAGTGAAGTAGCTTTGGATCATCAACTATTTAAATTAAAATATAATAATTATAAATGCAATAATTTATTATGTAATTGTTTATAAATAAAACGTTAGTTGTTTTTGAGACTAATTAATCTCACTGAAATAGCAGTAATAATTATTTAAATTCGTTTATTATAAGAAATTGTAAATTATTAATACAAAATGAATCAATATTTCGTGAAATTTGACGAAACCGTTTTGGACATATATCGTTATTTAAAAAAGCCTTGATAAATATGTTTTATGTAAATTTATTGTGTTTGGTAAAAGGTGTTTCAATAAGAGCGCAAGATTTGAATTACGCGCCAGTTTGGCTGTCATGATGTCACAAGATTATGACGTGCCAGGTCGACAGGAAACAGTTGGGAGTTAGTAAACATGGAGTAATACACGATAGAACAATGCGTCCTGATTATTAAACAATATTATCGAAATGGTGAAAGTTTGATTGCCACGATTCGTAAAGTGCGTCCAATTTTTGGTCGAAATAATGTTTTTCATTCATCTACTGTGAAAAGAATAATCGAAAAATTTGAAAGTACTGGTTCGGTTATTGATGTGAAACACACGACACGAGCTCGTAGAGGTCGTTCAGAACAAAACATCACGGCAGTTCGCGAGAGCGTGGCCGAGAGTCCAGGGACGTCGATTCGTCATTGTACATAATAATTGGACGGTACAACAACCAGTTTTCAGCGTATTCTCACTAAAGATTTGCATCTTCATGCCTACGAAGTTCAATTGAGTCAACAACTTCTGCCAACAGACCATGCGCATCGAAGAGAGGTTGTCAATTGGATCCTTGAACAACAAGAATTGAATGCCGATTTTGCGGACACAATCATTTTCCGTTAATAGGCCGCATTTGGAGCTCAGAAAATCCACGACTGATTCATGAGAAAGCAATGCATCCAAAACGTGTCACTGTTTGGTGTGCATTGTGGTCTGGATGAATCATTGGGCCGTTTTTCTTCGAAGACGATGCAAGTAATGCAGTGACGGTGATTGGCGAACGTTATCGTGCTATGATAGCCCAGTTTTTGTGCCTCAATTGGAAGATATTGCTTTCGACGACATATTGTGGTTTCAACAGGACGGTGCCATTTGCCATACCGCCCGTGAAACATTGACGGTCTTGCACGAGCCTTTCCTGGTCGTGTCATCTCTCGGTTTGCTGAACAGAATTGGGCGCCACACTCTTGCGATTTAACACCTTTAAACTTTGGCTGTGGGGTTATCTGAAGTCACAGGTTTATGTCAACAATCCCGCGACCACCGAAGCATTGAAGGCCGAAATTAGACGCTATATCAACGAAATACCGCCACATGTATGCAACACGGTTATTAAAAATTTCGCCAATAGAATACGCATGTGCAAGCAAAGCCATGGCGGCCATTTACCAGATGTGTTGTTCCATACAAACTCCCAAATGTCTACATTATAACTCAAGAAATATTTCAATACTTTGCTACAGAAACCCATGTTTTATTGAACCTTAAAATATTGCGCTCTTATTGAAACACCCTTTATTAACCATAAATATATCCGTAGAGATTATTTAGCAGTTTTTAAGATAAATTAGTGTTTTAAAAGTTGAGTGTAAAAAAGAAACAAATAAAAATTAGAAATTTTGTTGGTTAACTTGTGATGAAAAAACACAATTGTTAATGTTCCGCTATGTTAGTCTATCAAAGCCCAGAAATTCTCAACTTTTAGATGCAGTCCTCATATCATCCTCCAGTTGCAATTTCAAATACTTAGACAATACTCGTTTTTAATGGGTTCTAAGGCCACCGCATTGTGAATTTTTGTGATATCAACGATGTGTATTTTTTTGATTTTTCCACCCCATATCAAACATTTCAAATTTCCTGATTTCCCCCCTAATTTGAATGATTATGTTACCAATTTGTTATGGTCCAGAGATTTGAAACTAGTTTCAGTAACCGACATCAACCGATATATATAGGCTATTAGACTTAAGTTTTGTATAAATATAATAGGGATATTCCCCTACATTGAATTGAATTGTTTCTTAATGTAGGTATGATCTTATCCGGCGGCCCACAACACTACTGTCTGCAACGCATTGCAGGGAGAAATTCTTTTAGAACCTTCTTGGTGGTGCTCTAAGGTGCCCAAAAAAATTGGGTGTTTGCCTCCTCCTACCACTCACCTTTTTCCAGAAAGACGTCTTTGAAAATGGCTGCCTCTTTTTCTTGCATTGTAGCTTTAAGTGCCCTATCTTATAATTTTTTCCCCATGAACCGTTTGGTAATGAACAGGCTATTTATTCAGAAATTATTTTGCATTAAGTGTGATCATGTAGCATGTAATTGGGAACTGGAATTATGGATAAAACTTTAAAATTTTTAAAAATTAAAATTATACCTTCCACTATAAAATATTACAATCTGTGTATTAAAAGTTGCAAACAATAGGCAAGATGCACAAATTTTTTTGATATAGATACAAGCCACTAAAAATGTGTTTTTTCATATACTTATTATTTCTTTTGTTTGGATTAACGCTAAAAAAATATATTAACTCTAGTTGGCTTTATTAATTTTTATTTCCTTTGCATATTTATTTCTAATATTATTATTTCTTTAATTACTCACATCAAAAAGGTCCACGAATGCAAAAACGAAACTTATTTTCAAAAACTCCTGTGGATCCCATCTTAAATTTCACTTTTCTACATTTTCCCTTTCTTGGAACTTGGATGAAACTGATGAAAGTATAATCTTGCAAAAATTTGCAAAGAAAGAGTGACTGGCTCAATTTCGACGTTCATATTTCTACTACAAAGAGTGATTATAGTCATGAAATATTGTAGAAGATGCTATTAAAACTTGTAATAATATTTACTATTTTATGTTTGTTGTAAGATATATTGTGAACTTTTGTAGCAACATTTCCTACATAAATCAGAGAAAAATTAAGTTATTATTATAACAAATGTTGGGTGATACGTATCGATATTTTTAAGTATTGATCTTTTAGGCTCCGATACTCGATATTTTTGCTGTTATAAAAGGTATAAATTAAAATTCCCTATAATATTATGCAATATTAGAACTTACCTCGAAATGACCGTTCAAGCAACGCCAACTATATAAGATTGAGATGACAAAATCATCCTTGCATGTTTATAATCAGCACTCATAGCACTCACATTATAAATGTAACAAAATCACAGGGTTGGGTGTTAGGTTTTCTGGACTGGGCGGCATTTTGGAATGAAGTTAAATGATGTGTACGTAATTGCATACGCAAAAGCAACGACCTGATAGTAAACAAATCTGACGGTGATTTATTTCTTGGGTACGTACATATCTAAATTAGAACTATTACTACAATTTGGAGCAGATTTTGCTACCTATTATTTCGCAATGCCACACAATTTTTAGCGGAATTTTCTGTTAATATTTTTATTGAAATCCTTACAATTGTAGATACATCGTACAATGTTTGTTTGAGTTCAACAAAAACCACGTAGTAATTTTCTGTACATTGTAGTTGATTTCTTACTTTGACGTAAATGGTTACTTTACCATTCTAAGAGAATAAACAGTCAAACAATATTTGTTGTTTATAACTACAATAATTTTACTGCAAATATTTATATTCCTTTCATACGTATTATGTGAGAATGAATTACACACTTTGATAAAAACAAGTACAATTTTCATCAAACAATGTTGTCGTAAAATAATTGACACGTTTTCTTTCCGTGTGCTTTGCCTGCTTTCTGCACTAGAATTAGGGTCCTGTGTGACGTCACCTCATCGACTTGTCAGGCCGGCAGTGTTTGCGCGTGTAATAGACTAATTAAAATTTTGTAAAACAAAAAATAAAGAAAAATCCTTTATGCACTGTTTTTTGTATTAAGTAGGATTCCAAAAATGCCAAATTTTTTAAATACCATCGGCTAGGCAAATAAAAAAAATGTAAGAAATGTCCATTACTGCATTTGCGTCACTGATATATTGCCGATATCAAATAGGTGTGCAAATTTTATTATAACCGCATTATTATTAGTTTTTAGATTAATGACACCAACGTTATTTAAAAATATCTGACCTACCTAAATCTTGACTTACAAAAAAACATAAACTAGTGAAGTGGTTATGAATTATAAACAGTTCTATAAAATATATTGTACACTTTTTTCTTCTTGGTCTTTCAGAGACATACGTGCAACATTTCGAGGACATACATTAGGCGTTCAAGCCATTCTCTACGATACGGTGAGGTCGTCACGTAAGCACCTCGGGTTTTACAAAATGCCTGTAATCCTAATATTTCATTTAAACCTTGAGAGTTGAGCCTATGTAAACATGGCCAGCCCTTACTTAGATAAGAGTCTGAAGGTTCAGATTTGTTACAATTGCAATTTTGGAAAAGTGCTGAAATGCTGAAAGTAATGTTTTTTTGGCACGCTAATTAAATCCATTCATTTTCACATAGATTAAATTTATATTTAATCTTTGATTTACATAGAAGAGGTGACGATTTACGTAATCATTCAAAAATTAATTTATGCATTTCCCAACCAAATCAATTTGGATAAATTTTGCACAGGCAAGTTGAATTGATGACCTTGCTGCAACAAGGAGGCAGTTCCGTTTTCAACAAATTTACAGAAGCACCAATAAATTGTCTGTTTTGTATCAAATAATAATGGGTGGTAATCCAAGTAACAATTTAAATACCTTTTAAATTTATTTAAGTTTTATCAGTGCTTTATAGTGACCAGGTCATAAACTAGATTTATGCCAGATTTATTATAATATAATAAATCTAGTAATTTTTCACTTGGCATATTTATATCAAGTGCACTTAAAGATCGTCTTGTCTTAACGAAAGTTTTAAAAAAGTCTTCAAGAAAGTATATCAAAATTAAATTATCTTTAGTCTTTATTGGCTTATGACTGAATTATCACGGTATTTATCAAGCCTTCAATAAAACTGTATAGCTATTAAGTCCAAGTTAGGAGTATTGAGTGTTATAATTGGGGTGTTAATGATAAGACACTAAGAGCAAACTTCACGATTATGAAAAAAATGTAATAAAAACTTAAACATAATAAGTTTGGTTCCTTTCATATTAGAATATGACAATAGGGGCTGTAAGATTGCAACTTTCGTCTTTAAAACACAAAGAATTTAGAACTGCTGTGGTTTTACAATCGCTTTTGAAATTATTTTGGGGGTCCTTGTTTAAATGAAGAAAATCATAAAACTAAAAGAGGGTTTTCCTATAGTGGGGGTAATTTCGTCTTAAAGAGTCAAAGACAAGGAATTTAGAGCGTGCTGTGGTATTATAATCGCTTTATGAAATTATTTTGGGGTAGTCGTTAATGTTTTAAGATCACTAAGTTTCAGGTCGAACCTTCATAAAGCCAACTACTTATTTGAGTTTAAATGAAGCAGACAAAAATCTGTAATAAATCAATCTCTAAACATAATAGAGTTTGGTTCCCTTTTTCCAGAATGTATCGTTATAAAATATCACTATAGTCGGGCCGCTGTAAGATTGCAACTTTCGTCTTAAAGAGTCAAAGACATTAATAATGTTATTCGGTTCAATGGTCAGTGGTACTCAAACAATATGATACAATTTTCGAAATTCCACGCATATCAGGTGTTCGCTGTTGCGCAACTCGAACAGAAAACAAAGACAATAGTTCACAATTTCCTTTTTAACTCAGATGAAATAATTCTCCACTTTTAGTATAAACTGACGTTCATCTCGAGTCGAGTTTCGAGTTAAATGTTTTCCTTTCGATTGATTTATGATTGTTTTAAAACGAATATTTTCGAATAAACAAATACTTTTAAGGAACATGTGAAATGAAGAATTTATTTACGTTTTTCTCCAAGAATATATAATTTTCTTAGAAATTTTAGGTCTTATCCAGTTTATGTAAATAGATTTTCTATATCAGGGATGCAAAATTTTATCTGCCCAAAATCTTTTCTAGCAAAAAAAGAGTTGATTTTAATAAATGTCGTTACATATGATTCTAAATTGTAAATTCTAGGAATAATAGAAAAGACGAAATAATTGATTGAATAATTTTCAAAATAAAAGCACAAATATATTCATTTGCTGTTTGAGATTCTCTGTTCACCAATCTTACGCTAGAATCATCCAACAAAGTATATGTAAATAAGTCAGTTATGTGTTACCTATGCACAATTGATCTGCTGACAATTGAAATGAATAAAATTATTTATGATTTTCATTCAATGAAGAAAGTTGCAATCTTATACCGGCCCAACTATAGTAAAACTAACGCACTGGATAAAAGCCGAGGGAGGTACGCAGAGCAGACATCCGTAGCGTCGCTAAAACCTGATTCCGGGCACCTTAAATCTTATAAATTTTAAAGTGGTTGTGTTGTATGCTCAAAGGGTTTAAAACGAGTTTTAAGATAAGCCTACAAGTTTCAAGCAATATGGTAAGGCTAATGAGGCTTAAAATATACTTCTACTACAAGAACAAATCGACATACTTAAAGAGCAATTGGTAATTTAATAGTCATTTTAAGACAAAACATATTTGAAATTGAATTGCCCAAAACTAATAGGTTTTATAAGAACTGCCGCTATTATTGCTAGCGGTAAGAGATGTATAACGGTTAGCCATATTGGGAATGTTCTGGATTGAATAAGAAAATGTAATTTGTATCTAATAGAAATGTTTTCTAAAAACAATTTATTAATATTGAATTATATAATGGGCTAATGTTACCGATTTATCTATTTTTAAGTCACCGAAAAAAAAATTACTCATATATTTTTTTAAAATTTGTGTTTTTAAGGAGCGCACGTTTTTTTAAGGTCTAACCCATATTTTACAGTAAGCTTAGCGTCGTTGAAAATGTTAGCCCACTATGAGGAGTCCCAATACTTCATTATAAGTGTCCATCTATAAGCTGAATCGTCCTCAGTTGTCGCCATATGTCCATTTTATAACTAGCATAATGCCCATATGCAATATCATGCGTAGTAGCGTAGCACTAGATTTATATACATTTATGTTTACTACAATAAATACAAAACGTCCGCTCAAAGTATGTGTATGTGCCTTTTAAGTTTTAATATGATACTTACCCTAAACCAAATTTGGTTTTATAATACTCTTCAGATATTCAACGAGTAAAGATTTAGACAATTCATAAAAAATTGAGTAAAGTTTTAGTAGTAGTTCTAAAAAAAGGAATCTTCTTTATGTGGGCCTCTGTACTCTCATAAGGGTTTTAAATCAGTTTTATGGAGTTTTTTCAAACTATTTACGTTTATTATTAGTCTTAGAAATAAGCTTTGAGGATATCTTATAGAGTATTTTAAAACTAATTGTTATTTGGGAAATACAATTCATATAATCACATCGTTATTTATTGTGGCTGTTAACTCGTTGTTGCACAGACAGTGGCGTGGCTATTGTAGAGCAGTTCAGTGAAGTGCACACACATCATTGCTTTATACATTTAGCAATTTTGTTCTGCTAGAGATCTATTGTGTGTACAGCAAGTATAAAGACATTTTTTATTTATTCGATATTTTCTTCTTAGAATAGTGGGTTAGTGAACGTAAAGTAATCCGCGTCTTCAGAAACAATGTTGCGCTGTTATCTAAAGTGTACAACTATGGACTGTTATGCGCGTAAATCCGATGTAAAATATGTGTCGTCGAAATAACACCAAACGTTACTTAGGGGGAGACAAACAAAAGCGGTGAAACAGTGGGGAGTTATGTAAAGAAATTTATAAAGTAAGAACTGCATTTTGTACTGTCTGCCCCTGTTATGCCAGTCTGCCTCTGTTACTTACGTCATGTCATCTAAATTTGTCTATAGCAATGCAAAAAAAATTTACACTTTCTTTTTTTTTATTTTTAATATTTACTTAACTACCGGGTGCGATTATTTTGCACCGGGACCCATTAACCCTTGCTACGCCACTGTTCACAGACAGATGGACCCCCTAATAGCACATCGAACAACGTATGTAACTTATTTTCGCTCAAAATTGAAACCGCCTTCTTGTTGTAGCAAGATCCTCAAGAATACATTTCATCTATATCTGCGTGCCCTATATATAGGCACGTATAAATTTTGTAGATGTAGATTTTAGAGAAATGGAAAAGCAATTATTATTATTATAAATATATAAATTTAAGAAATCACAAGTTAAAATTTTAAAAATTATTTTCTTTCGACTTCACTTTTTACCAATGTCTTCTTGCATTGGCCACAATTTTAATATTTGGTCAGTTCTAATCTCTTGAGAATATTCTATCAAGATGATTAAACGATACCTACATCGAATAAAAATGTGTACTAAAAATAAAAATAGATAATTAGCGACAACTTTTCAAATATTGCATATTCCACCAAATATTTATTGTTAATCATTTTCAAACAGTTTAGATTAAGTTAAAGTCATTATCACTGACGTTGATATATCATTTATGAAAAATAATACGTTCAATTACTTTCTTTTTTAGTATATAATTATTATTTTTAATAAAAAAAATCAAATAAATGATTTATTTTTAGTAGAATTATTTTCTAAAATAAGAACTTCTTTAAATTATAATTTCCGTTTCTCATTTGTCTTTATTTTAACGTCTATAGGTCGCAGTCATTTTGCATATTTAATACTCAGTATTCAAGGGTGTCGTTTGGGGGCCCAAGACAGTGGCCCCCCTGGGCTTAAACTTCTTGTTCAATTTTAACATTATTGCACCAACACTTGACGTCACATGTCTGCAAGAAGAACCAGCATAGATGGAATATTGTCCAAGGATAAGGAAGGACAATCGGAAAATTTTCAACTTTTAGGGTGGCCACGCACCGGCCGCAACTTTTTGTAGCGCAACGTTTCGCAACATTGCGCAACGTTGCACGCTCCAAATTTTCTTTGGAATCAGATGGAATGGGCGCGCACGGTGCCATGCAACGTTTCGCATCGTCTCGCAACAAGAGCGCGATGTTGCGCTGCCGAAGAGGAGTCGTCAGTTTCTTCGCAACATTCGTGGGGTAAAGTACATTTTTAAAAACAAGTGTTATTATAAATGGAGAAAAAGAACTCATTCGGCAATAGTTGTAAAATTTTTCGGGATCGTTTCTTAACTCACGAATGAAATCAGGGATATTCCTTTTTTGATTAATCGGGTGAACCCAAAATCTATTTTTCTTTTGTTCATCCAATAGCTCTAAAAATTGCCACAATAAAATAGTCGTCTCTGTTTGCCTATCCATTTTGTCTGTTCAAAATCTGTGATGAGTTTGGGGGAGCGTCAAAATCTGACCAAAAAAACACTTGTCACTGGACGATGCTTATGAATAAACTGAATTTATTACCTGTTGCGACCCAAATGTTGCATGTAGAAAATATAACGACTTTATTGCATTATTTCGTTGCGCAACAAAAAAGTTTGCGAAACGTTGCGCTACAAAAAAGTTGCTGCCGGTGCGTATACAACCTTAATGTTCGATTTGTTTTATCTCCTAAGTCAAAACCCAAAAGCACAGGCGTCAATTTTCAGACATCCTGTATACAATACATTTCCCTATTTTTACATTTGCATATTTCCAAAAATTAGAAATTTTAATTGACAGAAATATCGTAGAACCAGTGAGTGGTCAAACAAATTCATTTTTTTAAGATAATGTAGAACTGGGATGATAATGATAAACTGTCCCCATAAATTTAGTTTAGTTTCAATTTTGCAAGGATACATTGTTAAATATATAGACAAAAATAATCTTTATGTCAATAAAGTTCGAGTTCACCCAGAGTTTCAGTCCTCATGAGTCATGATGGGCTAAAATTCTAGACATGCAATAAATTATAATAAAAAAAAATGACATTTATTCGTTGGTAGTTAATCTATTACTTAATTTGCTATTAACGTTGTCTAAATCCGTAATAAATACATTTTCTTTTTAAAACCGTTAAACTCTTAATCTGCATTAAATAATGCAGCCTCGAATTAATTAATCAGATAAAAGGCGATAAAATAAATACATCATTTAGACTGGGCCAAATTCCGTAGTAATTCAGTGGCGTTATGTAAATAATTGACAATGTATTTATTTTTCGATTACAGCGCACTTATTTGGTCGCAGTGATTACTGATTAATACGACAATTGTAAAAATGTCACAGTGTTTAGAAAAGTGCCTACTTCTCAACTTTCCTGTACAGGGTTATGCACGTAACATTCTACCTCCCTTAACGTTTTTGTTCTTTTAACTAGGAAAAAATAATGACGACCAAAGTTGTAGGAAATTTTCTTGATATTTGAACTCACTGTTCATGAAAACAATTGAACCTCTCGTTTCGGCGATATAAACTAAACTTATTTTTTTATATTTCTCGTGTTTTGAAATCCTAGATTTTTCTGATTATAATAATATACACATATTGTACGTTTGTTCAAACAGTTTGCACAATATCGTGCTTTGAATTAGTGATTGTTGCATAATGGACAAAATCTAAATTGCCAGGGAAAAATTAAAAAAATTTTTGTAAAAGGTTTGGGCGGGTAAGGGGGGTTTTAACCAACTTTAAGCCCCCCACCACCCCCCCCCCCCAAAAAAAAAAATTTACCCCCCAAAAAACCCCATTTCCCCCCGGAGAAAAATTTTTCAAATTTTTATATTTTTTTGTGGCAAAAAAAAAAGGAAAAAAAAAAAAAAAAAAAAAAATATTATGTCTTTTAGAGTGTAAATAAATAATAAAAAGAAGTGAAATAACCCTATAGTCCAATGTTTCTAATTTAACCAATTTTTTATCCCATACCGTCTCTCCAATAGTGAGCATTTAATTAGTTGTCACCCTTTATAACTACCAACACACTCTTAAGGTGCGTTTACAGCTACTGAACGAAAGCGAAGCGAATGCTCGCCTTTGCTGGAATTCATTAGCTGAACGGTATATCAAAGAGAATTTGTGCTCGCTATGAACGGTGAAACAAGCCATTCGTTGGCATTCGCAGTTAAAGGCGAGCAGTGGGAAAAGAAGCATGAATATTATTATACGCAATGGCAACCTATTAATGAAAATGAACCTAAAAAAATACGAATGTTCTGTAGCTGTAAACGTCCAAGGGAATTTTCACCAAACACTGGCGAATATCGCAGTCGTAAAGTAGCTGTAAACGCACCTTCACATATGATTCGTGCATTTAGAAGAAACTAATTAAACCAATTATTTTTTAAACACCCTAAATCAGTTTAGGCAATTTTTTGGAATTCGAAGAAAACCTCCTGTAGCCAGTGAGTATTTACGAACTGCATTGCTAATGGTAAACATTGAATCGACTTTATGGAATATGCTGACCTACGGTATATTTGCACCAATTGATGAAAAATGACCGATTTGACAAATTTCCGTGCGTAACTCATTTTGACCTAAAATTGATTTAGGGTGTTTATATGAAATAACCGATTCAATTGGTTCATATTATGTACAAGTGGAATTTGGCAAATGAAACTCGATATTTTCTTCGATTTTCAAAAATTGCTCAAAATTCACGAGGCTACTACTCCGAATGCATGGGCTCTAAAAATGTTAAAAACCTTTTGTGTAGAGAATATCATTAGCTTTAACTCTATGTAGATCTATTTTTACCGTATGCCTAAGACGAAACATGTTGCATATTTTCTGCATCATCGTGGCTCACCTGACACCTCACCACGGTGGAGGGGAAAAACTTGAAATCTCTTTAACAACATCTAAAAGAAATTTTCAAAACCATACAATTTTTGTCAACATTTTGTTACGCTCAAAATGTGCATGGTATATTTTTGTCCGATCATAATATTTGTGCATTTGATTATTCTTCAAATAAATTTATTCAAAAGATAAATTGTTATTGTTTGTCTATCTCTGAAGTACCCTAATAATTGTTATCAACCAATGTGAAACCGAGACATATCTGGTATACCTTATATAAAATATTCATTTGATTTGTTGTATTTATATATACCTATTATATGTTGTATATAGAATTAAATATATTTTGCTGACCTTTATTATAAATGGCCAAAGTTTATGTTAAAATAAATTTGTTGTCAATTCTATTAATTAACAAAATATATAATTTATTAGAAAATATCTAACACTAGTTAATAATTATTGACGTTTCTTTTAGGATACAATTTAGTAAAAAAAAAAAACTGACGCCTATTACAACTAATTATTTAAGCTAATAATAATTCAATAGTTATAAGACCGAGCTCGATAACGCAGTGGGCTAGATCGTTGAGTGAAGAACGTTGCTGGTTTGACTGTCTACCGACTACTGGGTTTAAGTCTCGGTTTCGAGCCTGACAAAATCGTTTGTGTCTGCGTTTTTAAATGTTGTAACCATTGAACAGGAAAATGAGTTGTAACCCTCGCCCGTGCAGCTCCGGTTTAGGATTTTGGGGTTGTCGAATTTATGTTGTTTTTATGTGTTTAAGACAATTGTTTTATTATGTTTTTAAATTACTAGTGTTTGGTGTATTTTGTACACTACCTAGTAGAAATATTATGAATATTTTTAATTTTATTAATAATAAGTATCATTTTTAAGTTAACAAAACAGAAGAATTTCCATGACAATATATTTTTATGTAATTTTACAGTAAAACTAAATGTTCTGTATAAAACATGCAATAATAATAAGTCAATAAAGACGTTTATTATTATTATTATTGACCTTTAAGAAGAAAAAAGTGCAAGTACAAGAAAGCCAACTGCATGACTAGTACAGCGCCCTCTATCTCTTTAGGGGTATTTTGTATAAATATAAGTTAAGGTCAACTGACTTTGTTCCGAGTTCATTTTTGTCCAGACGTTCGAGGAGATCAATTCAATTCAATATCCATATAATCTTTTTTTTTTAAATCGAGTTATAAATATTCTTAATAAAAATGGCCTAATAGACTTGAATATGTAGACTTGGCTATTCCATATTATTTTACCCCACAAAGGTGCTAACAGGAACTACACGCGCCATCTTGTTAAAACTAAATATCGTGTCTGGAAATATCAGCTTCACTTGGGTGGGACTAGTGATACTATATAGGATATAATTCAATCTGTAAACGTTCTAAATATTTTGCCTAACTTTTTTGGTTTTTAAGTTATTTCACCAGAGGTAAATTTCTTTAGAAACCTGGACGCCATTTTGGTATCAAGGTCAGTTTGATTTCTTGGGAATATCTCCAAAACTACTTATCGGACTCTAACTATTAAAAAAAATCACCTAAAGTCCATTGAGCGAGGAAGGGAAGTACAGACAGGTCTGAATCAATAACTAATTGTAAGAAAAAAATATACCAAATTTATTTCAGCGATTTTTCCGAACACGATATTAAACTCCTTATTTGTTGCAGTATGTTCCATTAATGGCGGAAGGAATAATACTATTTTCTGGGGACAATGTATGGACTCAGAGCTTAGACCGGACAAAAAAATATTGGCTTCATGGAATTTTATTAGGAATTAGTATCGCTGCTGTTACTGCTGGCATAGGATGTGAAATTTATAGAAAAAACGTGAATGGAAATTCCCATTTTGTTAGCGATCACGCAATAACAGGTAAATAAAATTGATAAAATAATTACTGTGTAGTTTATTTCATGGAAACAAATAAGCATTGCTTGACTTAAAAATCATGTCGTAGTAAAAAACTTCTTTCAGCATCTCCTAGAATTTTGGGTTACAATACTGGATCACTCTCAACTAGCATAGTACTTAGTTTTAGTTAGGGAAAAAATCAACAAGTAGTGTAAAATTTATATTTATTTTGAATAATTAATTTATCAATATTTGGTTCACATTCAGGAGGGCGAAAATGCCGCACCCAGGTTCGCCGCTCCGGACAGGGGTCCGGGTTGTCCGCCTCTAAAGCGGGCCCTGGGAGACCGCATCTCAGGTAGTCATTCCAGTTACGGACTTAGGTGCAAATCTCGTACAACTAAAAAAATTGAAAATAAATATTTTGAAATGAAATGGTACACGATTTTTTAGGCATTAATTGATAACCTTCTCTTTGTTATTTTATCGTATATTGCTAATTTCTTGCAAAGTACAACACATTTATGTACTCGTCTAATTAACCGATACAGTGAAGAAACAAAAAACTATATCTGATATGTGGATGCCATCATGTTACAAATATAAAATATAAACTCTATTGTCATCTTTCAAATGTAGAAGATTGGTACTTAATTACTGAAAAAAATCCATAATAAATTTTCTTTAATTAAACCCATATGAATTACCTAAAACTAAATAACAAAGCACTAAATTAAATGTAGGTTTTGTTCGATAGTAAAAGGTCTGTAATAAATTGAAAACGCCTATATGTAGCAATTTATTTGACCCAATATGTTGCGTACGATTTACGCCAATTTATTTTCCAGTTATCTGACTGGTGTTTCGCTGTAGATGCACACTGACTTGTGGAGGACGATGCTTAAATCATAAATGCTATACCATAATCGTGTCAAAATGATAAAATAGTAAATCTTTGGGAGATAGAGAATTTTCACCTTAGAAATGCATTATCCTACAGTTTTCCCGACGAATCGAAGAAAACAAGTTCCAATCCCCTATTTGCAATGGGGGATGATATAATCAATTTTTACTTCTTTCAACCCTAATTCTCAACATAAAATGCTAATATCTCGATTGGGTGTTGGCAACACTTTTAATATATTGTCCCGAATTTCAGAAACAATTTTAAATACGATAATATTATTTCGATAGATGCCAAGCGGTCATATTCTTTATAAAAGGTGTTTCAATAAGAGCGCAAGATTTGAATTGCATGCCAGTTTGGCTGTCATGATGTCACAAGATTATGACATGCCAGGTCGATAGGAGACAGACGGTAGTTAGTAAACATGGAGCATTACACGATAGAACAACGTGTCCTGATTATTAAACATTACAAGTATTATCAAAATGGTGAAAATTTGATTGCCACAATTCGTAAAGTGCGTCCAATTTTCGATCGAAATAATGTTCCTCATTCATTTACTGTGAAAAGAATAACCGATAAATTCGAGTACTGGTTCGGTTAGTGATGTGAAACACACGACACGAGCTCGTAGAGGTCGCTCAGGCAGTTGGCGAGAGCGTGGCCGAGAGTCGTCGATTTGTCATCGCGTACAAGAATTGGACGTTACAACAGCCACTCTTCAGCGTGTTCTCACTAAAGATTTGCATCTCCACGCCTACAACAGAGGCCAATTGACTCAACAACTTCTGCCAACAGACCATGTACAGCGAAGAGAGTTCACCAATTGGATTCTTGTACAAAAAGAAGTGAATGCTGATTTTTCGGACAAAATCATTTTCAGTGATGAGGTCCATTTTCACCTCGATGGCTTCGTTAATAGGCAAAACTGCCGCATTTGGGCTTCAGAAAATCCACGAATAATTCATGAGAAAGTAATGCATCCAAAACGTGTCACTCTTTAGTGTGCATTGTGGTATGGAGGAATCATTGGGCCGTTTTTCTTCGAGGACGAGGCCAAGTAATGCAGTAACAGTGATTGGGGAACGTCATCGTGCTATGATAACGGTTTGGTGACCAGAATTGGCCGCCACGCTCTTGCGATTTAACACCTTTGGATTTTTGACTGTGGGGTTATCTGAAGTCAAAGGTTTATGCCAACAAGCTCGCGACCACCAATGCATTGAAGGCCGAAATTAGACGCTATATCAACAAAATACCGCCACATATATGCAACACCATTATTCAAAATTTCGCCAAATGAGTACGCATGTGACAGCAAAGCCGTGGCGGCCATTTTCCAGATGTGTTGTTCCATACATAACTCCCAAATATCAATAAATATTTCAATACTTTGCTACAGAAAACCATGTTTTATTAAACCTTGAAATTATTGAAACACCCTTTATATGAACATTTTTTTCATCGCAGCGGATATCACTCATAGAAACGACTGTGGAAACATACGCAATGTTAATGTTTTACAATATTATATAAATTATAACTTATATGCAGTTATATGATGGACCTTTTTACAGACAAAGAAGAGGACTTTCCTGTTCCTGATGTACATGTGGCAGTGGCTTCTTTGAGAAATTTTCGGTATTTTAAATACGCCCCAGTTACGTCTGTAGACATCGAACAGTCGTTTTTAGACTTTATAATGACTCGTGGGAATTTAACCTCCAGATTTTTTAGAACAATTATTTATATTTATAATATACTTTTCATCAAAAAAATTGTTATATTAGTTTTGCAACTAAAAAAAAAATCCTGATTTCGTCCTTAAAATCGGTAAATCAAAAAGTTGTTTTGAAAAAAATTATTATAATTAAAACAAAAGTCTACTCTCAAAAAATTGGGGTGATGAGGTAAAAAATCCAACCAAACTGATAGTTTGGTATTGGTTGTAATATTTTTTGTGAACGTTTCCTGTGTTTCCTGTAAAAAATTGGTTTTGATCATTAGAGTGATTTATTATCACACGCCAATTGATTATATTGTTTATGATTATCAAGGACTGATGGAATTCTATAAATACTGACACTGTCTCTTGCTACCTTATTCTCATAACCCACCACAGAATAGAAATTTGGCATTTTAATTTAAAATGTAAGGAGACAAAAATTGAAAAAGTTATTAAATAAGTACTATGGTATTTATCTATTATAAGGAACTGAAGTGAGGTTATGATTTGTTATTTGTTTATCCTCCAAACAACGATCTTGGAGAACGTGACGTCACATGCCGATTATCAAGCATCTGCACGTGACGTCATGTTCTTCTAGGTCGTTGCTTGGAGGATAAACAAATAACAAATCATAATCTAACTTCAGATGACCCTTCAAAATTTCGCAATGCGTAAATTTGCCAGATTCTAATACAGATTTTTCAGTAAACTGTCAATTTTTTATTCATTTATTTCAAATAAGTTGATAATATTCCGCAGCTATTTCGATTTCCTGTTTTCAGTTTTTCATAAATCAGTTTTTTCCACAAATACCAATAATATCGCTAACTAATCAAATGAACAACACAGAACCATATATTGCAGAAAGTCAAGGAGAATTAAAATCCTTCAAAAATATTGGGAGGTTACCATTTAAAAAATTATATTAACGTTATTGCGCAAAAGGGTAGGGGTACAAAAATTGACAACTATCAGAAAAGTAGCTCGTTTAAAAAAATAGAGTTGTTCTAGCCCAGAATTTTGGAAGCAGATGATCGGGAAATTTTTTATTTGGAGCGTTTCACAGCCAACTTTCGTACTACATGTATCTAGTGAAGATAATTGTATTATTTACATATATGTGTTTTATTTTGTGAACTTATGGAATACGATTTTAAAAAAATATATGTTTCGAGAAATTTACCAAACACTACCTCTATATTGACCTTATTTTTAAATCATTTATATATATATATATATATATATATATATATATATATATATATATATATATATATATATATATATATATATATATATATATATATATATATATATATATATATATATATATATATATATATATATATATTTATCTTTTAGGTTTAGTCTCATGGATACTAGCCCTCTTAGGACTATTTCTGGGCTTTTTCTCTTGGCACGCACAAAGCTTGAAAAATTTGGTCCGTCCAGTAATATTCAAATTTGTTCACAACTTCCTAGGAATCGCATGCTATGCCATTGGAATTGCCAGTTTGTGTTTGGGTTACTATATTGGTGCATTTAGACGTTTGGTCACAGAAACTGAACAACAAGCTGTTTTGGGTGTTACTATTATAATTGCCGTTTGGAGTTTACTTGCAGCGTTCAAATCAGGTTATAACCAACTAAAGAATGTTTTTGTTAAGTAATTTTTAAATTGTGTTTTTATTTATACTAAATTCTAAACACTAAATTTAGAATGTGGGAAGCTTTAACTTGTTTTTTGCGTAAAATACTGTGATTTTGGGTTCCACAGAACAAGTATTGTATTTAGTGCTATATAAAGATTAATTTATTTCTTCCTCTGATTTAAGTAGTATCTAACGAAAATAGCATAACAACAAAAACAAGTTAATAAAAAGATCTCAACATAGTTTGTAATTCTATATACCGGATCATCAAAAATGGATAGTGACGTAGACATTGCCACTCCTACTGTTTTCAAAAATGTCTTACACCAGCCATTAACTTTATGTTTCTAAAATAGTAATTGACAGTGTTGCAGGTCATGTTTTATTCTAATTTTTTTTTATTTATTTCTTTATTTATGTTAATAAATTGAATTATGTTTAACCCTGTTTATAAAACGGTAGATGTTTCCTCTTTTACGCATTTTTGAGTTAAAACCAAATAATTATTTATATCGTTAATTTGTTATCCGCCCTTGGTTTTACTAAAATTGAAATCTAATTATTGCATTGCTTTTTGTGGTACCGATTTTCGAAACTGAATTATTTTGACCTTGATCAACGCGGAAGTACTGCCATCAACATAATTGGTGGTAAACCAATTGAAGTTTATTTGCCCCAATAATATATTGTACAGGTGGAGAGGGATCGTAATTTTGATAATGATCAGGGAGAAGGAAGCAAAAACCACGACAGGTAGCTACTAAAGCCTCATTGTTGACAGAAGGACATACGTAGGCAAATAAAAACAAAAGTTTAAAATTAATAATGAAATACAAACAATATATTATTCAGAATGACTGAAGTCTGCCATCGCATTAACAACGTATTGGTTCTGCATTCATGGTTGTTAAATTTGAATGATTTGATCTGTACACTGTTTGTTTTTACAAGAAAAAGTTCCACATCTACCGAGGTTAATGGTGCAATTTAACAGTTCACATGGCAGGCAGTAGTGATGGGAATAATCGAGATACGATACGATAATCGAATTATTCGATTATTTAAATATCTCGAGATAATCGATTATGACTTCTAAAAATTAGTAGTACTAATATTGGTGGTTAAGAAATACATAGATACTTAGTGTGAAATAATTTAAAAGTAGTTGTTTAAGTTTTAAATAAGTAGTTACTTTCACCTATTTGTATAGTAAATAAAACATAAAATACTCCAACAATTAATACGTAATATTATTTATTATAAATAAATACACCCACCATTATACAAAAATAACAAATAACTTGGGAGGTTAGAATTACTAAATTAGTACTGCTAATATTAAAATATTAAAATATCTCGATTAATAATAATCGATTATTCAAACATCTTGATTATTTCCATCACTAACAGGCACTGACAAACCGCGCAGATACTTTTCCCGAATTTTATACATTGTTTTTTATCCCAGGATAGCGGACCATATGCCAAACACCGCTTCGCGAAAGTAACTCTACGCGGTCATATCGTTAACTTAGGAACTAGAGTAAAGTTACATATAACATTATATACGTTTATCCCGGCTTCCCGCCTCAATACTGGTTGCATATATTACAAATATATAAATTAACGCCATATGTATTATTGATAATATGAATTAATTCTGTTATATAAAGGCTATTTAATAAAATTGGATTTTTTGTATAAAGGCAAATATTTCCGTTGTAAGATAATGCCAATCACTTTTGATGACCCGGTATATATTGCTTATATTCTATTCATCTTTGTACATTTTGTTATTATAAACTAATCAAATGTTTTAACTTATTAATATCTAGTCTATTTATTTATAATAAATACTTTCATAAAGAAAATTTGGCACTATTTTTTTCTTTATTATCCTTTATATAAATTGAACATCCTGTGTATTTCTCAATTTTTGAATTCTGAGTCAACAGCCGATTTCAAAATTGTATCACATTTAGGGTCTAAAATTGATAAGTTGAAAAATACGGCCATTTTGTATATAAAAATTTACTAATTTTTCATGTTTTGTTTGAAAAAAATAATAGTCACTAGAACTAACGGTTAGTTAATGATAAAACCATTTATAGTATACGTTCGAACTGTACTCCTTGTTTGACTGACAGTACCCTAAACGATGAATAAAGTGTTGCTGAACCTTGTTTATACTTTCCTGAGTAGAAACTAAGTTTTCTAGATTGTCCCACAGAAAATAATCTAATGGGTTGAAGGCCGGTGACTTTGGTGGCCATTCGATGGGTCCACGTCTACCAATCCACCATAATGGAGAGGCGCATCATCCTGTTGATACCACAGGCTTCCATCAACATTTACAGGATTAATTTTAATGGGGAATAAATTTAATAACGTTGGGATAAGATAGCCCATTAAAAATTGGAGGTATGTCGGACCAGCATATCTCCAATTTTACAGTTCCATCGAAAAAATAGGGTTCAATGATTCTATTTCTTACAATTCCCGCCCACACATTTACCTTTTGTGGATACTGTATGTGCTGTTCTCGCATCTACCGAGGGTTTTCCCTTGCAAAGTACTACAATTCTGACTATTCGCTACACCATTTAATCTAAAAGTGCATTCGTCGGAGAAAATACTGTTTTTTATCAGAATATGATCACTATTGCACATATTCATCATTGTTTCACAAAACTGTATCCTCCGATCTGGATCATCTTCACTTAGTTCCTACACAAGCCATTATTCTAATTTTAATACTGTATGTACTGACGATTTAGTAACATCATAATCGCGACTAACGTGGAGAATGCTGGTGTGTGCATTTTCTTCAACAGCCAGTAAAATATTTAATTTTGTATCCTCGTCAACACCTGTTTTGGACAAATCTTTCACCGTACCAGCCTCTCTATTTTTTTTTTTAATTTTACTCACTGTCGATTGAGTTACGGTTCGTTCTAGATATTTAGTATTAAATAAATTACATGCTTCTTATTGAATTCGCATCCTATTACCATACCTGATCATCGTAAGAATTTCAGTTCTCTGCTTTATAGATACACTAATGTAATAAATTAAAATAAATCGACAACAGTTATTGAGAAACCACTACTGGGGTAAAGTATCTTTAAGTGATTCACTGTCAAAGGCGTTAATGATAAAACAAAAAACAAACAAATATTAGTCTACTTCAAAAAATTAATAAAAAAACGTGTTTATTTTACTTGTCTTTTTTTAAATGGCCGTATCATCCAACTTATCAATTTTAGACCCTAGACATATTTGGAGTCAGCTGTTAAAGCAGAATCCAATAATGGAGAAATATATAGGGTGTTATTTAAAATATATCGATAATGTCATAACGGAAACAGTGATGACGTCATAACCTAAAAAAATAAAGGATTAGGTGTGCAATTGCAATTTAAAATCGACATGGCAGAGGATTTTTTCTAAATATTTTTGATTTAAGAAATAATGACTTTATTCCATACTTTACGGACACACTATATAATATTATTTATTACATCAGGCATAATTATCATTCATATCGGTAATATTATAATGCTTGTGAACAATAAACAGTTATTTCGCAGAAATCTGCCTAAATCTCTAGTAGAACAAAAATAAATTTATTTATCTCACATCTACATAGATCAACAATCTATTTCGGCAATTTACACAAGTAAATATAATGTTCAAACAATTTGGACAGTTAGATCGAGACAACATAAACCATTTGCAACATGACCAGAAGAGTATGAGCCGCCATTAAATGGATGTACCACGAAACTAATAAAGATTAAACTATGGATTCTCCGAAAAGGGGGTTTCCATAAGTGCCACAAATCTTTTAATGCTGTCCAACATTCAAGGACCCTTTTGTATTAGTAGCTTTTCACTTTTTGTAAGAACTATTGATATTAAAGTTGATAGGAATAGGATAGATCGCTTAGATCAGTGTTAAATGCAGGAAGGAATATTGAAAATTGTGTTTTTATTTTTTATTTTCTCTTCGTTTTTATAGAATACATAAATATTATTTATATTTTCTGCTTCAAATGAAATGTTTCATGTTTTTTGCTATGAAAGCAGTTTGTTTTAGATGAATATTAATTATAGACATGAGGAGTCGAAGGAGAAACATATAATTTGAGACTAAATGTTATTCTCATAAATTGAAAACACGAGTTAGCATCAAGAACATAGACCCAGAAACAAATCATCAGAAAATTTTATCTAAAAATATTATAAGATACCTAATACAAAAATACAAATCCTACATAATGTTGGGCACTGAAAATTTGTCTGAAATAGAATGAAATTTTTTTTTTGTAAAGTTCTTTATGCTTGTCCAATTAAAAGGAAAGTGTAATCTCATTTTACGTGGATGCAATGGCTTAGGAACAATAAAAAATTTACATATGTTCACCTAAAACAACGGAATCAGGAAAATGTTACATAACTGTGCATAGGAAAGTATGCTTAAAATTGAAAAAGATATAAAAAAAATGTATCTAATAATTTTCTAATGCCTGTAATAAAGAAAACGAGGTAGCGATAATAAAGATTTTGCCAGTATTGTCTGGATATATTCAATAGTAATTTACTTAAATTGCTTAACGCACGTCAATATTCTTGACTTTGACGATGGCTTAGGATGAGATGGGCCGAGCAGGACTATTGCTATTTATCTCTGATTCAAAATATCAGGATTTTAAAGCGTCCAGAAGGGGAGATATGGGTAACTAATATAAATATGGTAAAGAAAGTTGTATCACCATGTACAATAATAAATTTGATAACATATCCCAATGCATTTTTCAATTGCAAAGAAAAAGTATCTCTTGGATTTTTTTCGTATGTGATACCGTTTCGCCGCAAATTATCTTTTTTTATTTGTATATCGGCTCAATACTATTTTAAGACTAAAGGGTGGGTCCCTATTTACTCATTTCGTATTCTCTCGTTTGTCTCTTAAAAAATAAAAGGCTATTTTTCCAAACCACTGCCTTTTTTTTGTAAGTTTTCAAGCACAAAATACTTGGAACTTGAAACAATTATCCTCTAGCAACTACAGTTTGGCACAACCACTCCCAAATCTGACACATTTACAAAGTTGGTCATATAAAGGGTTAACATCTACTTCTCACCCCCATAATTCCGATCTATTTGTTTAAATTTTAGAAATAATTCCCATACCTAGCATAGATTAGCACAAGACTGTTAATATTAATATAGCGATACTTTAATAGATAATGGTGATATTGAATTTTCGAAGCTCTGACACAGACAGCCAACAGCAAGCGTACTCTTACACAGCGATCATTATGAGAGCTAGCACATCTGCAAGTATTATGGTCTTATAAAGGGGCTTGCGTCAATCTGCCCCATCCCCCGAAATGGCTGGCCATTATCTGCTAAAGTATCCATTTAATAATATTAACAATCTTAAATATTGACTGAACGTTATTTGTAGCATTCTCTAGATTTTCCTTTTTCTTTTTTGGGACTTACTATCACATGAATAATTCTTCGTTATCTAAAAAATATAGTTAGTTACCCAGTATGTTCCAGTAACATACTGTATAACTAACTATATTTTTTAGGTAACGAAGAATTATTCAGTGGTAGTAAGTCCCAAAAAGGAAAAATTAACAGTCTTGTGCTAGTTTATGCTAGGTGTGGGAATTGTGTTTTTAAATTTTGAACAAATAGGGCATGATTAGGGGGGCTGAGAAGAAAATGTTAACCCTTTATATGACCACCCTTGTAAATGTACTAGCTTTAGATGTAATTGTTCCAAATTGTGATTACTATAGATTACTGACGTTTTGAAAACTTAATGTGAAATGGGGGCGGAGAATCGTCAATCTGCCCGCCTCCAATACAACCCTTATTTATTTATTACTCAAGGTGTATTAGCCGTAAAAGTAATTGAGCTCGATGTAAAAATTATATACCAGCAAAACTGGAGTGGAAAAATGACTTGGAGGCCAAACTGACTGACCCGCAATAGTCTAGGGATCGAATTAAATATATCAACTATATAAAATATTTATATACTCTACACTATAGTGGTAGAGGTAGAATATTTAGGCGTATTTTTTTTGTACATACCTCAAACATTTACGTTTCCAAATTTTTGGTAAAAGTTTTTATTACATTGCTTTACACATTTTTAATTTATGTGAATATATTTATTTTTTAGGTTTAGTCTCAGATATTAGCCAGTTTAGGAATAATCCTTGGCTTATTTTCTTGGCATGCACAAAGCTTGAAAAGTTTGGCCCGTCCAGTAATATTCAAATTTGACAATATATTTATTAATTTAAATGATGAATTGTATGGCACTAGCTCTTAAATCCAATTTATCTGATCATTATGCTCAGTTATTAATGTCAATTGTAAAAATAATATTAATAATGATGAATATGTCACAGAAAAGAGAAGTTTTAGTTCAGAAAATATTACACGTTTCTCTCAATACCTGAAATACGAAAACTGGTTGAACTTTTTAAATGAAAATAATGCAGAGAATGCTTTTAATATCTTCAGTGATATTCTGCATTATTACTTTGAAATTTGCTTTCCATTTAAACGTATTCTCAATAAACCAATAAATACACGTAATATAATGTATACCCCAGAATTAATAGATTCAAAAATAAAGTGTCTATGTATGCTGATTTAAGCCGACAATATTCAGAGATTAAAGACTGATATACGTTTGTTAATAAACAGTATCAACAAACATTAAGCAAAGTAAAACTAGAATATAATGACAATCGGGTACTATTATCTGAAAACAAAAATAAAATAGTGTGGTCTATAATTAACTCTACACAAATAGGACAAAGAAACGCCAAGATATTAAAATTAAAGAAAATAATATATTATTAAACGTTATAAAAGCAGCTAACAAATTTAATGAACACTTTGTAAATATTCCTGCTGTAGTTACTGCTTCCCTAGAAAGAGATATAGATTTTAATTTTTTATACTTAAATAGGTATACCTTCTGTAGGAAAATCTTTTTTCTTTTCACCCATATCTCAGAGAGATATCCAACAAACTATTCAAAAATTAAAGAACTCGTACGCATCTGGTGAAGATGATATATCTAACTATATTAAAAGAAATTTGTATGTACATATTAGAGCCTTTAACGTATACTACTTCTAAATTAAAAAATCCGTAATAAAACCATTATATAAAAATGGAGACTCTGAGATAGTGGTAAACTATAGGCCAATAAATATTTTATAAAGCATATCAAAAGTGTATGAAAACGTAGTCAATGGTGAGTTAACTACTTACTTTTTTAAAATATAATATGCTACGTTCCCAACAACATGGCTTCACTAAGAATAGAGGTCTGAAAAGTGCCCTATGTGACTTCGTCAACGAAATAGTATAAAGCATAGACAATAAACATTCAACTATTGGCCTTTTCATAGATTTTAGCACAGTTCTTGATTGTGTTAATCACGTGATATTGTTATCTAAACTTGAAGGATACGGTATACGTGGAATTTGTTTAAAATGTTATTTGAGTCATACCTCACAAATGGGTATCAAAAGGTACAAGTTATCAAATCTAAATCAGAGTTGGCGAACGTTGATATTGGAGTACCACAAGGATTAATTCTAGGTCCAATTACATTTGTATAGTTTATTAATGACTTAGCTAGGTACCCTCAGAAATTTAATTCCTTGCAAGTATCATATGCAGATGATACTAATTTCGTTGTAACAGACACCAATATTGATAACGCTAATAAAAGCAATATTTGAACAACTATGCTTCTGGGTCAATAAAAATAAATTATCTACAAATAAAGAAAAACATGTTACATTATTTTTAAATTAAGCTCAGTTGGTCTATCCAATAGAACAATTTTGCTCAGGGATGAGATAATTCAATATGCGACTTCTACAAAATTTCTGGGTATAATCATCGGCAGTCAATTAAATTGGAAAGAACACAAAAATTATCTATGTGATAGACTTAGTAAATCTGTGATGCATTAAGTTCAGTGAGTGAACACTGTGGTAGTTCAATTGTAAACCAACTCTACTTTGGTTGTTTTCACAGCATTTTAAAATTTGGAATTACTCATTGGGGACTATCTCCACAGGCACATATAATTTTTGTTATACAGAAATGGGCAATTAAAATATTAACCGGTATTAAGCGCAGAGAATCATGTAAAATTGCATTTAAGAAACTAAATAATAATATATTAACTTTTCCTTCCGTATAAATTTATGAAATACTCTGTTTCGCCCATAATAACCGTAATATTTTTTCCACTGTTGGTAGTAGCCATGTTTACCCAACAAGAAATAACGCTATTTTACAACCAGATAAACACAATACGAGTATGTATCAAAGGGGTTTATATTATAGTGCCTGCAAATTCTACAATGCACTATCGGAAGAGATAAAATGCTCGAACACTTTACACATATTTAAAAATAGAATTAAGAAACTACTATTAAAAACAATGTTATACTATCAATGAGTTTTTTAATTAATATAAGGTAAACACAAAAATACGTATATTTTATTTCTATGTATTCTAAAATTGCATATATTAATTTTTTTATAAGTATTTTAGTTTTGTATGTAACGTATTTTATTTTATACTTTATACATTATTTGTTGCTTAATTGACATATGTAATATTATATTACTTTTACATGTTGTTATATTTATTTTATATTTATACTATTATTTAGATAAATTTTATTTCTGTATATTTATTTTATGTCTGTATATTTATGTGTTAATTGTCGTCTATAATATTATATTACTGCTATGTGTTATGAATTATGTTATATTTATTTCTTGTTTATAGATTATTATTTATACAATTCTTTTATCTGTATATTTATGTATTAAATTTAGTTCTATTGACTACATTTCTTAAATTTATGTATTTGTACTAAGTTTTCTAAAATTGATAATAAATATTATTATTATTATTATATCAGTCAAAGCGCGTAATTGCTATTTGATTTGAAACGTCAAAGTTTGTCAGAATTTTTATCACAATATTGTACTAAAAATTATTATCATTTAATAGTCGTGAATAAAATATAGTATCCTACTCGCATGTAATGGATATTATTCACTAGGAATAGACACTCGCCTACGGCTCGTACCGTAAACTTCGCCCTCGTGAGTAATAGTCATCATTACATTATCGTTGAATAATATACTAATATCCACTAATATTAAATAATACAGCATCCATTATGTTTGTGCTTCTTCAAGAATAATGCTATCCATTATTCACTGCAGTGATTAATGATTTCATCATTCCTAGTTCTGACCTTTTTTATTTTGATTAAAATAACAAAACTCTCTACAACAACATATCCACAAATATTTTTAAAAAATTTATCGAATACCCTGACATGTCAGGCAAAGAGTGAAATTGTTATTTGATTTGAAACATCAACAAGTTTGTGCGGCATTTTTATCACGATATTTTTTTCATCTAACAACCGAACAAGAAATTGTAATTATTTGATAGTCGTGGACAATGGCTATATTATACACAAGGTAACATCACCGTCGTGTATAATAGCTTAAAAATTGTTATAAGATACATTCTATGCATATTTTGCATTTTTAGTCGACTAAAAATAAATAAATATTTTTTTGTTTCAAGAATCAAGATCACCAAGAGGGATAATAGTATCGAACGAAAGTATCAATATCGGTATCACATGATATAAGAATTTGGGGATATCGATATCTTTCGATACTTGGGTGTAAAGTAGCGATGTTGCTAAGTATCAATACTCGATATTTTCGGATAATGTGTCACGATTAATGAAAGTTGAAGAATCGATTTAATAAGTATACTATCATTTCATAAACATGAATCACAAATAGAACCTGAAATTATTTCTAATTTTGTTGCTTTAACGTGTGTTTTGTGTATCATTTGTTTATCAATATCATAATTTATGGTGCAGACTGGATTCGGCTTAGGTATCGAGAGCTTCAATACCGTCATTTCACTGTCGATATCAACGATACTATCGAGGTTCGTTGTCGATGCCAAAATATCGATACTTTGAGCCGTAAGTAATCCCATATGTGATTCAACTGTTGGATGGCTATTAACATTTTTCTCTTATTTTGTATATTTTAATAACAAAGTTGAGTAAATTGTCTATTTTTGAGCACATTTTCCTTATTTGTAAAATTCCAGTTAAAAAATATCACATGAATAAATAATTCAAGTCACGAATATGTCCATGCTATTTGATAAAACTGTATAAAAATGTACATAAAAAAAATAAAAACACATTTAATTTTTATTTGAAACTTCATTATAAAACTAAAACACAGGTACGTTCTGGAATTGATTATTCAATTCACTATTTTAAAATATCCGAATCTTAAATCAATATGGATATATTATTTTCTATGTTGTATATTGTAGTTTGATGTACATAAGACATGAGAAATTTACTCATGTTTTGAAGGTAGTTTTATAAGTATTTTTTGAGGCAAAATGTATATCACTTCTATTTTTTCTTATCTGTAAATTATATAATAATAATAAATCGCCCTTATTTGAAATAAACCTTTCTTACAATATTATTCGTAAATACAATTATTTCTACTTGTAATTAACCAACGCAATGGGACAAGCCAAAGCTACTCTTATATTTATTTAACCCACTGAATTCCCAATACCCAAATCAGGGGATAATATTTCATAAAAAAAGAAACAGTTCTGATGACAAAGAATAAATATAATAATAGTATTAAATATTACTCAAAATATCAATATAAATAAATGTACATGTAATATAATATAAAACATAAATAATCAATATTATATATTATAAATCAATTACCTATGTGTAAATTAAAGACATAATTTAAACAACTGGTTAGTTGAGATTTTCTAGTAATTTCTAGTAATTAATAGTTAACTAAAATAGTAAAAATAAATTGACGAAAACAATGTAATAAATAGATAATCACAATTTATAATTATATATATATTGCTCATTTCTTAGAATTATCTTTTTATAGTTTGATATATAATACGCTAATAAAATATTTTAAATTATTAACTACTATTTTATTTATAATAAATCTTTTTTTGTGAAATTAAATTTGTTTGTTGTATTTATTACATGTAAATTTTCTTTGAATCTGAGGTGTTTTAAAAGAATCGTAATTATGGTTTTATTACTTTAAAGCAAAATATTATTTTACATTATTCATAAAATATCCAGTTATCATTTTTCTGATCGGAAAAATATCGCTACACATACTCTAAATTTTTCATAATGTACACTGCCAGTGGTCAAAGTGTAGTGTTGTAGTGCACAGTGTGGTATATTTAAGTGTCTTTCTGAATTTGAAGTAAAAAAAAAACAACAAAAGAACATCAAATGGCGAAAAATTTCGCGAAAAATGTGTTTAGAATAAAAAAAACACTTTTTATATTCCTACTAGAAATCAAATATGTATAATATAATGAAACCTATGAATAATAAGGAAGTATTCAAATTTAAAATTCGACTTCCGCACAATCGCTATCAATTTTGTATTTCCTGGTTCATCCAGTATAATAAAAAAAATTGATTCAGGTTTTTTTTGCTGAATACAACAATACCAGACCATATTAAACATATATTTGCTATATCAGACAGTTTCTGAGATAATCGAAAAAAACGGTGTGCAACAGGTATTGTGAATATTAAAATAATAATTTAAACCTTTTTATTGTGTCATATCTGTAAATAATAATTTGCAATATTATATTATCTTATATCTCATAATCTACAACTAGATATAAAGTTTTTCATATCGGCAGACTAATCGCACATCTGCATATGAAATCGGAAAAATCGAGTCAACTGATTATAGGTGTCTGGATTTTACAGGAAAGTAAAAATAAGTCATCCTATATAGTGTCAATGTTGAAGCATGGTAAGGATGCGGGAATCAAGAAACTATCAGTGTTTATTTAATTACTTATTTAGTTATTTATCTTTTTAGTTATTTATTTATTTTTTTATACATATCCAACAGACGAAAGTTCAATTACAAAATACGGATATACTGAATTTAAATGGTAAAAATAAAAAATGTTTATAATAAAAAAAGGCAACAAAAAAATACAAAAAAAAAAAATTAAAAAAAAGGTAACAGACGCTTATACAGATATATATAGGATGGTATAAAAAACCTTTTGGGTACATAGGATTGCTAAGAGATTCGCAAACATGCATGACTACCTTTGTCTTGTGGGCGAAGTTAAGACAGTTTTCCTGTATATTCTTTGTTGCACATTCATTCGATAGACTTAAATCAACCGGTATATACATATGGTCCGTTTTTCCTGCAGGGACAAATCCAAGTCCAGGAAATTTAAAATACCTTATTCTGATTGGTTGCTTTTCAATCAATTATCTTCAAAGCTAAAGGAGAAAAGGGGGTGTACCATGATTCTGTTACACCCGGTATATAACAATCGAAGAGTAAACTAAACATGTTAGAAAACCTTGAGTTTCTAATGAAAAAACCTGAACATTTATTTGCAGATGAAGTGGTAACTACAACATATTTTAAAAATGTTAGTTTAGGATCAAAAGTTATTCCAAGATCTTTTATATAATTAGTCTTGTTCAGTAAAGTACCGCCCAATTTAAAATTAAATACTTGCTTTCTTTTATGTAAATGATCAGGGTTCAGACTTTATGTAACTGAAAAAATTCCCCGAATTTCCAGGTTTTCCATAACAAAAATTTTATTTTCCCATGGTGTTTAATATGAAATTAAAATATCTCTTGCTGTTCTTGATTCTTTTGAAAAAAAAGTAAAATTTTGAAACACTTTTTCATTGGCGTTTTATTCTTTACAATTGAGCGTAAAACGTTTTTTATAAGAGGTTTCGTCTTTTCGTAACCATCAAGTACGTTATTTTACATACGGATCTGTATTCCTTCCTCACCCCTCAAAGTGAGGAAGTTATGTATTCGTGAAAAAATTATGAAAATTTTTATTGCATTTCTGGACGAATCTCGACGAATTATGGCGATACACAAAATTTCAGACAGAAAGAAATTTCTGTCTATGTGTCTGCTGGTTCGCGATAGCAGCTACAGTTTTTTAGATAAAGCTCTCAAATTTGGTAAACATATTCTAGAGGTCAAGGAAGAGATTGAGTTCATTGATGAGCAAAATCGGTCCCAATGTCTAAAAAAAATATTAGTGACATTCCACCAATGCGACTTTTTTTGAAACGTCAAAAAATTTGACTTTTTTTGAAACGTCAAAGTGACTTTTTTGAAACGTCAAAATGTGGCTTTTTGAAACGTAAAAAAATGTGACTTTTTTTGAAACGTCAAAAATTACTTCTATTATAAACTCCACCACATGTCGAGTTTTACTATGGTGAGGAAGTTCTTATCCCAAAGTAGTTGGCAGCGGTTTTTTTTTATTGCATTTTTTTTGTAGCATTTGAACCTCAGACTTCATTGATGTATTAAACTAAAATAACGTACTTGATGATGGTCACGAAAAGTCTTATAAAAAACTTAAAACTTTTTTACGTTAAATTGTAAAGGATAAAAATCGCCAATGAAAACGTGTTTTTAATTTTTCGATATCTCATCAAATAACGACAGAGGAAAATAAAAAGAATTAAAAATTTTGCCTTTTTTTCAAAAATGTCAAGACCAACAAGAGATATTTCCCATTTCTCAATGGCATATTCCTGATCGCCAAATTCTGCAACTTTTTCCCAATTTAACCGATGCTGTATCTCTTATCTTTTCCGAGATCCCTGTGATGAGAGGCGAATTTGTTACAGTCTGTATAACAAAATAGTTGAGATGATTACATATCTTTGGGACAAAATAAGGCACATTAAAATTGATCAGTAAAAATTTAGGAAACATATATATTTTCTCAATTTAGGGATACGCGATACGGTACGATATTTTCGGATACCGGTACTTTTCTTTCCGATCCTCGATATTTTGCACAGGTCTCGCAGTTTAAGATGTATGCTACGATATGGTCAGTGGCGGCTGGTGAAATTTAGACTATGTCATATCTTAGTATTGGAACATGGGATCCAAGCGATACTTTAAGGCGTAACTATCAAGACTAAATGAAGAAGTTTTGCAGAAGAAAAATTGCGATTGAAATTTGTGAACAAAATTTGGAAAAATTGTGAGCCTCCAAGGTTACATTTTAAACGATTTGTAAAATATTTGCAAAGCATTTTTTCCAGAATCAGGTGGAAAATATAAAAACAGATTTCAAATTTCATCAAAAATATTGATTTTTTATAAAATTACACCGTTGTGAAATTTTATTTTAGATTCATTTTTCACTGTGCAAATTTCAAAAAGGTGCAACATGGGAACACGAAGGCACTAATTGAGTACTGTGTGTTGTACTTTCCAGCCTTATTTTAGTTCTTGTTCCTGATCTATCCCATCCTAGATCCAATTCCTTAGCTACGATACGCTGATGAGGGGCAATAACTCCGAAATACGTGTCCGTAGATGCATACAACGTAAAACTTATAAGATTCATGTAAACTCAATAATTATGTTCTGTTTTAAACATTGCATAGATACCATTAATAAATTAATTACCAATGTTTGATTGTGGTTTTTAATAATTATTTAATTAATTAATTCGATGCATTTTAATGCAAATTAGAAAGAAAATAAATTACGTCGTATTAGGCAAAACTTTTTAAAGGCGTATGTATGGAATATTTCTTGTGTTGAGGTCATTGTTATTTTATGAAATTTTACAATACAGTTGAGTTTTAATTTATTTGATTAAAGATGCTTCCCTTTGTATTTTAAGAGCTTATGAAGTGAAGTTACAATTATTGTAATAAAACCAAGTTATCATTTGTTGTCTTGTAGAATTGTAAGTACAGACTACTTAGCAAATGGTTTATCTCCAGTACTCCACATTGTTTTTATCTATCAGTAGTTAAGTTTCCCTCTTAATAACAAGACGTTTGGAAATAAAATGCATTTATTAAGGATACGCTTAGTTATAAATGATGGTTATTCTATAAGCTTATAGGATGGATAGAATTCTCAAATACCTAGGCATAACAGTGGTTTATTCATCGTGAACTTAATATAACAACTGTTAGGCAATCCAAAGGACCAACTGGGATTAATGAAAGTGAGGTTTTACGAAAGGAAATGTAAGGATTGGAATCATAAGTATGTTAGACCAACTAGGTTTAAAAAGGATATAACTTACATCAATATGAAAGAACAAATAAATCTACTGTTGTTCAATATTCATTTGAGAACAATCATATATATACCGGGTGGTCACGACTCAATTTACGCCCCCCAATATTTTGGTTGTTTTTGAATTTAAAAGTTTGGTTTTTTGGTACACATAAATTAGACAATAATGGGCTACTTTTAGACTAACAGGAATGAAAATATCACTTCCGGTTGAACCGGAAGTGACATCAACTTCTTTCTCTTAAATGGAATGACTATATTTTTTTGATGGTGTCTCATTAAGTATAAATTTCTAAGTGCAACGTTTTTTCAGATTTTAAAAATTCCAAAAAATAAGTGAGATACGAACAATTTTTTAATTTTTTCAAAATGGCAGCGTCAGATGAATGCGATGTAAGTAAATTACTAAGTAGGCTATGAAAATTATTAGTAAGGTTGTAGACTTGTCTGTAAAGAAGAAAATAGTTGTTTGAATTACTGATAGGTACCAGTATTTTTAGGTTTTTTTTCAAAAAACGGAATTCAATTTTCATTTTCATTTCCGTAGGGGTCCTATGGAATTTTTTTTAATGGAACTGTGCTATTTTTTTTATTAATCAGAAATAATGATTCATAAACTATAATTTTTTCGCCATTAATCATTTCTTAACGATATCCTTGGTAATTGGCAATTAGCCATAGGGAAGTACTTACAAAAAATGTTCGTTTTTCATTTTTACATCACATACAGGGTGTTCCATTTGAAAAAATTGAGAAAATTCAATTTAAAGAGTTCTTAATTGAATACTAATTTTTGGCCACCCTGTACATTTTTAGGAAATGAAAACGATTCAAAAATATTAATTAGATGTCTCGTAACTGGTTTTCACATAAGTTATTCTTAAAACCCATAATTGTGACTGTGGTGATTTTTTTTAATATCCATCTGCAGATGGTATTATTTTAACAAAAAAAATTCATTACATCAAAGTGGTTGAGTGATAGCCAATAATAATATAGGAATGAATAGAGCCTAGAAAGAGGCTTCAAAAAAATGTACTGATATACATAGCATTCCATTTAAAAAAAGGCACTTGGTCCTGTAATTTCGTCTTGGCTCGCCCTGTATGTTCTAAAATAATTTCTAGTTATAGACTTTTTTATCTAGTTTACTTGAAATTTTTAAAAATTTCTAGCTATCGTAGAACTCGAGATATCGAGGTCCGACAGAGAAGGAATTTGACGCGGGTTTAATTACATTACAGTAAAAAAACAATATGACTTAACGGGTACTCCCACATAAAGAAAAAAATTACATGGTGGAAAATGCAAAAATTGCAAATGGCAGAAAGATGCAAACCGTGGACACGTATTTCTGACTAATTGGTCTTCATCAGCACGGTGTAGCTGAGTTAAATTGGTGGACAAAACTCAAAAAAGACACTAAAGGAAAACCACTGACAGGGAGCCAGTCGCACCTTTGTGGCTTCCACTTGGATGGCTCTGTATTAGAGCGTCGTCCAAGCATCGCACACGTGGGCAACTTATAGCTACCTGCGTGTGATTCCGGACCCAGGAGAATATATAAGTACAGAGAAGGAATTTGACGGGGGTTTAATTACATTACAGTAGAAAACAATATGACTTACGGGTACGCCCGCATAAAGAAAAAATTGCACGGTGGAAAATGGAAAAATTGCAAATGGCAGAAAGATGCAAACCGTGGACACGTGTTTCTGACTAATTGGTCTTCATCAGCACGGTGTAGCTGAGTTAAATTGGTGGACAAAACTCAAAGCTATAGTTGCCCACGTGTGCGATGCTTGGACGACGCTCTAATACAGAGCCATCCAAGTGGAAGCCGTAAAGGTGCGACTGGCTCCCTGTCAGTGGTTTTCCTTTAGTTCCTGTGCAACTTTTTTCTTTATGCGGGCGTACCCGTTAAGTCATATTGTTTTTTATATATATATATATATATATATATATATATATATATATATATATATATATATATATATATATATATATATATATATATATATATATATATATATATATATATATATATATATATATATATATATATATATATATATATATATATATATATATATATATATATATATATATATATATATATATATATATATATATATATATATATATATATATACCAACAACTTAAAATTAATTAGGAATCTAACAAATAAGAGACAGATGCATTTGGTAGTTTATAAATTACAAAATATAAAAACCGTATGAGCTACCTAAATAATTCACTTTTTTTGTTGGTTGATCACGATTTATCCATGATAGTGAGATTACCAGTGTGCAAACTTTTTTGACACAGTAAAATCAAAAACGAGAAATCTACTTACAGTATTATCAACAAAAAGGAGTATTTTAATCTTACGAAGTTACACATGTAAATAAGATACTTGTAGATAACGGTTTAATTAAATTTTAATAACTTATCTAAGGAAGTGAATAAGTTTCAGATTAAACATATCTGTTAGGTAAAAATAAGAAAGAAACTGATTTTTTCCATGTAAATTGCCTTTTCCCTAAATTATACTAGAAGATGTATTGGAGAAAAGTTGTTTAGAATATAAAATTACTTTTATATGCACTAATCAGTCACAAAAAAGTTCGAAATGAATTAGTCGAATATACCAAATAATTTTTTATCTAAAAATGGTAAAGACTTATTAGAAGAATAAAACATATTATCATCCCGTGGGCACATCGTGTTTAAAACCGTTAGACCGTGAAAAATTATCATATACCCACATAAGGATTCACCTAGCTTGGTCGTAAAGTACATACAAAAATATAAATACAATGCAAAATTGAAGAAAAAATGGTACAATGTATCAATAATTACAATAATGAAGAAAAAAATTAAATACAACAAAAAAAATCTTCTATTAATGGTATATTGTGAAGTCTTAAGTAGCATAATCTTTAGTTTCTTTTTAAATTCATTAAGAGATAATAGTTTTAATCCAAGAGGTATTTTACCATAGTATCTAGAAGCATAATACGAAAGCGAAATTTGCAGGAGGGAAGATCTATGAATAGGTATTGTTAGTAAAACTTTATGTTTGATGTTAATATTGTGCACATCTACCCTAAACGTAATTTTGTTTAATAGGTAAGAAGGTGATTCAACTTTGTAAATGTTGTGATTTTTACAACAGATATGTAAATCTCTTCTTTGCTGTATGTTCAGCCAGTTTAATTCTTTACTTTTATTTGAAACACTTTTTGCTTTGACGAAATTTGTTTAGATCTCCTTGAGATGTGTCCTCCCTGGTGCACCAACTTCACTGATGTCCAATAGGATTCTCTCCTGGACTCCCCAGATAGTAAATGTAAAGTTACAGATTTCTACTTTAAGACGTGTTTGGGAAAATGACCACACAACAATGACCAGCATCACATAGACACACAGACTCACAGACATACAGACTCACAAGTATACAGACGATATGCTAATTCGGATAAATTTTCTACTTCGTGTTTCAAATTGTCTATTTTCATCATAATCTAGAAATTGATTTTTCTTACGACGCCATTCTCTATCAGTATAGATAGATGAGAAAGTAAAAACTAGTTTATCACGAAATATAACGTATTGGAAACACTGAACCAATTTTAAGATATTGAAAGCCAAGAATTGGAGAACGACTCTATTAAATGGTAATAAGCCTTATAACCACGTTAAAAGTCGAGGAAGTTAAAATTAAAAATGATAATTAAAATTTTTCACGAAACACCCATTTGTGGGCGTGACTAATGCATCGAGGTAGTATATGTTAAAAAGTTCTTTAAGGCCGATCACACTGAAGGACAAGAAAGGTTACTTATCTTATCGTGAAGATCCTCATTTCTTGAGCCGAGATAATAAAGAGCGAACCGATGCGCATAGCAAATGTCTCTTTCGGATGGTACAATAAATGGTGGAACCTTGAGGGTTCATATTTTTAAATAGAAAAGTTTCCAGACTAAAGTTTTCACATAAGTTAAATGAGTTTAACGAGGAACGAAGCGGGAGTTCGTGATTCCCCATCTAAACGATTATAGTCGGAGGAGCGATTTTTGCAGCACACAGCTTTTGGGTCCTTCTTTTTCAAAAAAGTTATGAAGAGGAATGAGGTTAGAAAAAAATCGGTTCGAGATTATTTTGGGACAGGTTCTCTTACAAGAGGTCTGATCTGAATATATAGAAAGTGACAGGAATAGAGTTGAGGCAAAATCTGCGACAGTTCACTATTCCTAAGTTTTGGGGTCAATTATAATTATTGACAATCATCATCGAATTTCAAAAAGTTTAAGAAACTTTTCGTGAATTTCGTGAAATTAGAAGTTACGAATGAATGAATGGTAATGAATCTTCGGAGTCAGCCTTTTGTATTTAATTTGAATCAAATAATTGTTAAGTGCAATTCGACAGTGGTGAAGTACATTTATAGAATTCGTCTTTGAACTTGGATTTTATGTTGGTATTTAATTACTTTGATATTAAATTTAGTAGCTACGCCGAAGAGTTCTACCAGGGAATTCTACCAGAATAGGTGAGGAACATTGACTTATAATAATTTCCTTACAACTTGTTTGCTTAATTAAGTTCAAAACTTAACTTTGATATTGAACTTTATTCTTTGTTATATTTATCTTTATTCTTTATTGTTAGTAGATCTAATTTGCCGTTAAATCTGCGGTTGATAATTAAATTCCCTCTGGCGTCGGAAACTGTTTTTTAAATAGTCCGAGCTGTTGAGTCGCGAATTAGTGAATCAAGTAGATTCCGTAAGCTTGCTGCGTCACGAGCAGTGACTCAGGTCTAGAAAGTTGTGGACGGGTGCTGGTTGATACCGAACAATTGGGCTTAACAGTGTTGCCACCTACGGGGTACATTAGAACTTCTGTTGTTATTATCTGAAAGAACCTTGATCTGAGTATTTCCAACTCGAGACGTTCGTCACTGAATAATTCTTTGGTTAAAATTTTGCCCCTAGGGGAAAATCCCGAACTAAATTTACTTTTCGACTTTTCGTGAAATAGAGTGGACGTTCAAGACTTAAAAAAATTTTAACCGAAAACTTTTAGGTTAGAATTTTAAAATCTCCAGTTGTTGAGTTGAACAATAAACAACAAAAGTTATTCATCAAAAAAAATTTTTTGAGGTGTGACATCCTAACTTGTTCCTCATTGTTGGAAACTTGAATTTTTGTTCCTATTCAAATTGTTGTAAAACATTATAGCAAATAGACCCCGAGATACTATCACTTGAGTTTATTCTCAGTAACGAGTAACGTTACTGGCGCCCTGAAACAATATCAACTAGTCCGAATGACACAGAGGATAACATTATCTATAAAATAATGATAATGTCAATTACATTATTTCATATCAGTATAAAATTAGTCTCGTAAATAATAGTCTAAAAAATAGTTCCAATCTCATATGCTTTACTATCCAATAAAATGGTCGCAGAAAGAAAAGTAAGGATAATTCATATCATAGAAACAGTAATTCAGCATATCGTAGTACTTTTTTTCCTTCTAATTTTGTGGGAGTTATTTAAGAACTATAGTTTTAAAAGCCTCGGCACTTGGCATATAATTTTATGCACACTTGGGGTAAGTACCGCATAGCTTTAAGTTAAAATTATAAGTATTTCGAGTTAGGCAAAGCATATTATTATCTGAAAACGATTACTGGTCATTATTAAATATTTTGCTGTCATAAACTAGTAGCTATTTATGAAAACTGTCCACAATGCTTACTTATCTTCAGGAAAAAAGTTTCTCTTAGAATTATATCAAAGAAAGACACAACATTTGTATAAAAAAATTGTAATTTTTTAGTAAATAGTAAAATCAAGTTTAATAAACTAATATTTTTAACATTTTTCCCAAATATAATCAAACGTATTAATATATTTTGCAAATATCCTATATCTAGATAAATGCATGTAACGGAATGAAATACGTATTTCTCTAAATAGTATTTTAGATAGAGCTAAAGGATCTGACACAAGGGTTAAAAGATCTGATGCAGTTCACAATTGGAATCAATTATCACTGGCGGACAAAAAAAATATTTTTTGTAACATGTACCTGAATAACATATCCTTCTGAAATAAAGCTTTCTGATTACATAAATGACAAACAAAAAGTCGTAACACGTAACGTTTTTCTTGTTACATTAATAAAACTGCATTGTCTATAATAGAATCGGAAGTTAACATAAAACCGCCCAGCACAGATGAAGTCATTAACGATTCCGATAACAATATCGTTACTGACAGTCAAAAGCAAGCGGAATTATTTAATCAGTTTTTGTACAATCGGTCGAGAAAATTACTCAAAACCTAAAGATAGATGCAGATGCGCCTCTTAATGTATCGTTACAACAGTATTCAATGTTCTCATCCCCTACAACACCATCTAAGGTAGCTAATATAATAAGAGAGGTCAGGAAGAAAAATTCGTTTGGCTATGGTGAAATACCTTGCTCACTTTTAAAAAATATTGTAGATCAAATCTAAATACCACTTGCATACCTTGTAAATATATCTTTTGTTCACGGATTCTTTCTCGAAGAATGGAAATTTCCTAAATTATAGCGATTCATAAAATGGGTGATATTGAACAAACGGTTCTTTCTCGAAGAATTTAAATTTGCTAGAATGATAGCGATTCATAAAATGGGTGATATTGAACAAACGTGTAACTACAGGCCTATATATACGAAAACATATTTTATTCATTCTTCAACCAAAATAATATATTAATTTGTAACCAATTTGACTTCCGACATGGTTATTCAACTCATGACGCTATTTAAAATTTCTATACGCACATCTTAAATACCATCGACATTAAAAATAAACCAGTTACTATATTCTATGATATAACTAAAGCATCTGATACCCTTAATCACCAGCTTGTACTTAGTAAACTTTATCGGTATGGTATCAGAGGTCCAGTCCATAGTTGGTTACTATCATACCTAACAAACCGAGTTCAATTTGTTTCCAGAAATGCGAATAATTTGTATGTAGAGTCGTCCAAGTTAAATATTAAAACAGGAGTACCACAGGGCAGTGTTCTGGGGCCATTACTGTTCATAATTTTTATCAATTACAGAGCATCTAATGTCAGTCATCAACACCTAACGCTTTTGTAGATGATACCTTAGTTACGCTTAATGCTGACACGTTTCCTTCCCTACATACTCAAGACCAGAACTCTATAAATGATATGCAGTTATAGTGCGACAGTAACGGATTGGCATTAAACAGTTCCAAAACTGTCACTGTAATGTTTACTAGTAAGGGACATAATATCGACCATAGCATGTTACTAAAAACTGGCGGTAAATCATTTGTACAATGTGACAAAGTCAAATTTCTAGGAGTCACTATGGACTCAAATTGCACATGGGCAATGTATACATACCAACTTTGTAGCGAGCTCTCTTCGTTGTGCTTCGTTTGCGGCATCTAATGTTCCCTGTAAGTCTGGAAATAGTCATATCGTTTTATTACGCGTTTATACAGTCCAGGCTAAATTATTATATTATGTGCTGGGGCAACGACACCACAGTTCCAGATGTATTCATGATTCAAAAAAGAATAATTAGAATTATTTCCAAAGTGTTTAGCCAATTTTCATGTAGAGAGTTATTTAACAACTTACGCATACTTATTGATCCAGCATTATATATTTTCACATGTTGTGTTTATGCAAAACATCATATAAATCAGTTTCCCAGGTGTAAGGAAAAATTTTTAATGGTCCACATATTATGGTACCTAAACTTTATAATCATCTACGATATGTATTAGGCTTACATAGATGTATCTACAAAGATAGAGAATAATTTTTGAAAAACATATGCTTAGTTAATTTTTTCTTTTATGGAAGGTCAAATCGTCTCTCTTTAAGAACCAACAGTAATCATCACCCATCATCGCTGGATCCCGTCGTTCCTGATAACGAATCTCCATTGTCCTGATATCTTAATGAAATCTTTCTCCTTGCTCGTCGCTTACCTCAGTGTAAATGAAAATGCAGAAAGTTAATTTTTAAAGACGTATGGCAACCAAGCCTTTGGTACGAATCTAAAACTTCGCTTACTAGTTGCTTGTAGTTCTCATCCTTCTTGTTCACTAAATATCCCCTGACTACACTTACAAATAAGTTCCTAGCTCCTGTCTGTTAAGTGTTCTTTTAAAATCTGCATCATCAAGCAATTTTCTAATTTGAGAATCAATAAAAATGCCTTCTTTAGGTTTGGCGTCACTTAATTGGGAAAAAAAGTTGGTTTAAGTATTTAAATCTTTCACCCACTTTATTTATAGCATTCACAAAATTTTCCATTAGCCCAAGTTTAATATGAAGAGGTGGCAAAAGAACAGTTTTAGGGGCACATATTTAACATTACTTGCTCCTGGTTCAAATTTTTTCCTTTCCGGCCAAATTCTCTTCACATAATGTTTTTTTACTGTAAGACTGTTCCACAAACAAAGAAAATAGCAATATTTTGTAAAGACTCCTTAAAACCCCACTAAAATGGCTATTACTTTTAAATTCCCAAATATTTGCTATTTGTATTTGTTGTAATTAATTTTATTTAAAATGGTGCTCATACTGTTATAGTCCTCCTTCATTGTTACTGAATAAGCAATTGGTATAGATCGTTTTAAATTTCCATTATGTAGTAATACAGCTTTTAATCTATATTTGGAGGAATCTATGAATAAGCGCCACTCACAAGGGGAATGCTCGATATTGAGTTCCTGCATTAAACCATCAATATCACGCGTATAGTGAATTTTTGACATTATGAAATGCAGAAAATTCTTTGTTTCATTAGAAAATAAGTTCCACTCTTTAAGTCGAGAACCAAGAAATTCTGTTTGTTATTTTGACATCCGCAAATCACGTACCAAATCATTCAATTCATTTTGGGCAATTAAGTGAGGATCACTAAATCTTCTCTGGAATATACAAAGGGTCTGCACACTTGTCTGGGCTGTCTGAAGAGTCGTTACTATTTCCATTACCTCCCAAAACAATATTTTTCGAATGTAAAGGCACAGTTGGCACTGGTTAGTCTGATGCATTGTGAGAAACAGGTCATAGGGTTTTTTGGATTATCCCTCAGTTCGTCTTACATAATAATTGCAATCATCGAAATGATTGGTGGGTTTTCGTCATCCTATTGGAACCGCAGAAGGCATGCTTTTTATTTTCTCTTTCATTCGCTACATTAGTAACATACTACAACTTACACCACAAACGTGGGGAGCCCATTGCTTGTCTTGATCTTTGACTAAAACTCCAAAATATAGAAAATATGCTTTTTCACATTTTCAGACAATGGCCTCGCTTGTGACTTCACAAGGAATTCTCCACAAGTGTAACACAACTTGTCAGGTGAGGTTTTGCAAGTTCGGCGCGTTTGACTGGACATTTTGTACGTAATAGAGTTATGTAGATAAACAAAAACATTTCTAACAGACACAATTGGGCACTTGAAAGGTCAAAACAATACTGATACTGAAAATGTCCCACCTTACTTTAACTTGCTCTTCTAAAATTGTCTACCCATCATAAAATTTATTAACTGGCAATATAATTGGGTCTATTGTGTTAACACAAAAATAGTACGTATTAAGACTTGTTGGATATTTTTTCAGTTAATAAGGAGGTATTATCAATATAAAAACAGTAGTGTGAACTATTTTAAAAAAGTCGGTCAGTGTTATGTTCTCGTTATATAAACAACGCACGATGGTTGAAAACTGATAGAAAACTAAAAAACCATATTTTCCCAAGTATTACCCTTCTATTTCATAGATAGTTGCTTCCGTAAGTATCATAGTCTTGGATCTAGAAGTGCAGCATTTTCAGAAAAAACATTCACGTAGCAATATGGAAAATCCTGAGAAACTATGGTGTATTAAGTATCACTCCTGTTTTAACAAATACTACCTTAAGGTGGTGTTAGTACGGCCTCGTCACCTGGATAGCCAACATAAAACTTTAAATCGCTGTTAAAATTTTTCTATTGATGAGAACGAAAAATGAAAACATGATTACTCTTAAATATCATATAGATTTAATATATAAAATGACAGAGGCAATACTGATGCGTACTTTTTTGTTAATAAGAAATACGAATATTTTATTTGGAGTTATTTAATGAAACTAAATAATCGTATTTCTTATTAATAAAAGAAAATATGCATCAGTACTGCCTACAATTTTATATGTTAAATCTATATAGTATTTGGGATGAGTCACATGTTTTCGCTTTTCGATAGTATTAACAGAAACATGTTAACAGCGATTTATAGATTTAAGTTGGATATCTGGTGAAAATGCAGTTTTAAATCTGTAACATTTTGAAATCTTAAATTAAATATCTGGTTTAATGTGAAGCCAAAAAGTGCATGTAATCAATGAGAATTGAAATAATAAAAATAATAAATAGATTTTCATATGGAATGTGAGTATACGGAACTACCTTCACAAAACGTCCAGTGTCAGAAGATAATAAAAAATACACAAGTACTAATTTAAAAAACAGAGAAATAAGACAAATCTAATCTAATCTTAGTTAACTATATGAATTGTTTTCTCAAATAGTGATAACATCGTGGATTTTTGGTTGAACTTCCTTATTAACAATTACAGGATGAGTACTATAAGAGGGTCACTTCAAAATATCTCGCTTAATATGTGCTGTCAACTGAAGTTTTTAAATATCACAGGTTCTATTTTTTATGAGCTTTATGCCTGCGAAATCAAATTTAAGGTTCATGGCCAACTTTCTGAGTTGTAGCCAAGAAACCAAGAAAGTGTTAAAATTTCAATCACTTGTAACTTTTTTTGTTTTAAGAGATACTTTCTCTAATGAAATTAGGCGATAAAATAAATATTTTTTTTAGATCTCAACAGACTCCAAATTTCCGAAAAATTTTTCTGCGCCTACTTTAGCCTTAGGAAAAGCAGGTGGTAGAATCAAACTATTTTTAGTATTTTTTTTGTTTCGTACGATATACTTCATGCCCTACCTTATCGAATTTTTCCAAATTTTAAGAAGAAAACACTAAAATTTGCAAAAACGTCATGATCGATAACTCTGAAAATACTATTCACATCACATGCATGTTGAAGAAAAGAGGAAAATACAGGCCTACTGAACATACCTCATGCGTGTTTTTTTATGTATTTGTATGTGTTATATTAAAGGACTTGAAAATCTAATTGTTCTTTTTCTTAAAACTGCAAAAAATTCAATAAAAGTAAAAGGCCGGGCATATATCGTACAAAACAGAATAAAATAAGCAATTTTTTAGTATTACAGTCTACTTCGATTGAGAAAGTCTGTACATAGTGAAGATATTCATTTTGCCGTAAAACTTCATTAAAAAAATTTTCTGTGAATTTTAAAATGACAGGTTCAGTGGCGGTTCGTGGATCAAGAGACAGGGAGGTCAATTAGAAAAGTTTACTGTATTACCTACCTTTTAAAGTGATTTAAATTCCAAGTCGATCCTCCGGTCTTTTTGAGATGCAAAGTGGTCAATTACTTTTTCATTAAAGCCTTTTATCTTCTTTATTAATGCCCTTTCTATGGTAAGCATAGCTAAAGAAGATAACCTTTCCTGACCCATGGTATTTCTTAAAAATGTCTTTATTCTTTTTAAGGTGGAAAAATAACGTTCACTTTCGACGGTAGTCATAGGGAGAGTACACAAGATTTTTAACAGTTTGACACTTTCAGAAAAAGTATTGCACAAATTATTGTTAATAAAAAGCTGTAACAAAGCAACAACATGGATGGATAATTCTTATCTATATTAAAGTTATAGTCTTTGTTTTCATTATTAGAAATTTTTTCATTAATTTTTTAGGAATTTCATTGAAAAATGTGTTAAAATAGAAATCCATTTCTCTTTTATCATTTATGGTTTTATTATCGATTTCCATTTCTAGTATAGTACGATGGTCTTTAGGTTTGTTGTGAACACTATTATTACTTATACTCCATCTAAAATCTAAATTATTCTATTTAAAATATTGTGACTGGTAAAAATTTGTTGTTCATTCGTTAAATTTTTATTATTTTTAACAACCTTACTTATTTCTAATAGATCAAGTTTCTTTTCCGAATGGAGTAATTTGATAGTAATTAAATATGTATATATATAAAATGACTATTTTCTCTGCAATGTGTTGACATGCTAGTGCTACATAAATTGTTTACAACAGATTTCTTGTGTTCCTCGAATCGCTTTTTTACATTTCGTCCAGTTTATCCAATGTATATAGCATCACAGTCACTACATTTTAACTCATATACTCCTGTTTTTTTGTAGCTTTTCAGTTTTGTCTTTATTATTAATTAACATTTTACCTAAATTATTTTTATTTACTAAAATTATTCTACAACCTAGTTTATTCAATTTATTACTAACTCTATTGCTGATCTTAGACCTATAGTTAATACCGGTTACATGTCTGAAATTTCCAAAGAATAACATTTATTCATTATGCGTAATTTTTAGACAAACTAACGTTGGTATATTACAATTTTTAGTTTGCGTTATGCATGGCTGAAGCACTCATATTATTTAGCAAAGACAGTGTTCTGTTAACAGGTGTTGATAGAGTTACCAAAGGGAAATATCATGCAGTAGTAATGTTCATAGCATTCCTTTGCATTACAATTGGTATATCATTGAAAATTTACCAAAAAGCTGATGAAGGAAGACATCACTTTACAACGACCCATGGACGACTAGGTAAGTTACTGATTTCATTTTAAAAGTGTTAAATGAAAAATTGAAATAGTTATAAAATATTGTTACGTGTTTGCTATCCACACAAACACCTATACTCGTAGATTCGTTGATTGAAAGTCCCGGTAACACGTACTCACTACTTTATTTACTAATTAACAATTAACAACAATAGATTAATTACTGTCTTAACTATAATCACACTTGAACATTTATGTCTCTTTCTTATTTCTTCTTTACTCGTTCACGTTCAACTTAAGACTGACTCAGCTCACCGTGCGTCTTATTTATACATCCATTCACACCGTCTAGAACATTCCAGAATATTCTCGGCCGTTTTCGAACAATTCCAGTCTCATCTAACCAGTCTACACAGTCCAGTGTCGTAACAATATATTGATGATTTAGATTTAAATAGTCGCCGAATTAAAATCAAATGTAAAATTATTACATTTCATAAAATGTCCTTTTTCTAAACTGATTTAACCTGTTCCTCTTAAAATGACCAAAACAGAATTTATTTTTCATCTGTGAGCAAACTAAAACTGTTGGATTACCTATAAATTTTTGGAGGCGCATATTATGCGAATAAAATCTCTGATCGAATTTGTATACCTCATCTGACAGACAACTCTTTGTTCCATTTAAGAGTTAAATTAATTTAACCCATTTTATTAACTAATATAATTAGTACACGCAAATTAAACTTAAAATGGAATAGGAGAAATAATTTATAAAGTTTTCATATTACGTACATATACATATACATCTTAATAGGGGTAGAAACAAAAGCCCGAAAATTTCCCTTCTGGTATGTGTTCGCAACATTCTTTTTTTGCCAAAAACCACCTACCGTTGTTAAAACGGAAAAGGGTTATAGGAATTAAAATATTCATTATTAAATTTTACATAAAAAATTTCATATTGACCTTTTAATTAATCTCCATCCAATTCGCGCATATGACGTTCAAATTAAAGGTAGTTATGAGCGCACCATCAGAATATGTAAAATATGGTTGTAAGTCTGTCTCAAAAAACTGCTAGCTTGACGAAAAAAAATTCTGACCCAGAAATTGTGAGTGAGTTTTTTTTGTAAGTGTATTTTTCGTAAATCTATTGCAAATACCCAAGTCAAAGTCTAGAGTTATTCTAAAAATCGTCTCACTTTTTTGATCTACTCGAAAATGCTGCATTTTTGACAAACATTTCACGCTTGTTATTGCTCTTGCTCCTCAAAATAAAGATACCCGCTTTTTAAAACCCACTCCAGGAAATATTAAGAGATGGCTATAGTTCCCGCGATTTACAATCCTCAAATGTCCTGAGAAATCATTCTATTTGCTCAAAAATTGTAAAGAAACCGATCTATTGGCACATGCGTTTAGTGGTTGTGATACCACTTCTGTTTTCTTCGGAAAAGGTAAAGTAAAATTATTAAGCACAATAAACAAGAGGAAGGATTTGGAAGATGTCTCTATATTCAACAATCCTCTATCAATCAAAGATGAAATTGCAAGTGCTGGAGAGAAATTCACACTTGCATTATCCACGAAGAGAAACTTGTTTAAATCGCTAAAGATTCACTTTATTTAATAAGTTGGTTGGCCGATCCAATCACATTATAATTTTGTCTAGATTGCCGTCAACATCTGTCGCATTAAAACAACATTCATACCGTGTATTTCACCAAATTCAGTCTTGGCGAGGAGAAAATGTGCAGCCAAAGCCGCGACAGTTTGAATAACATTAGATGTTTCACTGGTAGGGGACATTCCAAATCAGCATCAGTCTAAGTTCATATGAACCACTAAATTTTCTTCTTGGGCAATTTCAGATAATTAGTTTACACGATCATAGTCGATTTTAGAAATCGTGTAGTTGTTAGATGCAAAACAGTACGAAATACTCCTAATGTGTTTGAGCGTGTACGTCAATCATTGAGAAGGGGGGCATGTGTCATGGTTGCAGGTGGTCAATTTCAGCAGTTACTTTGATGTTTCCAGTAAATGTATTTTCTACTATTTTTATTTATTAGTTTCTTTTTAATTCATTTTTTAACATTTATTTTATGCTTTAAACTTATACAAAAACTTTCAAACAAATTGCAAAAAATAATTACTTCAATTTGATTGTACAAAAAAAAGGGAAATGATTTTTGTATAAATTTGATTGACATTTAAAAAAATAGTTACATAATTGCCCCTATGTGTATTACTAAGTTACACCAATTTTCAATAAAACGTGACACGTTTTACAGATTTTCAAAAAAATAAGATTTTTTCAATTGTCATATTACCAAGCGTTTAACCATTTTGCACGACTCATCGCATCGAAAAAATAAAAGATACGATTTTTGTGCAATTTAGATTGAAAACTCATAAGAGAGGAAAAATTCAGTTGACGTACTCCTTTTTCTCTGAAAAAAATATTAATATGGGTACCCACGTGCACCCCTTCTGTGTTATTAATTTACACCAAGTTTCAGTAAAGCTTTTGCAAGCATTTTTGAGATTTTGTGAAAAAAACAGATTTTCTTCCAACTTTGGCACCTTTGTATCTCTAGGTTATATGAACCTTTCTTGTCTTTGTACCTGCTCATATCATTTTTATTATCTGTTTTTAGGTCTGTCAGCATGGATTCTAGTCATCATCTCTATATTTGCTGGTATGGCTGCAGCTAAACCAAATGTATTTTTAAATTTTGCACGTCCCGTCTGGTTCAAACTCTTCCACCTTATAGTTGGAGCAGCAGCTTATATTATAGGAATAGTCACAGTGGGTTATGGATTGCATTATCTTCAACAATATACAGGAGAAAATGGAAGAATAGCTTTACTAGTCTTTTTAATTATATATGTTGTATACAGTCTCATCGGTTCGGTTTTAACTTGTTATAATTTGGTATTAAATAAATAAAAATTAGGTTTGTGGCGGTTGATGAAATTAAGGTTATTGGATACCTTAGTACTGGAGTATACTTTAAAGCGGCCCATTCACTGGATTGTACAATGTGATTGCTCTGAAATTACTGTGAGATTTGATTGCTCTCTCAGCTCCCCAATAATTAGGTGGCATACAAGATATTTGGCTGACAACCGATCACATGTGACCAGTGTGTGGTGACAAAATAAAGTAATTAACGCGTGTGCGCATCTATAAAGTCAAGCGATCCGGTCGAAGTTGTCCATTTACTGAACGACCAACGTGCAATCTTCTTCAGATTGCTGGCAATTGTGATCAGATTCACAGGATAGACCGTCAGTCAAACTATTGCTCAGACGATTCGAATATCGCTTGCAATATGATTACGTTTGCCCACTGACTAGAAGATATTTTGTTGATAGCGACGAGATTGCTCGAGCCGGTTGCTTCAGTATCGCTTAGTGCTTAAAGAGTAACTATCAAAACTAAATGAAGAACTTTTGCAGAAAAAGAAATTGCGATTAAGATTTATAAAACAAGTAAAACAAAGTTAAAAAATTGTGAGTCATTTTTTAGATAATTTGTAAAATATTTGCAAAACATTTATCTTCAGAATCAGGTGGAAAATATATCGTCAGATTTCTAATTTTACCAAAAAACGTCTTTTTTATATAAAATTACACCATTTTGAAATTTTATTTTAGACGCAATTCCAAAAGATTTTTTGCTGAATTTTGAAATCTGTCAATATTTTCCACCTGATTCTGAAAAAAAAGTTTTAAATTTTTTTACAAATTGTGTGTTTGGAGGCACAAAATTTTTATACAAATTAAACACTTTTTTAACAAATTTCGTTTTCCATTTTTCTCTGTAAATCTTCTTCACTTAAATTTTGAGACTTCGACGTAATTTTTACTGGGTAGTTATGTCTTAAAGTATCGTGTGGGTCCCATGCTCCAACACTAAGATATGTCAACCTAAATTTTATTAGCCGCCACTGCAGTGTAATTAGTATAATAATAACAATATGTTTATTTGGAGAGAGAATTACAAAAACATTTTTAAATTTCACACAAATAAAAATGAAAAGAAATTATAAATATCGTGTAGATACAAAATATAAAATGTTTTAAATGGTGTTAATTTTATTATAACTTTTTATTATAAAATTTCATAATTTCATATTCTATTTTTACTTTCTTCTTTGGTATTATTTTTTTATTATTTATGATTCAAGTATTGATCAGGTTTACAATTACATACTTATTATTATTTCCTTTTTTTTAAAGAATTTTCCAAGTTGTGTTTTTCTATTCTGGAAATTTCCAATAAAAACTTTTTTTATATTTCTTTTAGATAATTTTTCATTAAACATATTTTTTTAATGTTTCAGGTACAATCTTAAAGCCTTAATTGTAAGGTACACATGAGATCATTGCTGACTTGTTTTGTAAATTAGTTTAGCTGGTATAAGATTTTTCCTGTTTCTGGTATTACATACATGTTGCAAAATTATTTTTTTCCTGATTTGCATTAGTGACAAGCTTAAAAAAAAATAACTAATGTTGATAAAGAATCATTAGGATAGGTAGATTGTTTGTTGTACAAGATTTTTTTAATTCTGTTTTGAGTTAACTCAAATTTATTTAAATGTACATTCAAAACACCTCCCCAACCTATTATATCATATCTGATATGTGATATATGTACGCGCATCGGCGATAGAGGCATACTGCCGCCCTGTATACGACTTTTTCCCTAAAGTGCCATTTTTGGATGAAATAAAAGTTCGAAACATCTTGAAGTGTATTAACTTTATTGGAGTAATAAGTGTACACTCGCTAGTTTACTTTCTAGTATGAAAACTGGATATTAAGTAACTGATTATTGAACTTGTTTCTATTTATAATAGTTCCTATCAGTAATTTATGTACGATAGGGGTCTATCATCCTTCGTAACATATTTCCTTATGTCTAACAGAAAGTATATTAACATAAAAATAAGGATGAAGTCCAAGAGTATACGGGTATAACTCCTCCCTCTTAGAACGGAAGGACCTCCTTGGGTGCCAATTGACTGGGAACCACCTGGAGTTATAATTGTACGTGATGGTCCAGCAGGTGATGGTTCAAGTGTGGTTGTGGGTATTGAGTTGGTACCATTCTTGAAGAGGACAGTGAGACGTAAAGGTTTTCTCCTCTGTATCCATTTAAAGATCAAAATGAAGCAAAATTAGTACGATGATCTATGTGTAGTTAAGTTTCAACACATTCGGGAAATCCTTGATGTGGATCTTGTGTTTAGATTAACAATGCGTAGTTGTGTTGAATGCAAGTCTTGGAGAGATGGAATGGAGATGTCCATGTATGAAATATTTTCTAGTGAAATGTTTGGTAGGAGAAAAGTGGTCCTTGAATTAAGTGGTGTTTCGTATGGATAGGACTGATTGCTGATATAGAATTCACAGTGCGGAGTTAGTGATATTCTTGTGTTTTGGATCAACGTTTTATATATGAATGTCTTTGTGTGGCAGGTGAATTCGATGCTGGTTGCGGCATCGATGATAAAAGCGTACTCCGTTGTGGATAATTGTTCGACATGTGGACTTTTTAGATGGACAAGTGAGCTCCTGCAAAATTCTTCAGTTCGTCTACGACGGAGAAGTTCTACAAAAACATTCTTTTGAGTTCTGCAAATTGTCTTTTACAGAAAGTAGGAGTCTTCTACTGCTACTGAGTTTATCCATCCACTGGTAATTATCTTGTGAGTCAATAGCCAGGAATTGTTTGAGGGAGTATAATAGTGATATTTCGAATAGGTACAGGAATGACTTGTAGGAGTGATAAGGAGTTGTGAATTTGCATATTGGGCCAATAAATAATAAGTTCATTGAATAGATTTCGTTGTTTCCTTGATTTCTCTGTGGCATATTTTCCCTTGATGGTGATATTAATTATGTTGTTTGGTTCAGTGTCAGTTGTAATGTCTTCCAATAGTCTGTTAGATATTAAAATTTTATTGGTGCGATAGTATAACAGTGAGGATCGCAAGATTCGTGTTATTTTTCTTTCCAAAGCGGGGGTTGAAAACTTAATGCGTGTGTTGCCATCTATAGAAATGAGTTGTTTTAAAAATTTTAGCGCTCCTTCATGCAATTTTGTTCTGAGAGTAATAAGATGTCGTAAGTTATTAAAGATTACCTGTGTATTGCAAATTTCGCTTGGTGTATTGTTAGATTCCGTCATTATTATTTGGTTTTTATATGAATTTATTGGTTGTTCGGTGTAAGGAAGTGTGAAAACTGGATCTTCATGTACCGTATGTTGTGTTTGGATGTCATCGTTTTGTGAATTCACTTCATCCATGTTGTTTTCATTTAGTATGTCATTTATTAGTTTGTCTAGATCTTCATCTATTTGAACTTGAGTGCTCATGTTGTCCTGATCATCAATTTCATTGATATTACAGTTCTTGGTTTTAATGCGACTAAGAGCATCTGCTACTTTGTTCTGTGATCCTTGTTTGTACTTTACTTCATAGTCAAATTCATCTGACTTCAATTTCCATCTAACTAATTTTGAATTAGGTTCCTTCAGACAAAAAGCCACTGTAGTAGTTTATGGTCTGTGTATATTATAAACTTGTTACCGTACAAATATGGTCTAAATTGCTTACATGCCCATACTATTGAGAGCAATACTTTCTCGATTGTGGAGTAATTTATTTCCGTTTGGTTGAGTGCTGATCCAATAACGAAGTTTGATGCATCTGTGGTCAATTCGAATGGTTTTGAGAAGTCTGGATAACAGAATAGGGCTATTTGTCAATAAGGCTTTGCATGTATTGAAGCAAATCAATGTATTCTTTATTTAATGTTATCTGGGTGTTTTTCTTTAGACATTGGGTCATTGGTTTTGTTATTTTTGCGAAATTATTTATAAATTTGCGGTAGTATCCTAGAATTTCTAAAAATGCTTTGATTTCTTTTGTAGTTTTGGGGATTGGATAGTTTAGAATTGTTTTTATTTTGTCCGAGTTGGCTTTATTCCATACTTTGTGACTATGTGTCTTAAAAAATGCTACTTCCTTTCGTAGAAATTCAGATTTGTCCAGTTGTATCTTTAATTAATTGGTTTTTTTCGGAATGTCTCAAACAGAAGTTGTAAATTTTGCATATGTCCTTGCAGTGCATTGGAGAATACTATAACATCATCCATATAAACTAAACATATTTTATTCTTTAAATCCTTTAGAACGTTATCCATGCATCTTTGGAATGTTGCTGGTGCATTTTTCAGTCCAAATGGCATGCTAATAAATTCATAATGTCCGTTATCTACAGAAAAAGCTATTTTTTCTACCAAATCTGGGTGCATTTCAATTTGGTGAAACCCTGAAGCCAGATCGATGGTTGGAAAAATAAGAATCTCTTCCCAATTTCTCTAATATTTCTGTGATGTTGGGTATTGGATAGCGATCTTCGACTGGTTTTTCACTTACCTTTCTGTAGTAGCCATTTCTTTTTTTCCACTGGCATCCGATTTCTTTGGAACAATCCAGATGGACTATGAAAAGGGGCTTTGTGATGGTCTTATGATATTGTTATCTAACATTTCTTGGATTTGTTTTCTTGCTTCTTCTTTATGAATGTATGGATATCTATAATTCTTCGTGAATATGGGTGAATTTTCGGTTGTCTTGATTTCATGTTTGACTGCATTAGTAAAGTTAATTGATCGTTTGATTTTTGAAATATATCTGTATATTTTTTACAGAGTTGAAATAAGCTTGCTTTCTCTTTTTTGTTTAAATGTTGAGTACGTAGTAGGGAATTAATTTGTGGAGTAGTAACACTTTTTTCCGGTGCTGATAAGGGAATAAGTATATGTATTGATATCCGTTAATTTTGAAAATTGCAAATCACTAGGATCAAATAAAAGTGACTGTAAACTATAATTATGTAATTCAAATGATAACATTTTATTTTTTTACTGAACTTATGGTGTCAGGGACATAGTACCTGCTTGTTGCTATTTCATGTATGAATAGATCGGTATTGTCAAGAAAGTTAATTGGAGTTTGTATTTTGCGGATTTCTTTGCCTTGGATCGTTATCAATGGTTTTTTAAATTTTATCGGTAATTGACAGTGGTTATTAAATAGTGTGTTGTTTGCAAATGAGATATTTAATTTTAATTTCTGAATATCCTCGAGTCCTAACGCACTGTCAAAGTATTTGTGAAAGTCATATAAAATAACATCAAAATTAGAATCTGAGTTAGATTCAGGAAATGCTACCCGCATTTCCTGAATTTAACTCAGATTCTAATTTTGTGTTTGTTCATTGATTACTACTTCTCTAATGCCGGTTTTAATTTTTACTGGTTCATTAATAATGTTTTGAGGACAATATGTGTTTATAATTAATGGTTTCAAAATTGTTTTAGAGCTTCCTGTGTCTAACAATAATTTATTTGGGGGAAAATGAAATTGTATATATGGTAGTGAGCTAGCTGTGAACACTGAGTTATATTCCATTATACAGGGTGATTATCCGGAGGCGGATCTGAAAAATTTAATCCTTCGTTTATAAATCAGATTCCTTCCGCTAGTTCTTCATCCCAATATTTTTCAGGTTCTTGAGTATTTGGAAGTGGTAGTAATGGATTCTGTTGAGGATCCATTTGAGCGAAGTTCTCAAAGGTTTCGTCTAACCTACTAGGTAAAGGTTGACTAGTAGTAGTGTCGATTGTGTAATGTTGTGACGTGATATCCGTTTGTGCATGATCTAATTTCTCAGTTGTACGTGACGGTTGCCGAGTAGTTCGGTTTATTGAAGAAGTCTCCATTGGTGTGGGACGTGGATTATTTCTAAATTGCTGCTGTAGAGTTCCATTCACGGTTGATGTTTCCATTGGCGTAGGACGAGTATTGCCCAGGCCGTTTCTTGGATTCCAAATATTTTCTTGTCTATTTTGGTTTACTGGTATTTGTCTATTCATGGGGAAGTTTGTCTAATTTGTTGAATCGGATAAGCGTATTTTTGTTGGGGTTGAAATGATGTATTTAGGTTACGAGGTTGTGATTGTTTCTTAGGTATTAAACTTTGAGAATTGAGTGTTTTGCTGTAGTTCGAAAATTGTTCTTCTTTAGAGATGACGGCTATTGCGTCTAATAGATTATCAATATCTTTAGTCCTGACCATTTACTTGAAATTAAGCGGTAAATTTCTTAAATATGTATCTAAACTTAATCTTTGGTAAACTTGGCTCATGGCCTCTTTAACCGTAAATGGTCCAGAAGACTGTCTTAATTTGGAGATTAAGAAGGACTGATATTCTAATATTTTATTTCCAAATAAGGTTAATGTTTCTTTTCTAGAGTCTATATTCAAATATATTAGTTCGGTCTATAAAGTAGGTAGATCTCTAGGATCTCCAAAGGTACTAAGCGATTTGTTCGTCTCTGTTCCACACTAGCGATATTTCTTCTCACGCCGCTAAGTGTCAATGTAGAATTATTGAATAGTACAAAGAATATTTTATGTGACCAACTGCTTAGTTATTAACCTAGAAATGTTTACAAAGAATTTGTTTTATTATTTGCAGGGAAAGAGAATGCATCAATGTAATAATTACGTTATTGCGAATTGCTTATGGTGCAATTATTAATAATCAGCACCATGAGCAATTGGCAGGGTGAGATGAGTGAAAAAAATAAGTTATTGTTTAAAGATATACTGCTTCTGCGATCGAAGGGAACCTTGGAGCAATAGTACAATTTAAGCTCTACATTTTAAAAATATTCTTAAGAAAATGGCACATAGCTTCAGTTACTTCATGGGCTATCGTCAATGATCTGTCCCTTATGAAAAATCTTGTGTTATATTAGAAAATCAACACAGTTCTCTTCAACAATTATCACTAACTTTTTCAGAATTTAGATTTAAAAAAAAAGGAAGTATTGATTTTTCTCAAAGAGCTTGAATGAAAATTGTGGCGGGGTGAGAACGAAAAAATTTAAATATTCAAAAAAATTCGAAACCTCATTTTTACTCGCACCCTAATAGGCATGCTATAAAAAAGATTATCTAAATAATTGATCGTGAATAATCTGGACTTCATACTAGAGTCTAATCATGGTCTTAGGGTACGTAGATTATCCTATATACAACTTTTGATCCAATATATCCCACATATAATTCACTTGAATAGGTTGACGGATTTAAAATTTCAAAGTCAGAACTTTCATACTAGTTTCTGAAACTCATGTCACAATAATTATAATTGAGCTTTTAGCACTATTGAAACTATGATGGAAACTACCAAATCCGTCAATATTGCTTTTTGACAAGAGAAGAAATAGGAGTTAAAGAGCAAACCCACCCACAAAAACTACCTATGCAGTCGATAATTGTGTCTTTATTAAAGAAATTACCAGACTTTTTCCTTTATCCCTTACTAAGGTTCCGATATATTAACAGAATACTCTATTACAAGCGTATCCTACAGAGGGCAACCATTCTTCGATTTACTTTTTAAAAAGTAATCATCCACCAGTTTAGACTCCCTTTATCTGCACAGTTCCTAATCATATTTATATTCTCATAATATCCATATGTACTTATGAAAAATGATAACTGATGTCCATTTAAACAGTAGATAAATAACGTGACAGCAGGAATACGGATCTTCAAATATATCGTATATTCACAAATGTTGTAATAATCTTTAAGTACATATAGAAGATGTAAATTATTTTTGTAGGTTGTAAATTATTTAAATAACCATTTGGTTGCCATACTAATGTTATTTGGCAATATAAGGCTTTTTTGATACTCGCTATCTAGTCTAGGTAAGAGATAGCATATCAATAGTTTAATTAATGTTATCAATGTTAGATAAATCGGTGACTTTCCGATTAAGTTATTAAGGTTACCAAGAAATCTCTCAAAAATAATGCCATTTGTATCCAAAATAATAATGTTATTGATCCATCTTCACCTTAGTTATTTATGAAGGGTATAGAAATGAATTTACGCCTCAGATCCACAACATACCTAATACAGGATGTTTCAATGTTAATCAGCATAAGATAATTTATAGAACTCGTCAAAATAACAGGGGTGTGTTTCATATAACAGAATGGCCTAAAGTGTACCATTAATGAGATACAGGGTGTTACTCATCTAATTTTGCTTTACAGTTCTTCTTACTTAACATCCGAACAAAGTACAATGTCAACTTCAAATTTACTACAAATATTATTATGCCAAGAGAAATATTCCTGTCTAAAATTATCAAGCTAGATATACTGGGTGATTGTTTATTCTGTACCATAGTCCCTTTTAGCCACGCCACTCGCAATATTTTTGTTACTACGCCACTGATTATTATTAATAAGAATAGGTTAACTGAAACTGCTGTTATCTTACCAAACATATTTTACTCTTATAAAATTTCGATATTTGGCTTCTTTTTAAAGTTATGGAACAAAGTTTAATTTTCTCAACAGTATGTACTGTTGAGGATTTTAGGCAAATGAAATGTTAGTCAAAGTCACTAAAATATTAAATTTCTAAATTATTTGGTATATCATAAGGAGCATCACTTTATCAAACAATTTATTGAAGATGTTAACTGTAAATTGTTCCCTAAGTTCATCACATGTAGTTTGTGTACCTAAAATTAACTCTTTTCATATTGCGACTAGTTTCATAAACGTTTTTCATAAACGTTTTCCTTAGAAAAAACCACAAATGATGTAATCCAACGGATTCAAATCTGGCGATCTTGGTGGTCAATGTACAGGACTTGTCTCAGGTAGCCATTCTTGAACATTGGCGTTGTTAGTTCTACCAATCCAGCGCTAGTAATTTATATTAAGCCATTCACGAATTTAGAATGATTAATGAGCTGAAGCACCATCCATTTGCAATGGCAGGAGGAACATCTTCCAATAATTCATGAAATTATTCGCAAGAAATTGGTGGAATAGGGCAGCATTTAATCGAGCAGGTAAAATATGAGTTTCACAAAGTCTGTTGTGATTAATGTCCACCAATACATTAACACTGACCTCATTTTGAAAAATGAAGGTCTTATTGCGCGAAGAGTTTTCCCCATACTGGGAGAATTATTGAAAATTTCAAGAACCATTTCATCATTTCCTCTATTTTTTTGATCTTCATTTCGAAAAAGCCAAATATTGAAATTGTATACGTGCAAAATATGTTTGGTAAGATAGCAGTGGTTTCAGTTAGCTTACTTGTAATAATCAGTGGCGTAGTGATAAATTAAATGCGTGGGGAAAAGAGTCTATGGTACTGAAAAAACAATCACCCAGTACATTTAGCTTGATAATTTCAGATTGAAACATTGATATAATAAATGTTTGCAGTAAAATGGAGGTTGATTTTATACTTTGCTCGGGAGTTAATTAAGAAAAACTGTTAAAAAAATTTAAAGTTTAACACCCTGTATCTCATTAACCGTACATTTTAGGATATTTTTTATATCAAACATATTTGACCAGTTCTCTCGATTCTCAAAATTATACTGGTTAAAACGGAACCACCCTGTATATGTTATAGGTGCACAGTTGTTCCTTGTAAACACATCGTGTATAAGCAGACAGAAGAAATCATCAACCTACACATCCATCATTGAATTTCTGATAGTTTGAATAGTGAACTTATACTAATTTTCTGATAAAGTTGATATCGTATTTGCAAAATAAAATTGTGAAAAAATCAACTCCGAGGACGAGAGGTTGATTCGTCTGCTTTAAAATGGAAAATTAAATTAAAACAACGGACCTCTTATCTTTTTACTTTCTTATACCTAATATAAGGAAGTATAGTAATCATGATTTTTTCGATTCTGATTGATGTATACGTTTTGAACCCTCCTGAATTCATTCTGATTATTTTTCGAATGATGTCTGTCCGTGCGTGCGTGTGTGTGTGTGTGTGTGTGTGTGGGGGGAGAATTCCCAAATTTGGTAATTAAGATTTTCAACAACATTTTAAGTAACACATTAAATTTGGTGAATATGGTACCACCAGAAGAGATATAATGTTTGAAAGAAGAAAAATGGGACAATTTCAGGAGAAAAATTAAAAATATTTTATTGCATTTCTGGCCGAACATCGACGAATTATAATGAAAAAACATAACTTTATGAAAAAGAATCTGTCCGCATATCTTTAGTATCGCAATAGCAGCCACAGTTTTTGAGATAAAGCTTTCAAATTTGGTACACATGTTCTAAAGGCCAAAGACAATGATAAATTCGGTGATGAGAAAAATTGGCCATCTCAAAAGAGATCCAGGGGGCCCCCATTTTTTTGTGTTTGACTACAAAAAATATATTCTTGATGAGAGATTATAAATCATGTCTACTATATCAAGCGAAAATAATATATTTACCAAGTACAATAAAGCTGATGTAAACTGAAATTTTGTGCACATTTGACCTCATCCCAAGGACGTCCATATTCGGACATTTAATGTACATACTTCTAAGAACATAAAATGGATGTCCAATGCAGTGGCGGCTAACTTTTATAAGTTAGACGGTACTCTCAGGTCGATTATATCTATAAAGTCTATTCACATAAGCTTTACAGAGTTAGCCAGGATAGGGAATAAAATGCGCGCTAATAATTGACGCAGACGGCAGGCAGATATACATAAGTGCAAAGTTCCAATAGAGGTTAATTCAATGTTCATTGTTTATTTTATTTCATAGGCATAGGAGTTTTGTATGTTATGTAATTTTACTTTTACAATAATTTAACTTATGTGTTGTGTAATGTTTATATTAAATTATTTACCTATATTGACATTGCTTATTGGCTGATTTTATAATAATAATCAGTAAGGTGTTTTAATGATTTACTGTTTTTTAAATTGTTTTTTTATTATACCAGGTGACTCAGTTTTAATAGCAAAAATTTTAACAGTCGATAGATCTCAACGAAATGAGGATTTTTGTTGTAGATATAAACTTATTTCATCTTAACCTAGCACATAAAAAATTCTAGCAGGGGAGCGCGGTATTATATAAAAACATTTTGTGCATTTATAATGCACCGCGCGCCTAAGAGAATTACGCAAGACTAACGGTCGACAAAGGGTCGCTCTGCGAGCCCAGGTAAACAGTTTTTTATGTGCTCATATGAATGAACGGAGTATAATGTGGTGTATATTTTAATCACTTTTTTTTACACAGGTCAGTAGTACTAAATGCTCAAAATGCAGCACATTGCTTTATATTGAGATAGAGAGAAACAACATTGTTTAAAGCAAAAATATGAAAATTGTGCAGCGGAAAGTTGGTTCGCTCTAAAGCAGGTAGAATTTAAAATTGTTTTATTTTCTGATATTATTTCTTATGGGTACACAAAATAAAATGTAACGGAAAATTTTAAGAAGTTTGGCTTTCTTACAACTATATTAAAATTTCTTATTAAATTAAATGTTCGTATTTCGGCGTAACTTTAAAGAAAATATATCAATTTTATTTTTGTTATTTTGTTTCTTTCCACTGCTGACCAATAAAAGGCATTTCTTGTTATTGTAAATAAATTACGTATGTACACTCTGTTGAAATATTTTTCCACTGATTCAATAAACCTAAAAGGCATTTATCTTAATTCTAATGCCTTGGAAATATTTTTTACGCCTGGTAATAAATAAGTAACCCACAATGATATATTTATTATGCCTGGAAATAAGCAATTTACAATACACTCGCTACTTTGCCCATTGTAAATCGGGCTCACTAAGTCCAACCACCACTGCAAAGTTTAAGTGAATGCTACTCAACCACTCAGTGAGTTGAGTAGCAGGCTGCAAATTCTGAGGTCCCCCATTCGATACACAGGCAAGGTGAGTTTTTAATTTAATACAATGCAATAATACTAGTCCCTATAGCTTAAAACTAAACTAATAGATGGCGTGATCCGGCCACCGGAAGCTTCCATGTCCTTATGTGTACACAGTAAGCTTTTGAGTTATTATAGGTAAATAATTAATATTCAATATCCTTTTACTGATATCCATATGAGGTACACATTTGAAACAAATGGATATCAATTTTTGGGGCTCTAGATGTCCGTGAATGGACATTCACAAGATGTACAATTTTATGGCAAACGCTGTCCACTGGATGTCCAGTGGATTACTTTTGAGTATCCATATGGATATCAGTCGTACGTCCAACAGATCCATGACGTACATGCGATGGATTTTCACTTAACATTATTGTGCTGTATAGGTAGGGTCTCTAACAACGTTTCGAGTCAAAATTCTGAACCCCTTTTCCTAAGTGATACAGAAAGATAAGTTACTATAAATTTTTTATAAGTATATTTATTTGTTTTAATTGTCATAATATATTTTATCTCAGTATAATATATGTATATTTAAAAATGAAGTCACAATGATAGGAAAAACATTCTAGGTAGCAAATATTATATATAATATCAAACCGCATTGTAAAAAAAAAACACATTAAACGAAAACTAAAGTATAAAATGATTGTTTACAAAACACAGAAGAATTTTAATTATATCATGATTCATGATTGAGGAAATTGCAACACCTAGATAAAATTTATCTAGGTGTTGCAAGTTAAAGTTCGTTTATTAATAACAATATTATCGATATTTAATATCGATAATATTGTGATTAATAAAACGAACTTTATCTCTTTACGTGCACTTATTTAATCAGTAAAGAAATTATACACCGTGATCATAAATGGATGGTGCAAAAAGAAACTTAAATATTTATTTTATTTCAAAAAATATTGAACGAACTTTAATACGAAATGGAAGCTTACAGAACAAAATTAATTACACTTGCATTTAATATTTCCCTACATAGCCCCCCATTATTACAAATTACTGATTGAATTCGATGCTTACATTCCTTAAATTTCGTAACATGTCTGGGGTAACTGAAGCAACTGCAGCTCGACTGTCTTCAAGATTTTGTGGTTTCGTTCGATACACAATTGATTTTAGATATCCCACAGAAAAAATCTAGTGGGGTTATATCTGATAAAATTAGTGGCTATGTGCGAGGTCTTCCCCTACATATCCATCTTCCAGAAAATTTTTGAAACGTTTTACACACTTCTAGACTAAATTTATTACGCCTGGAAATAAACAATTTACAATACACTCGCTACTTTGCCCATTGTAAATCGGGCTCACTAATTCCAACCACCACTGCAAAGTTTAAGTGAATAGAGATTCTCAACCACTCAGTGTGTTGAGTAGCAGATCCAGGTCCCCGATTGGATCCACAGTCAAGGTGAGTCTTGTTAGAAGAATAATCTGTTCAAAAAAGTTCGTAAATAATGCTATATGATCATTGATCAGTGATCACTTATGCTTTTGGAATTAATGCTATAAATATGCATCTACTCTCAAAATCTTTAATTTTCTTTTTAGCAAAAAGTACATACAAAATAGGTACATTTTTGTTTAACAGGAAACAGCAAACAATATGGATGGAATTATTTAATCAACAAAAGAACATTAATGTTGTAAAAATAACAGGCCTTATAAACGATCGAAAACCACGTGTTCAAATTTTTCGTCGAGTCGTGCCGTCAGCAAAATATGGTTGATATCGACTCCTTAGACACACGTATGTGTAAAAATCCTCATTAGGTACTACCGTAATCTAAAAGACACAAAATCACAAGTTAAAAGATACAAATTGATCACGTGGTCTTTAATCGATAATTATGAAGGCTCTGTATAATAATTGTTCTTACAATTTAGGGTATACCTTACAGATATATATTTAAGTTGTATACAAAAATTAAAGCATTTCTAACATGTATTAAGTGAAAATGCTAGCACATTTGTTATTAATGAATGTAACTAGTAAAGTGGGAATCTTAGAGGTAAATCCTTAAGTTCCCTTCTGGGAAATAACTTTTAAACAAAGTAGTTAGGCCCTCATTACAAAATGTAGATTTTCGCCACTCTTCATACATTAATATTTCCTGACATTCAAAGACTTCTTTTCGAAGTGGCGAAGGGGGCTATCTATTTAAAAATAAAACCAATTTATATTTTTCATGCATATATTTCTTTATAGGCTTTTTTATTCCGTATGACTATAAGTTCGCCGTCGGCGGCACTGCACACTGGAAATCAAACTTCCTCCCATGGGCGGAAGCCTTCAAGACATGTACAGAAGTCCGCCGAAATTTTGCCCATTTACGCAAGCGCGGTGGAACGACATGCTCAGTAAAATTTAATGTTGCCGCCGTTCTACGATCTTGACCAGTGGAACTGTAAAGTTTTAGTGTTATATTCCATTGTACTACGGATTAAAGTTTATTGTTAGCGAATTCCGTCCACTACTGGTTCAATTTCATGTTATGACTCTATTTCCAAATGCCAATATAGAAAACGTATTCACAATAATAATGTTATGTATTAGTTTACAACATGTATCTCATTGATTTCACTGTGTTCCTTGCCCTATAATAACCGTTCAAATTTATGTGTCATTCCCTTTTAATTTTTCTTGTCCTAAAATGTCCTTTTTTGTAATTTTGAATGTTGTTATAAAGCTCACAGTTCAAGGTCAGTAATCGAAAATGAAATGATGGGCAAGGGAAATGGAAAGGAATAATGACATTTTAAAGGTCATTTTAGGGCAGAGAAAATTAAGGGGAATGACATAAATTTCAATGGTTTTGTAGGGCAAAAAACACAGTGAAATCAATGAAATATGCGTTGTTAACGTCTGGCCGGGGAAAGAAGTCCCGCGCAGCAAAGGAGGGTATTGGCGATAAGTCGCACCAGAATATGGTATCCCTCCCAATTATTACTATCCGACTTTCTTTCCCCGGCCGGACAGTAATAGAATTATTATCGTGAACGCGTTCATATATTGACATTTGCAGATGGGTCATGGATAGTACGCTTATTGAATTAATGATATTTAGCATCGTTTGCGCAGCATATAATAGTGTACAATGTATGATTAATTGTGCAAATTGTAAGCTGACATGGACGTGAATCAGTGGACTAAATTCGCTAACAATAAATTTTAATCCGTCGTATAACGGAATATGACCATAAAACTGTACTGTTCCGCCTATTAATATCGTAGAACGGCGGCAACAATAAATTTTACTATATCGTTGCGCAACGCTTGCGTAAATGATCACAATATCGGCGGATTTATTCACACATATTGAAAACTTCCGCTCAGAGGCGGAATTCTGATTTGCAGCATGCAATGCCTTCGGCGGACTTATAGCCACAAGATTTTTTGTTTAAATTTCTAATGCTGCAGATAACTATGCCCACAGTCAAATATAAACCGAACTTTTCCAAAACTTTTTATTCGATTAAAATATTTCCAACGCACACATAAGTTCATTTTTCTCCATAATTTCCACCAATATCTAAGCACTGGTGCCTCCGGATTGGCAATTTTTTAAATCCCGTGTCATAAAAAGTATTGGGACGTGTTCGTAGCAAATTGTGTATGAATTCTGTCACCTCTTCGTTATTTTCAAATCGTTCTCCCAACACCTTCTCGAAGTCTTCTGAATAAATAGTAATCGCACAGGGACAAATCGGGATTGTTAGGAAGATGTTCCAATGCAGTTGCGCTAGTTTCTCTTGGGTTAAGGCGGCGTTGAGGTTTAGCGCTGACGTAGATTGGGACGTTGATCTTTTTCAAAAATTCGTATTAGTAAAACTGTCCTTCATTGGTGGAAAAAATAGACGTATATCACTCATCTGTCATCCAAAAAAAAAAAAAACAGTGGCAAGAAACTTGCACGCAGACAACAAGGTTTTAGCTTTCACTGGGCCGACTTCATTTTTCCGTTGTCCTTCTATTCATAGCAATTCAAAAGTCTCCAAGAAATTTCAACTTACACAGATTTCTGGTCTGCATTCAATAAGCATGAAACCCATAGCGCCGAAATATTTGAAAATTTAACTCGTAATGAGCTTGCATAATTCTCGATTTTTTCTGGCGTTATGTTGATTTTTGGATAAAGCAATGGGTACTGACGCTAGTCCTCGGATGGATAAAACCAGTCTAGCGAAACACAATAATCTCACCTATCTTCTTGCAGCTTAAAACGCAGAAGCTGTGAAATCTTATGCCAGAATTAAGTAGTGAATATATCATGCTTCGGAGGAGATGTAAAGCAGGCAGCCCCTCGTCTACAAGATCTTAGACAAGTTAAAGATACCTACTCTTCGATAAAGAAGAGATCCGGCCAAATCTTTATATTGGGGTAGCTCGTCTCCTGGTGTCGATGATTGGCTTTGGTAGTTGAAACAGGCCGCCGTTAAATCAGTGATTAAAAAAAATACTGCACAGTTGTAAAGTGTAAGAGCACTTCAATGCCAACTTCAAATAAAATATTTATTTTACGTTGAGGTGTAGAAAATGCTAGAAAGTTGTGATGTTGAGAGGCAGTCACCCTCACGGGTTGTTCTGATTTTCCGATGGTTCGCCCGTGCCATCTCTTATTTATAAATACGTCCGCTGACAAAGCTGTATTACTCAAACTTTTAAAGGTTGTTAATATTTTGATTATTATAGATTACCATAAAATAATGATCACTGGCGAACAAAAAATACATATTTTTTGTAACATGTACCTGAGTAGCATAGTCCACTGAAATAAAGCCTTCTGATTACAGAAATGATAAGCAAAAAGTTGATAATATGTAATGTTTTCTTGTTACATTAATAAAATATTATGGGTAGGAATGACATTATTGTTAACTTTACTAAACTATTTATTGCTCTATATCAATGATGTATATGACATATATGAGGCTTACATAGATATATCTATAATGATAGAGAATAATTTGAAAAACATATGCTCAGTTCATTGCTTTCTTTTATGGGGGGTCAAATTGTCTCGTTTTAAGAACCAACAGTAATCACCCATCTTGGTTGGATCCCATCGTCCTTGACAATGAATATCCATTGCCCTGATATCTTGACGAAATATTTCTCTTTGTTCGCCGCTTACCGCACCCGAATTTTCAAGAATATTTTTTTAAATAAGAATGCAGAAAGTGAATTTTTAAAGACATACGGCAACCAAGCGTTTGGTACAAATCTAAAAGTTCGCTTACCAGTTGCTTGTAGTTCTCATCCTTCTTGTTCCCTTAAAATCTCCTAACTATGCTTACAAATAAGCTCCAAGCTCTCAGTTTCTGTCTGTTGAGTATTCCTTTAAAATCTGCATCTTCAAGTAGTTTTCCAATTTGAGGACCCATAAAAATGCTTTCTTTAAATTTTGCGTCACTTAATTGGGTAAAAGGTTCTCTTAAGTATTTAAATCCTTCACCCTCTTTATTCATTGCCTTCACAAAATGTTTCAATAACCCATATTTAATATGAAGAACATTTTGAAAGTCTACAAGAAGTACATATTTAACATTACTTAAGTGAGTGAAGTGTCTAACTACGACCGATGCTTATGAAATAAAATAAACATGAAAATGAACCGCTATAGGAACTTTGCACTTGTGTAGATCTGCCTGCCGTCTGCACCAAGAATCAGCGCACATTTTGTTCTCTATCCCAGCTAACACTACAAAGTTTAAGTGAATAGAGTATAGTTCCTGGTTCAAATTCTTTCCTTTCCGGCCAAATTCTTTTCATATAATGTTCGTTTACCGCATGACTGTCCCACAAACAAAGTAAACAGCAATATTTGGTAAAGCCTACTTGAAAACTTATTAAAATGGCTATTACTCTCAATTCCCCACATATTAGCCATTTGTATTTGTTGCAATTAATTTTATTTAAAATGGTGCTCATACTGTCGTAATCCTCTTTCATTGTTACTGAATTGGTAATTGGTAAAATGGTTCTAAATTTCCATTATGTAGTAATACAGCTTTTAAACTGTATTTGGAGGACTCTATGAATAAGCGCCACTCAGAAGGGGAATGTTTGATATTAAGTTCCTGCATTAAACCCATATCAATACACATGCATAGTGAATTTTCTATGTTATAAAATGTGAAAAATGTTGCATTTCTTTTTCAAAACGTCGCGCGTCGTAATGTTTGTTTTTCTAGTCAGTAGTTCCACTCCTTAAGTTGGAAACCAAGTTCTGCTTGTTGTTTTGACAGCCACAAGTCAAGTACCAAATCATTCAATTCATTCTGAGCAATTAAATGAAGGTTACTAAAACTTTCTGGAATATACTAAGGGTCGGTACACTGGTCTGGACTGTCTGAAGAGTCGTTACTATTTGCATTACCTTCCAAAACAATATTTTGCTACCGCAAAAAGCATGCTTTCTCTTTTCTCTTTCATCCAATGTACTAGTGACACGTTACAACTTACACGTCATTAAAATATAATATGTACTGTGTGTGCTCAAAGAAGTTGATAAGTTTTAATATAAATTCTGTGTTAATACTTGTTACCAAATATATCTTGTAAATTCAGTTCAATGGAATAATAATTTAATTCTCCATTAAAATTGCTGGTATTTTTCTTCCGAGTCCTCTCGCTCGGAGCCAACCAAATATCCATGTGTTTCAAACACTATAGAAATGTGGTATTTTCATTGTTATAAGATTAAAGTAGAAATGCTTATATTTTGAAAATGTAATTTGTTTTTTTTGTATTTTTGGTACCAAAAAAAATATATTACATAGCACTATAAAATAGTTATTTTAATTTAAAGTTAAAATTGTTCCTAACTACGTCACTAAGCGCAAACTAAGGAAATCACCTAAAATTTGTTGGAACACTGGCAAGATGGTACCTATTCTGTTATTCCTGTTTCAGCATTTTTGTTTGTGTATTTGTTTTAAACATTCTAAAAATACACAAATATGGAAAAAAATATGTAAAAGGTAGACCAGATATTTTCTCTGCTATATTTTTACAGTAATGAACAAACGAAAAATGAAGTTAGGGTCAAATGTCATATTTGGTACAATAACGTACAACTGAAGTATTATGAAATACTCTAAAAATAACTATATTTGGCGCTCTATTTGTATTTTCACTTAGTCGTTTCACTTTTTTGTTAGTTTAAATGAAAAGTAAAAAAATAAAGAAAAGACACATGTCGCTTATTTTTATATTTAATTTTCGATTTTTAAATAAGCCATTGAATGGCTTGACGGTGGAGAGGCCAGAAGGAGATAAAAAATAATTTAATAAAACAATTAATACCTGTTCTTTATCACTTATTTAACCGTTGTTACTGACTAACGTCTTTTAAAACTTAAAAATTAAAATATTTAAGACTACACTTTACAAACAAACTTTAATACTAAGATAGGGAAAAATGCTCAATGAAAAAACAATTGCGAAATGGAACGGCTATGTCTCACCGTTTAATTTCTAATTAGGTTTTCGGAATTATATTAATAATATTAATAGAAAAATGTTTGCTGTTGGTAAATTTGGAGGAACAAATTTTGAGGGAAAAAAGAAACAAGCAGAAAAGAAGCAAAAGAGAAAATTTCGAGTTTTGCATAATAATATAGATATGATCTAAATAAGCTGTTGACAATTGGGCGATGACTGGTAAGATAGTTTGCGTTTTATATGAAATAGTACTTTGTGTTCCCTAATTTGTGCGATGTTGACTGTAAGCGGCCTGTCCATCAAGTTTGCGTTGAATTTTTGGGAAATATTCCTGATGTAACCCGCTAGTGGTTTAACGTCGGGATAAAGCTGGTGTATTTCCTCGAGGCGGATACATCTTGTAGAATTTCTAATGACGCGATTGAATTTTTCTTAAACGGTTAATTTGTGTAAATTCATCGCTGAGGAACTGCACTACGTAGGCGTTGCGTATGTGGTGGTCGGCTTCAATATACTTGTATATTAATTTCGTATTTGTCATATTTAATCTGCTCTTCCTTGCCAAAGCAAAATATAACACCCTCAACATGAAAGATATTTTGCGTACAGCCATGTCTTTGGGTTTCGAAAAAAGTTAAACGTTGAATACTTATCGCTCTGTTCCTTTTGAATTTGCATGCCTAAATTGCGTCAAGATTTTGTTGTTTTTGAAATTTTTAGTTTTAGTTTCCTTTACCTGTATCTTCCACCAGTCATAGGACTCTGTCGCCCTCACCATGTGAGCCTTCAACAGCTGATTTACCGCTTGGAATCTCCAGCTGTGGCGGTCTCTATGGATAGTGTTGTCAGTGCACAAGGCCAGTTTAGTGTTGGGAAATGTATAAAGTGCAATACTTGGTATTGGTAATCGTAAACCGCAGATGTTACCAACCCCTAACTATCCTCCCAGCTATGTATTTCTCTTGCTCTCTCGTTGAATCTTTCAGACCTTCTAATAAAGGTCAAAGCGCCTCAGTACCCCGAAGATGCTATGCCTTAAACGCCCAAACACTTCACACTGTCTTCTGATCTGTCTTCTTGTGATATCTAACATAGGCTCAGGCCCGAGACAAAGTTCACGGCTCCAAATCTAGTCAATTTGTCGTACTTATCGTTGCCTGAAACCCCGTATGTCCCGGGACCCATACGTCTGCCTATGCCTGACAAGCTCTTCTAGGGCATCCCTACACTCCTGAACAAGAGCTGATCTCGTCCTGGGAGAAAATTTAATACTTAATTTCTTTTCTTTTTTTATGTATGATGTCTAAAATTGTTTAAATACGTTATTTTATTTGTAATAACAATCAAGTTTTCTTAACGTACCTTTTCTTAAATCCCTCTAATAATATTTTTCCTTATTTATACATTGCGGGCGTCTATGAATAACAAATATTACTGTTACTTTATTTAATGAACCTTAATACTCCACTAACACATGTCAATTATTTTAACACTTACCTTTTACATTTGATCTTCTAAATGAAATTTCTAATTTACATAAGACGAGAATATTAATTGAAGAGGATAGAATTCTCGTGATTTTAAGCATTTTGATTTGATATCAAATAAGTCGGTAATTTACTTTACAGATTAACTTATGGTGAACTAAGGATGGTATTTTTAATCTATACATAAAAATTTAAAAGTGACATAAAATGCACTCAAAGTAAGATTAAATACCATCGAACAAATCAAAACGAAAATTTTAATCAACACATATTTACAAACAAAATAAAAATAATAGAGATAAATATCTCATCATCATAATATTTTCATCATCTTGTATGTGTACCACATAATTGTTATGTTCGTAACTTATTAAGTGGAGAAGTAGATTAGTACAAAAATGTTTTAGATGTGAGAAGTAATGAAAAACTTGGGTAAATCCCAATGTAATTTATATTGTATAAATAAATTGTATGTACAGGTTATCTTATGAAAACTAACTAGTTTATAAACAACAATCATTCAATTTAGTATAATAAAATATGTCTAAAGAAGATTATGGCAAATTTACTACAAATGTTACAAGATTTCTTATAAATTATGTTGTTCGTTTTGTATTTGCCGGGCTTGTGTTGTATTGTTGTTGGATACCCCTTCAAAACCTTGATAATTGGTTCTCATGGCACGTGATACTATGCACATTTGGGGTAAGTTTATTTTATAATTAATACATTATTAATATATTGTGGTATTTTCTAATGAAGTGATATACAGGGTATTTATAGTCATCCCACACAACTATTTTCTGAACAGATTGAGAGAAATATGTGCAACAAAAACAAAGGCAAAATCGTATAAATATGAAAATAACTTTAAAATAATCATTCGACCCCCGTATACCTGTTGATATTTTCTAATAAATAGACGTTGCGATACGTTTTTTATCGAGGAATCAATGTAAATTCTACAAAATAGTACTTATTTCCCACTTTTTGTGTTCTAAAAACTATTTTCGCCTCATTAGTAATGTAGTTATTAAAAACTTTTTTAGAACTAAAAAAGGTTTACTGTTTACTTCATTTTGTTTGAATATATTCTGAATTTTAAAAATAATCCAAATCGCTGATACATGAAACATACAATTTTACATCCCTTTTGAAAAATAGTGACGCAAGTAGTTCGCCCATCCATTATTCTTCATCCACTTGGCCCTGCTAGAATTTTAAACCCAATTCGTCTGAGTGTAAGAATGCCAATTTCCAGTTACAAGTAATTTTATTTATAATTTTATGTACAAATATTTCTTCCCAAAAATTCCTCGTCCGGAGCCAGCTAAACATCCATATGAAAATAGTTCGTGGGTATTGAGAAGCTGGATTTTTACTGAGTCCGAGGGAATTAAATTGATACAATTAAAAGGAAACAAAAAGGTGGGATAACAATTCCCATTGTCGGTTCAACAATTTCTTTGGCTTTAAATTAATAACAGAATGGACAATGGATAAATTTTGAATGCTCTTGGAGGGAAAAATTAACAATTCAAAAACCTTCCTGAATGTAATTCCGAAAAGAGCGGCAAAGTCTGGGCCACTTAATTTCTAGTTAAAAATGGAAAATGTTTTTATATAAAAATGTTATTTTAGACGAGTTAATGTTGATTAGATTTTTCATGAAGGATTTTAAAGGAGAAAAAGTGAACAAAAAGAAAGAAAAGGAACGAGGCAATGTTTGAATTTTGGTGAGGTTGACCTAGAGAGGTTGTCGAAAGATCGGTAGCGAATGTTAAAGTAATTTGTGTTTGATTCTAAAGGCTGCCTATACTTAATCTAAGTAATACTGTTGGTTAACGAACTACCCAAAAGTTTGTATTGCTAATATTTTTGAGAAGTATTTTGGATATAGCCCCTCATAAGTTCTATCTCGGGGCATAGTAAATCTCTTATTGAGGTGCACCTTAAAGAATTTGTGATGAGGCATAAATATTCAGTTTCTAAAACTTTTGTTTTGTGTAAGCTCGTCGCTGACGTGCTGCATCACGCCAATACGCTTCTGGGATCGGCCTCGATATACGTGTGTATACTAATGTCTTGTTGGTCATATTTACCTAATATTTGTCATTAGGCGAGATATCTTGACAAAGAAAGGCCCTCCTTAAGTTAATGTGTTTCAAAAAAGGTTAATCGTTTGTTCAATTGATTATTATAAATATTTGACGTTTCCTTTGGTTTGAATTTTAGTACTCCTGATCGAAATTTTCATCAAGATTTTAATTTAAAATTTTGGGTGAATACTATTGTTTTTACGAAAACATTTTAAGAAAACAAACAAACAAACCAAATATTTTTGATTTTGCCTTATTGACCCTAATCTTTCACCAGTCATAGTACTGTCATCGGGAAATGGGAGACGTAAAAATTGAATAATTTTAGGGCGAGAGCCAACTTTACGAAACATTCTCGCGAATGTTGTGCGAAGTTGATAGTTTATTATTCACTCGAACCTGTAGCATTCTGCCGCTCAAGTAAGAGTGAATGAGTTTGATTCGAAACCAGGAAAATGAAACAACTGTAATTTATAGGCATGCCACAATAGCCAGAGGGTGGTGAAGGTTTTCTTGATATCTAAGCGCACCTTAGTGGTACTATCACCGATGCACTTTGATATCGTTAATGTTACTAAGGACTTGTAGTGTGGTGTTTTGCTCAATCTTGAGCCAAACTGGTGTTCGTCGTGAACAACGTGAAGATCATGCTGGACAGCGTTTATTCTGCTCACGATAATCTTTTTCCATAAGCTTAGAGATGGTTCACAGCAAAGAGATGGTAACTACTGGTCGACTTGGAGTCTTTCCAGGCTTCAAGGCAAGAACCACTTCCTCGATGTGATCAGTGCTACAATGCTGTAGTCGTAGAATAGTATTGATATGTTTATACTCAAGCTACAATATATCCTTCTTCGGTAGGTTCTTGAGAAGCTTGTAATCGACACAACCATTTTCAGGTGCTTTGTTTTTAGCTAAGTTCTTGATAAGCCTTTTGCATTTCGGAAGACTTGGCATGTTGTTTTGAAATTTTTGTCGAGTTGATTGTCATGACCAATAGTTTGAGCTGCAATTTTTTCAATGCAGTTGTGATCTAAATTGTTTCACTGTGAATATTTTCGAATTAGTCAGTCAAATAGTTTGCTTTTGACCTATCTTATTTGTTTTTCCGTGTTGGTCTAACAGGCAAGCGTGGCGTTCTGTGCACACCTCATAGTTTTCGTTAACTTCCACAGCACGTTGTCTTGGGGTATCGAGGCTTCCAGCTTATCACCCCATTTCCGATTCTTCGCGGTGTTAATGGCGGTTCTAATATTCCTTTACAGATTGGTAATCTTGATTTTAGCACCAGTACCAGAGCCATCTTAGTCCGTATGTTTTGTTTGACCGCATCGTCAAATTAGTCCTAGTACAGATCAATTGTGATCTTCTGAGCAATCCCTTGGATTAGCCTAATAAATAACTCCATCTCAGCTTCCAGATAGATAGTCGTAAGAATATTGTTGTATAAATTTATTTTTTGATTGACAAATATCTAACGTTTTGCCAATTGGCATGCCAAAAAAAGTGAATTTAATTTGTCATCTCTCCTCTACATATTTCATAGATTTAAAATTATCGAGTTGTGATCGGACATGCCATTGTCCGTTACATACCAAACTAATATATATATCGATTATTATTTATAACGTTAACTATAATTATTTATAATTTGTTAATTAATATATATATATATATATATATATATATATATATATATATATATATATATATATATATATATATATATATATATATATATATATATATATATATATATATATATATATATATATATATATATATATATATATATATATATATATATATATATATATATATATATATATATATATTATTAAATATGATTTGAAGGAAACAACTACTCAGCGGGCAAATATCCCGACCTGCATTGAATTACACCTTCAAATCATGATAGATCGATAGCCAATATCATTTGTCAATTCCTAACCAGACATAGATCGATTTCGAACTTATTTGTTCTCTTCAGTATGCCATAGGTTATGGATATTAGCATTCAGACCATATGAGAAGTTTCATACCTCTCACCACTATTCAAAAAAAATATATATATATATATATATATATATATATATATATATATATATATATATATATATATATATATATATATATATATATATATATTTTTTTTTCTTTTAGTACATACCCTTAATGGCAGAATCTATAATGTTGTTCATCGGTGATGAATTGTGGAGTAGACAAATTAGTAGAAAATCTAAATATGTCGTCCATGGTATACTAATCTCCGTAGGTACGGTTTTTACCATCGTAGGGAATGTATTGGTGTTTCATTATCTTGAACCAGGATATCATCTCTATACGGCTCATGGAATAACAGGTATATTTAAAATAAATAAAATATATATATATATATATATATATATATATATATATATATATATATATATTATTATATATATATATATATATATATATATATATATATATATATATATATATATATATATATATATATATATATATATATATATATATATATATATATATATATATATATATATATATATATATATATATATATATATATATATATATATATATATAATAAATACAATTTCACCGTTTGTTTTAAATATTTGGAAAGAATAGAAATAACATGATTACATTGATTACGAATTCTTTATAATGGTATGATAACATTTAAAAAAAATTATCCTTGGTTTTTGGACATTGAATCAAGATAAAAATTCAAATGTTAGGAAATCATTTTATAATTTTAGACAAACTTTACTAAATATTACATAATCTAGAATCACTGAAAACGTTATGTATTTCAAAATAACAACTCGCTTTATTAAATTCACGAATTTATTTTGATTCCCCAGTTGTCTCCCTTTAGAAAATTTAATAAAAAAATTATGAAACGTATGCTTAATTAAAATTTGGGATTCCTTTTCTCTTTACTCTTGCTTTTAACATTAGACGTCTTAAACTAAACTAAATTTTCACTTATCCTGTGTTCCTCAACCTGTTTTTTCCCGTTTTAGATAAAGATAAATCTTTCTCCAGAATTCATATGATAAAATTTATTACTAATTACAATTTACTAAATATGCATTTTTAATTAATAGAAACTACGTTTACACTCACAACTTCCAAGTCACGTAGATAACTCTCTAAAATCTAAATAATAAAGTTATTTCAGTAAAGATGTTGGGCTCTCCTAATTGGCGATAATTTTTAAAACAAAAAAATTTCAGTAAGTGGGATTCGAATTTATACCAATTAGGTATGTTCGGTTGCTAAAACTAACGATCTCGAAACAAATAGACACGGTTTAAATATAAGTTGTTTCTAATTATATGGTCTGTCCAAATCCAAAATTTCATTTGAATATTGCAATGTTTCCGAAATTAGTGAATTTTTAATAAAATTTTATTTCAGGAACATCCTGTATAATTCCTGTAATGTTCTTTTTGATTGTTAGGTGCGTTGTTACCTAGGTACGTCTACATATCATAACATATCTGCATTAAAAAAATAATTTTTATGTTAACTGTGGAGCAAAGAATTTTTTTAATACAGTGTTATGGAGACGGTAAAAGTTCATACCGTTATGTTATTCAAAAATTTAGTCAGAGATTTTCCAATGTGTGTTTCGAGAATGGCAGTTCATAAATTGGTCAAAAAATTTAAAAAAAACTGGTTCAGTGCTTGACGTAAAGAAAGAGAAGAGAAAATATGATCAAAATGACGCTGCCACATTATTACTGTTGGCATCTGTTTCTGGAAATCCCAAAATTTCGTTGAGAAATCGAGCCCGGCATTTGGAGATGGTTAAAAAAAGTTGCATCCAAAAAATTTTGAAAGAAAATAAAATATTTCCATACAAACCACATTTTAACCATACCTTAGAAGAAGGGGATGAAGCAAGACGACTAGATTTCTGTTTATGGGTAGGAAATGAAATTTTAAGTAGCAACACGAATTTTTATAAATTTATTATGTTCTCCGACGAGTCGACTTTTTCAACAAATGGGACTGTATCTTCACAACATGTAAGGTATTGGAGTGAGACCAACCCCGAATTTAGAATTTCTACCGGAAGGCAATATTTAAAAAAAAGTAAATGTCTGGTGCGCTATTTCATATCATGGCATAATAGGGCCATACTTTTTTGAAAATACGTGCAATAGTAACTCTTATTTACATATGCTTAATACATTCTTTTTTGATCATTTAGAAGCCTTGCCGTTGGAATATCGTAATAGAATGTATTTTCAGCAGGATGGATGTCCAGCACATCATGCCTGCGTCGTACGTAATTGGCTTAATAACAAATTTGGGCAAAGGTGGATTGGACGAGGCGGTCCAGTTTTGTGGCCCCCAAGAAGTCCAGATTTGACAATTGCGGATACATTTATCTTTATTTCGGCAGTTGTGCAATCAATTTCCATTGATGAAGTTAGAAGTAGTTTTCACAACATTCGAAAACGAATGGAAACATGCGTTCAATTTGGTGGAGGAATTTTTGAATTGTGATATTTAATAAAGTCAGAAACTTCAAATATGTATGCACTTTTATAAAATCAAACTTGTTTATCAGGTATTTATTCTCCTTGTTCGAATGCAATTAGCTAAATAAAAATTTGACAAAAACCGCCTAGTATTTTACTAAAAATTCACTAATTTCGGAAACATTGCAATATTCAAATGAAACTTTGGATTTGGACAGACCATATAATTAGAAACAACTTTTTTATTTCACATTTTGTTCCAAAATAAAAAATAGAACCAGTTTACTCTTACGGAATTTTAAGTTTTTGTAATTTCTGATCACCCCGTATAAAAAATATAATTTTTGTCAACGTCACTACTATTTTTTAGGCAAGCAAAAACTTTTATAAAGAATAACATTTTTCTCGAAAAGTTAAAAATTTTAGCCATTACACCTATTGTAAACCCCATCCGCGGACATACTGTATATATATATGTATATATATATTTTTATATATATATATATATATATATATATATATATATATATATATATATATATATATATATATATATATATATATATATATATATATATATATATATATATATATATATATATATATATATATATATATATAATTTTTAAAAACCACGTCTGTTGTGGAATTTTTACATCATTTTTGGCTATTGAGCCCTGAAGAAGTTTAAGCATATTAAACGAAACGTAGGCAAGGTAGCGTTTTATTTTAACTTATTGTCCTGGTTCCGACAATTTTAACCTGTAGAAGATTTTTCAAGGACACAAATTTCACTTTTTAATAATAATAATAATCAAAAATGGAAATTATTATCCGAAATTATTATAAGTACACAAATGCAATAAAAGAAAATAAATAATATTAATAATAGCTTGCTCGTTTCAACATTTATTCTTAAATTTAAATAAATTATTAAATAAAGCAGCCAAAATTTTTAATACCATATTATTTATTATAATAAAATGTTACAAAATGTACATGTATCTTATAAAAATAGTGTGGGGGAAAACTGGATAAATCTTGTGTAAAAAGGAGAACAGGAGTAATCGATTTATGTATAATAGTTTAAATATACATTTCATTTAAATACGAATATATTCCATGTTTGACAGGCGTCTGTTTTTTCTAATTACGATTAAATGAACTATTTAAACGAACTTAACGATCCTCAAGGGACTGGCAAAAAGGTTCGTTATAAGCGAAGTTCGATATAAGGTATGGGTTAAAAAAAAGCCACCATTATTTTCAATATATTATTTCTTTTTACACAAACAAAATTTAGGTAATATAATACACGTTTAGAACAATGTAGTTATGGATTCACGTCCACGTCGAAGGATGGAGAGAGAAGTCATGAGCAATTTATACAACAAATGTATTAACAACAATAAATATTAATTACAAGCCAACGTTTCGGTGGATAGTTCCCATCATCTTCGGGCTGCAAGAACCAAATTATATTTTAAAATTAATACAAGCCATTATTTACATTATTCACATCATTTTACACCTTTGCATTGTAATACATAGAAGATAAAATTACATAAAAGATCTTAAAAATTAAAAAAAAAATTAAATGATTTAAGAAGGAAAAAAAAAGAATTGAAAAAAAATCTTCTTTAAAAAATCATATATTTTAGTTTTTTTTTTGCAAGAATAATCTCATTGATATGCATTTCCACTTCGGTCAGTTTACTGAGGATACTGCCGAGTATTTCGCGTTTTGAGAACATGACAAACAGCCTTAATATTTTAGACTGCCTCTGATGTAGTTAGAGCTGGTATTAATCTATTGTTCTCGATTTCTTCATCTATCTTTCTCCACAATTTTATTAGACATAGAAGCTACAATGGCATCATCATCCAAAAATTCTACACTCACAGGTTTGTCATCAACGTGGACGTATCCAATAAAATCATATTAAAAAAAATGAATGTTCATCCTGAACATCGTTATCATTTTCTTCTTAATTTTTTCAAAGCCATTCGTCTAAGGGTAGATCGTCATCTGCATCAAATTCATTCTCATGGATAAGAAATCCAGCGTGTCGAAAACAATTAGCAATTATTTATGTTGCCCCTTTCTCCGTGCCATATTGATGTAGTTTATTGCATCCAAGAGATTCGTACATTTTTCTTCACCATTATCAATAAAATTTATCATTTTCAAGAGAAGAATTCGTCGGTATTGGCTTTTTAGGCTATGTATTATAATCCTGGGCTGCAAATTCGAGTATGCTACAGACGACAGGAGAAAATAATATGGCCGCGATCTGAATTATTCAGTGAAGTTCAGCTATAAGGTTTTTATAACCGACCACTTTTACATAGTATTTACAAAATAAGGTTCATTTTATCTGAAAGTTCGTTATAAGTGGGTTCGTAATTTGTGATAAAAAACACACTTTTTTATGGAACTTTAGTTCGTACTTTTCGGATTGGTTCATTATAACCGAGAGTTGGCTATAATCGGGTTCGTAATAAATAAGCGGACATTACTGACTATATTGTATTGTATGATGCATACACCACCTACGGAATTTATAAATCCAAAATAATTAACTTTTTTTATTCTTTTAATGATTTCGCAAACAAAAATTATGCTTTTTGGCGAAGATTACTGTTTAAAACACAGTGACAAAAATTTAGTTTCATATTAAAGACTGACATTAAAAAAACTTACATTAAAGCGAGCATTAAACATTAGTTCATTGGAAATGGATTAAACTTAACTCGGTTAAGTTTCTAGACGTAGACCTGGACATGATACTTATTTGAGATAAACAAAAGTATATCAAAAAATGTATGTATATTATACATATATAATAATATGAACATTTTTGGAGGGTAGATTCCTCATTCAAAAATAACAATAAAAGTTCAAGTCAATAACTGTCCAAAAATGCTTCCAGAGGGGGCTAGGACAGTTTGAAGATGGCACCCAAAATTTTTTTTTTCAAAAGTTATTTTGAGCAAAACAATGAAATTTGGTACACGCGGTACATTTTTCATGAGAAATCTAATGGTTTTTTCAAAAACGACCGTAGCGGATTATTGGCGTGCGAACCGGGGGGGATGTCGTTTTAAATTGTTTCATATTTTTTATCTCAAATTTCTCGACATTTTGGCAATAACATTAAATTCTTTGGACAATATTTCGTAAAAAAGCTGTAGGATGTACCGTTTATGAAGAAAACCGAATTGAATAAGTTACTACATATTATTTCCATTTTTTTAAATAAATCAAAATAAACATCTGTTAATGAAAAATTAAACACATAATTTAATGTCTGTATCTCTAACAACAAGATTATCGTTAAATATCTGAGAGTTGTATGAAATAGGTGAAAATGGTTGAATATTCAAATGAAGAACTTGCTGCTATTCATTTTTAATACGAAAAAGCCATCGAAAACGCACTGTTAGATGTATAGAGGATTTTCCTAGCCGGCAACTACTTTGCCTCTAAACTTCTTCAAATATCCATCGCAGATTGAGAGAAACCTGTACTGTAAAGCCAAGAAAATAATACTGCGGAGTACAGAGAATAACTCGGACACCTGATATTGAAGAGAGAATCTTACAAAGAGTGATGATAACCCAGAATCATTGTTCGAAGATTAGGTGGTCCAAAAAGTACTGTGTGGCGGCTAGAGCCTGGGTTCTCCAAGATGGTGAAAAATAATCCAAAATCCTCCCAATATATCTGTTTATTCTTCTAATTTAATCAATCTAATGACAGGAAGCATTAATTACTAATGATTTAAAATCACGATAACTCAATTATCATTTAACAAAATTATTATGAAAATGATTTCTAAAGTATGTGGAATTCGATCGAAATAATCGAAATCGAAATAATTCGATCAAAATAATTTCGATTACTGTAAACATAATAATACCCTGCACATGCAATAGGGTATAAATAAATGGGCCTTTTCACTACTTCTTAAATCTCAAAACAAATTCGTCGACGCTCTGACAATACCTGCTAAGTCGGGAATATTAAAACAAAACGGTAAGTCATTAGTAATCTTATTTTCGTGTAATTTATTTAAAAATATAATGGAACTACCATTATTTTAACATGCAATTGTTGTTACAATATTTTTCCAGTTTTCTGAATCTTCTTTTAACTGTAAAATTTCAATAATTTAGCATCAATTTCTAAATACAACTACTTTTCTTACATCAAAATGATCTTCACAACAGTAAATGTTTCTGGTTTTCGTCAACTGCTTCTCAACTTTGGCTATTTTAAACCATGCTTTTCGTCTATTTTCATCTGGTGGAACGTAAACGAAAATTTTGATTGGACAATTCATGTTGTTATTTATACATGTTGGTACAAAGCACTTTTTAAACATGTTCCACACACAACAATCCAAACTAAAAAGAAACGACTGTCAAAGTCAATTTCGACGTCAACTGTCAAAAAGCAGAGAACCAACTTTGCAATACACCGATGTGTCATGTTCAAGGTCGTAGTCCCTTTGACGTCACTAAGGTGGGTTGCGTGACGTCACGTAAAAGCGCGCGCTTTATTTCCGCACTTTTGTTTTTTTTTTTCGATAGAAATCGTGCTCAAAAAAAAAAAACGGCAAGTTTTTTTTATAAAACACTATCACATAAAGCAATAAAAAAATCTGTGAAAAGGCCCATTACATAAATAAAAATATTACAGACAAATTTAGGTACGACCAAACATCGAAAAAATTCATAAAAAACAATTTCTAGTCAGTAGCTAATTACTAATCGTATAAATACTGATAATTTTCACCAACCTAATACTAGGTACCTTGTGCTCACTCTGTATAATAATATTGCACAATTTCCACCAAAAGGATATTAAATAATTATTAGAAAATGGCCAATACGCTTTACAAACAACGAAACAAGCAAATATCGAGTTTTATCAATTAGCAAAAACGCAGCTCGAGATATCAATTAAAATCTAATATGATACCAGCAGTGGCATCTCTTCGCGAACAATGACATCCACTAACTTTAGCGATAAGATTCCTGCGGTAGCAGGAGTACCCGGTAATTATTTACATCTACACCTAGAGGAGGCCGTTGGTAGTTGATCTAGGTACTCTGTTACAACTATGTGGGAAGTTTTTCATGAGTAGCTGTTCTACCCACATATATGAACATTAAAACGACATTGGGAAATAATTATAAAATTAATGTTCCAAAAAAATTAAAGCCAAGGGTTATCGTTACTGGTATTGCGGAGGAAGAATTAGCAAATAAAGATGATAAGGAGTTGATTGAGCAGATTCTTAGGGAAAATAAAATACCTCAAGAAGCTGACACTTTTAGGTTTGGAAGTATTTATAAAACAAAAGTGCGAAAAGGAATATTTAATTGGATTGTAGAGGTCGATACTGAAACATTTAGACATCTAATGAATAAGGAAGAGCAAGTATTACACGTTGGATGGAATAACTGCAATATATATATGACTATTTCTGGGTAAAAAAGGTGTTTTAAATGTGGAGGATACAATCACGAGGCTCAAAACTGTAAAGAAAAAGTTTCATGTACGTTATCTACAGAAGAACACCACATTAGTGCTTGCAGAAGTGAAAATAAAAAATGTGTGAATAATTGTGTTAGAGCAAATGAAAAACTAAATCTTAACTTGAATATATATGCTGCTTTTGATAGGAAATGTGAATGTTACTTAAAAATTGTTGATTCAATAAAGAAGAAGATAGCCAATAACGAATAGCAACCACAGGATGATAGTGCGCTATTTCTTTCTTGCATGAACGCTAAAAGTTATTATAAAAATAAAGACCAAATATCAGAGTATGTATTTAAATATAAACCATTGATTCTGTATCTCACTGAAACATGTATTACTGAAAATTGTATTGACAGTGAATTAGAATTAAAAGGGTATAACACCATTCGTAGCGACTCGAGCAGCCGTCACACAGGTGGGGTATTAATATTCATTAAAAAGGGCATAAAATTTGACAATGTAAAAACATTAATTCTAGATGTAAATTTTTGGTTATTATCTGTTGATATAAAAGTTAAAAATGCCCTATATCGTGTGACTGCTGTTTATAGATCGCCTAGTGGTAATATAACACTTTTTCTTAATAGGTTTTTGCAATGGCTAGATGATTATGTTGATAAAAATAATACACATAGTATAATCCTCACAGGTGATTTTAATATTGATTTTTCCAAAAATGATTATGTAAAAAAGAAGGTTTAAAGAAAGTATTGAGAATTATGGCATGAAACAGTTTATACAAAATTTTACTAGAGTAAGAAGTAATTCTAGTAGCATAATTGATCTTGTTGTCAGTAATGATTATACAATAAATGCGTGTGTAGAGCAAAATTATATCATAACGACCATTTAATAATTCAAGTAAAAGTAGAAAACGGGAGGGATTTATCAAAATATCAAACAAAGGAAATTAGATTTCGGATCAATTTTGATGAAATGATAAATTTGTTAATTGAAAAGGAATGGCAGTATTCTTGCACAGATGTAAATATTGTTAGCCATACATTTGCAAATAACATATTAGAATACTAAATATAGTAGCACCAAAAGAAATTATAAAAGTAAAGGTAGCTGAAAATAGATGGTTAAATGAGAAGCTATTGTAAATAGAAATAGGGGTTACAAAAGATTTGTTTTTACACGCAAGGATGAGGATTGGAATTATTACAAGCAGACAAGAAACAATACTGTAAAGTTATCAAGGAAGCGAAAACAATATTTTATGATAGAAGTATAGATAGTGATAAGTCAAATCCAAAATTAATGTGGAAAAGCTTAAAGCAGTTAGTTGGGAAAAAAGCGAGGAACACGCTCTGCAAAGTTTGAACTGTAATGTAGTAATATATAATAACAACTTGGCGGATGTATTGAATCAATATTATGTAGGTAGTATTGAGAGTATTATCATAAGCATAGGGACAGATGTTGTCGATATTGATATAATTAATGAATCTATACCGGCTGTAAATTCTAGCATGACATCATTTAATGCTATAACCCTACAAGATCTAAATAAAATAGTGACTAAACAAAGAGAAAAAAAATATAGCACTTATCAAATCGGACGTGATATTATAAAAAAATTTTTCTCATAATAGGGTATCCTTTTTTAAATTTCATTAATTTCAATCTGGAAAAGGGTGTTATGCCTGAATGTTTTAAAACATCTGTAGTGGTACCTATACCAAAAATACCCAATACGAATCTGGCCGAACAGTTAAGACCAGTAAATATGTTGCATTTTGTGAAAAAAATCATAGAAATAGTTTATGATCAAGTAATCAAGTACGTAAATTCAAATAATATTCTATGCACATATTAATCGGGATTTCGTGGTAAACATTCAGTGAAACAGCTTTGCAATTAGTAATTTCAGATTGGAAGCAGTTGTTGGATAGAGCAGGAGTTGGGATTTGCGCAGTTTTCATTGATCTTAAGCGTGCTTTTGAAACAATTGACCATAATATACTACTATTAAAACTAAAGAGATATAGATTTGAGAACACCGTTATAGACTGGATTACAAGTTATATAACAAATAGGTACCAAGTAATAAAAATGAATGGGAGTTTATCAGAAGCCAAGTTAAAAAACTTTGGGGTTCCTCAAGGCTGTGTACTGGGGCCATTATTATTTATTCTTTATATTAATGACCTTGGCAATGTGTTGCAAAAATGGAAAATCCATATTTTTGCTGATGACACTCTTATTTATTATGAGAGTACAAATAGTAAGTACTGTTAATTTAGAACTAAAATTATTGGCAGAAAAATTTAAGATCAATAGACTAAAAGTAAATGAATTAAAATCCAAATTTATGTTCGTGGGTAATAATTATCTATATAAACAGTTTGCTAGTCTAAATCTTGGTATCGAGTTAAATAGTAAAAAGTTGAAATTGTTCAGGAAATAAAATATCTAGGCCTAATCGTGAACTGAAATTTAACAAACATATAGAATATATATCAAAGAAAATCGGCAAAAAGATCGGATTTTTTTAGCAGAGTGGCTCCATTTATATCAACTACTACTAAACTAACTGTGTATAATACCTTAATACTATCTCATTTTCTCTATTGCTGTTCTGTGTTATATACAAGTTGTATAAATTTTAATAGACTCCAGGTTCTCCAAAATAAGGCAATGCGATTAATACTAGGATGCAACCGCATCACTAGCTATTAGCTAATGCTTAATACATTAAAATGGCCTGTTAACATTAAACATGTATAACTCTTCTTCCAAACTATGACATCTATTTTCAAAAGATTAATAACATTATGATGGAATATCTCACAAGTGTACAATTCTTGCCTGTTCCAGACGTAATCAAATGTAGTAACACACGAACGACTAAGAGTCAAATTACTATTATAAAAGATAATACTTATCAGCGAGTAGACATTGAGAAGTTTGTCCCACACAAAGGGACTATATTATATGTCTATATTATGTAAACTAGTACTAATTTGTAACTATTATTTTTATATCTATTTTTTTTATGTACATACTATCTATCTATGGATAAATAAAGAATATCTTGTATCTTATATCTTATATCATGTGCAGAGAGTACAAACCCTGAGAGTACAAGATTACCAACCTATGCTAGATTTTTGTAGATGGTTGGAGAAAAAATACATGTCCAAAATTTACTAATATAATCCAGGCTTCAATCTAGAATTGTGATTTTCACAACAACCATGTCAAATCAAACGCTTACTTTGGTTTATTTGAAAAATGAAGATGGGGTGGGAACTTTTTCAATGTGGTTTTTCTCATAAACGGTACCTCCTACGACTTTCTATTAAGATTACCCATTATACGAAATTGTGATCTAATGTCATTGCATTCTGTGTATAATTAATAAAATCTACTTCCAAACCGTGTATTAATTATTATGATTATTATAAAAATAATTATATAATAATAATTATTTTCTGTTATTTTCCAGGTTTAATATCCATGATATTTCTCATCATCTCGTTAGGCCTTGGAATAGCTGTTAACTATTTAGATGCAATGAAAACAGTTTTCCCCATGAGACCGGTTTGGTATAAACTTATCCACAACTTGGTTGGATTACTGGGTTATGCAATTGGTATAATCAGCCTCTGTTATGCATACTATACGAACTGGTTTATTTATTATACGGGGGGAAGATTCAAGATTAGCCGCACTTATTATAACCATAGTAGCTTCAGCATGGACAATTAATGGTGCATTGGTGTCAGCATACAATCAAATAAAATCTGTTATGAGTTAATACAGAAATGTTTTCTTTTTACAATTTATATCTTATATATTTATTCAATGAACACACATACTTATAACAAACGTCATGTTCGTTAGTTAAACGTTTTACGTTGAAATTTGGTTAAAAACATCAACGTTTAAATAAAACGTTTAAAGGACGTTGATATTACACGCACGTTTAACTAGTGGTAAAATGAATACTGAAATAAAACGTCTTTACCACCCTTATATATTGAAACACCCCAGCCCTGGGCTGCTTCATCACGAATAAATTTCCTAAAATTTTTACATAAAACTAAATTATTTCCAAACATTTATATCATTAAATTCCAAATTAATTATTATATAAAAAGGTTAAACCATTTTCTTATAATTTTGGCAGAAAACGTATGCATTCAAACTATTGAGTCTAAATTATTCAGCTAAGAAAAAACACACAGTATTCATTTAATATTTTAAAACGTTGACAAAACTGTACAAAATCTCAAAGCATTCTCCAGCTGAGAACCGATAACATAAACAAAACGACGTAAACACGTAGGGTTGTAAAAGTTTTACTAAGAACAGGGTCAAAGGCTAATAAACATAGTCATTATATCACTTTTCATCTAAAGCATCTTGAGTTATATTTCGTTGGGAGAGCACAAGTTAGCATTTGGCTATCTCCGTCAAACTTGCAGGCTTGGACAACGAATTCACTCACGGGAAATCATATAAATACGCGAGGCGGCGTACGATCGTGGTCACATCTTTGGCAACCCCAGCGTTTATCGCTGGCTCTTCGGGGCCTGGAAGTCAAAGATAGTCCGCTCGCTCGGCTTATAGCCGCCGCCACCGTCGTGTCAACTCTTTGGCAACCCTAGTGTTCATCGCTGACTCTCCGAAGCCTGGAAGTCAAAGAGAAACCACGACTCCGGTTGTCATAACCGCCGTTTAAGTACAGAGAGCCCCGCTTAATTAGCGGTCCACCCAAGTTGGTGCAGAACCCTTGGTGGTCTGGTCTCTGTGATCGAGGACCTGGACACTGCTTTAGAAATAGGGCGTGTGCACCGCCGACGCCGCCGCCAACATGGAAACGAATAACATAGGGGTTACTCACGAACCCGGGGAAGAAAACCTCGCGGAACTCTCCATGTATCCGAGAATTGGTAAGGACGGCATTTAAATAATTTTTATACTGCGTTGCCATTTTTACGTACTCTAGCTCACTAAAATTCATGAAACTGATTCAATTTCTTTGTTACGAGTGAAATGGCAACGTTAATCGAAGTACGACTCTATATGCTTGAGTTTCGCGGTTTTTAACAATATTTGGCCGGTGCACAGTGGACGGAAACGCCGAAAAGCTGGCCAAAATATAAAGCCATTGAGCTATTTTACTGAAATTGTGCATACAGGGGTTTTTTGTGTCGCTGATCAAGAATCCGAAGTTGAATTTTGAAAAAACAAAATGGCGGCCATGAAATCCCCCAAAACATACCAAAAATCGCCAATTATCGCTGTATTTTTTACAAAACTTTGTATACAGTTTTTTTGGGTCGCTGATGAAGAATCCCATACAGAATTTAAAAAAAATTACGGTCAAAAATATATCCATAGTTCAAAAATTATTATTGAATTGAAGCGAATTCATGTGTTTCATTTGTTTCGGGAAAATTAGGATCTGGGGAATGGAATAAAAATGTGTAATGACTTTGAACGCATGAGTTGAGAACGCATGACGTTCTCATTTCATGAGAACGCATTCAAAAGGAACCCACTTTATGGTGCACGAATGTGCATGCATCCGTGCATTCGCGCACAATTTGGTCAATATCTCGCAAAGATGCAAAAAGATGCAGCTAATTTTTTATACACTTTCGAAAAAAATGTTCATTGAACACATTCCAATAAGTTTCAAGACCAACCATCACCAACCGCGTAACTTATGGCTTTTTTTGTGGAGTTTATGAATCGTTGCATGTACAAAAATGCACTCCACTTCGATAATTATTTACTAATTACCATATAAATAAACTTATTTGATACTGAGATATTTTAATTGTACTAACTTTCTGATGCAGAATCCATTTTTATGACACAGAGAACTGCACTTTGAGAATTTTTACGCTGCATACAAAATTTATTGATTTTTGAAGGGTTGCGAGCTGCCGAAGTGACGCGCTGCACGGTCGCACAATAAGTAATTTCCTAGCTCAGGTAGTGAACCCGGACCGGTATTAACGGTCGTTTCTAATGCTAGGGGTACCACTACAACGATTTAAAACGTTTCCATTTCAAAGAAAAAAATCTTCATTTTTTTAATTTTGGCCAGCTTTTTGGCGTTTCCGTTCCACTGTGCGGTGGTACCAAATGATTTACAGATAGGGTTTTTCTGTTATAGTGCACTGCTCAATACATCTTTATAAATAATTATATTTATTAATAATTATTACAGCCTATATTAATTCAAATAGGATCAGTAATAGTAGTTGGAACTTTCATTCACTTTTCCAAATCAAATTAGGTCAAAATAAGATAATGTACAAAATAAATAGTGTCCAGTTGAATCTGCAATATCTGTAACTTTATCAATTTTCACTTCTTGTGAGAGGATCTTGAGCGGTCAGCTAGCAGATTAGTATGGTCAGGTGTCGATACCACCACATGCAGTCTTTTGAACTCGCTGAGTGTTTTGGCTAGTGGGTCTTGTCTCTCGACAGGAGACCTAGTGGCCGGCATACAGTGAGTATCGTTAAATGTTTTATGACTACAGCTACCGTACGCGTGCCATAAATGCGATTAGCGCCTGCCAACCCCTACACAAAACTCTACAGGATAGTTCGTTTCACCTTGGTTTAAGCCATGAAGGCAGGGTGTATTCGGCAAGCCCACAAATAAATAAACAGTTGTCCCAACGAATATTAATTGGCAGCGTTAGTTGTATTTATCGTACTGTTGTACGGTGACAACGAGTCCGCGAATCAAATTAAAGCACGGTGTCTGCACCTGTCTATCTTCTTTGGCAGTGGACATTCTGGTACCTCATATAAGGGAAGTTTCTCTTGCAACCATATGTAAGGTTTTACATATGTTGTTTAAACTACGAAGCAAAAGTTTCCGCGCAGGTAACCAGGTTTGGTTGCTTTGCAGATTCAACTAGCTAAATATCAATGTATTTCTTGTGGACATTTGTCTACCACAGGTAGGGTTCTACATGTGCCACTTCAACTATTTAGCGGAAGTTTCTGCACATATAACAAGGTTTTGTTCATGTCATATTCTGTAATATTTCTTATAGACAGTTGTCTATGACAGAAATAAATGTGTTAAAACGTAATTTGAGTTTCTTTGACTTATTTCTACTTTCAGGTACAAAAGTGAATTCTAAGTAAATCAGTAGTCATAAAACTCAAGTCAAATTTTACCTATACTAGTATTTCTTTAAAACATATATCAGTGCAGTGCAGATTAGTGTTCATATCACTTGGTAAAAATTATGTATGTAATTAAAGCAAATTAAATCTCATAAATGAAACAAAGTAATACCAAACTTTATAAACGTCCCTGGGAAGTTACAATAACATAACAAATTTGAGGTCCTACCACTAAAACTAGACGATCACGAAAGAGCCAATTAATTAATTAAGTATTACCTGTCGCTTCACGACAGGTGAGACGTAAAAAAAGGGGAATAAATTAAATACAAAATAATCGAGGGGGGGTTGGGTTGTTACACTGGTGCCGTGACCTGGATAACCTAAACTAAATATACCAGGGGGGTTGGGTCGTCACAATATTAATGTATAATACACGGTTATGATATAAGGAGTTTTAATGATACGTTAAATATAATATTTTTAAAAAAGTTTTTAATATGTTAGTTATTATACAGGGTGTCCACCTAGTACGTATTTGTTCCATAACTCTGTAACTATTACGGATAGAAAAAAAAATTGAAAACAAAAGTTGGTCAGCATTCATCATTGCATGCTCTAAATATATTTATAGGCATACAGGGTATTTCATTTTAGCTGAGTGGTTGTCAACTTTGTTAAGTTAAATGGAACACCCTATATGTATATTATTGCATATTTTTAGAGAACGTCAAGAGCTTTTCAATGAACTAGCTCGTACGTGGTATTCATATTACCTACACATACACTTAATTGTATTCAAGAAGCAACAAAAGACATGTTCAACGGACTTTTAACTCAAATTTTGTCAACATACTGGCGCACGTGAGCACGCGTACATGAAGGTACGTTAATGTGTTAAGATATGCACGTGTGCTTGTAGACACCTTATAAGGAATTATCGAGAAACAGGAATAACAAATTAAACAGAATTATTTTCAAGGTTTTTATAGAATTATTAAGGAATAAAACAACAAAATAAAAAATATTTTCTTATTTATTTGCCCAATATTTAAAAATCGTAAGTTCAATTTCAAATTAACCATGGAAACAAAATTTAAGAGATTGCCAGAAGTCATAATTCATTGTGACAGTTGTGACAATTATTAGTTTTGTTTTTTTTATTGTACGTACACATGTCGATGCATTAATAAAACTAGAATAATTATCAAAAAAATGAATTCTCACGTATGATTTAGTTGATATGTTTTATATGAACTAAAGTAATAAATATTCTTTATTAACATCTAGAATGTACGGTGCTACACCCATACTATCTGAAATGTTGAAAGTTATACTTTGTCACTTAATTCATGTTTGTTTTAAAAATTTCTAATTAAGAAAATCAGTAAATTCCCCCATTCTTGAATTCGAGTAATTTGAAATTTGCATGAAATTCATTAAAAATAGGGAACTTCTGTTTTTTGTTTCTCAAAATTTGGACATAAATCATCATATCCTCAAAACCATTGAAAATAAATATGAAGTATAGTAGGTCATCGGAAAGCTCTGGTAATTCTCTAATCGAATATGAAAGAACATACAGGGTGTTCTATTTGAAATAATATGGCTCCGTGGTCTAAAGTTAACGTTGCCTCGAAGTTGTATAAATCTTCAAAGGGATTTTTCTGTGACAGAAAATCTAGTATGCTCGGATATTGGGTGGGTGTCCCTTGTTTTTTAACATGTAGAAAAGGTCGTTTAGATCCCAGGGAAAAGGGGTGTAATTTCAGTGATATATGATTCTGAAAGTTTCGGGTTTCTAAACCTCAAGTTTGACATAATAATCTTAGAAAAAAATCTAAAACAGGTATTGAAAACATTTGAGAGCATTTCAAATTAAAAGAATACAAAGTTTCTTGTAAAGGTGTACATGCGTCAAAATTTCTATATAATTCCAAATAACTCCTGAACTGCTCAGAGGAAGTACATGTAATGGTAGTTCATTGAAAAGCTCTTGACATTCTCTAACAAAATATGCAATAATACATATAGGATGTTTCATTTAACTTAACAAAGTTTGGTCAAAAAGGGTAGAAACGACAACAAAGCGATAAAACGATAAAAAAATGAAATGCACTCTCAAATAGTGTTTCAGGCGACATAAATATTTGACACAGAAAATACTTTAGAAGGACATACATGAAAAGACTCCGGATCTTAATAAATCCTAGGTAATTTAAACTAAAAATTGAAAATAACTAAAAAATATATATTTTCGAAAGATAATTAAATCCAAAAATATAGTTTTCAGTTTTCTCTGAAAAGGGTTATGTATTATAGAAAGAGGAAAAGATGAATGTTAAAAATTTTAGCTGTAATAACGTAGAAATAGAATAAAATATCTAATGAATGGTTAGTACAAAATAATGTAATTTATTCTAATAAAAATATTTTTTTAAGTAAATAAACAAGCTGTGAAAATAAATAAATCGAAATGAACAAATTCTCAATAAACGTAGCACACAAATCCAACATTAAAAAAAAACAATCTAATAAAGACATGTATAATTAATGCCCTTTTTGCTTTAGAACGATTATTCCATTGACACATATTACTGCATACACGATTAAAATGAAAGGAGTTTTAACAATCCGTTAAATATAACGTTTTTTAAATGACAAATTAAAACGTTTTTTAAAATACATGTTTACGTAATTTTTCAGTACTGAAATAAAGGTTTTAAACAGACCGTTTCTTCCATTGATGTATATTAATGTATAATATATGTTTATAATGTAAAAAGTTTTAAGAATTCGTTAAATGTGATATTTTTTGAAACATGAAGTTACGCTTTTTAATATATATATTTCCTACTTATTTCAAAACTGGAATTTTATTGCATAACAGCCAGTTCCATTTCTTGGTTTGATGATTTCAAAAATTCTATATTAGGATTGCCTTTATGGCATGTTGAGTATGAATGAATACTATCATATTGTAGTGTAATTACAAAGGTGCTCATTTATTGTAATATACAGGGTGTCCCAACCAAAAGTAGGCACCCTGAATAACTACGGAGATAATTATTTGAAAAATTGGTGAAACACGTCGACCTTGTTTGCAAGGGGGACATATTTTAATGTAATACTTGTATACCTATCATCATCCCTCTACCCTACACGGCCACCCCCTCAAAAAATTCAAATGGCAAGGGGGGGTCGAGTGATACATCTTTGGAAAGGTCTTTCAATTCCCTACATAACTGTGTATTTTTTTAACTTTTATCGATTCGTTCTTAAGGGAAATAATTTTATTTTTGATGATTACGCACAACCGAAATCGTTTAAAAAATCTAAAATACATGGCATTGGGTATTGGATTTTATAAAAAAACTACATTTTTTAGTGCTCTCAAATAAACACGAGTTTTTTCGACAAAAAACACTTTCCTTGTCCGTTTAGTTTTAGAATATTAAAAGACTCATAAATATTTGATACCTCTTGAACACTAATTTGTTCACAACTAATTTTAAATCGAGATACATTTTACCAGAGTGAGTTCTCAAAATGGTTTATACCCTTCAGAAGGAGAGGCATAAAACGAAATTGTCTAGAGCTACGGAGCGCATATTCAATAGAAATCACCCAGATAGAAGGGTTGGTTCTCAGTATGTTTTACAATTGTTGACAAAATTTATGGAAACAGGTTCTGTAAGAAACAATAAGCATGCACCTCAGCGACCGATTAGCAATGAAGCAGTCGAAGTGGCAGTTCTGGGTCATTTGCAGATGGATAATACTCAATCGATCAGGAAAGTAGCTGAGGCTTCCGGTGTATCACAAAGCAGTGTTTATTGAATTGTAAAGGCTCACAAATTTCATCCATATAAATTTAAATTGGTACACGAATTAAACGAAGATGATCCCGATCGTCGGTTTGAATTCTGTGACAAGACGTGTTTTTCTGATGAATCGACATTTCAGTTAAATGGGGAGGTAAACAGGCACAATTGTAGGGTATTGGAGTGAAACCAATCCACATTTGTTCGTGGAAATTCATACCCAAAGGCCTCAGAAGTTAAATGTTTGGGCTGGCATCTTAGGGGATCACATTGTCGGGCCTTTTTTTATTCCTGACAATTTAAATGGCGAAAGGTACCTCGATCTGTTAAAAAATAACATCGACCCAATGATTACCCAAATCTTCGAAGAAGACGATAATCTTTTAGAGGGCGAACTGTTTTTTCAACAGGATGGGTCATCCCCACATTTTGCTATAGCAGTCCGTCAATTTTTGGATAATCGGTTTCCTGAGCGATGGATTGAAAGAAGAGGTCCTGTGGAGTGGCCCGCTAGGTCACCCGATTGAACTCTTTCTGTGGGAACACTTGAAATCGAAGGTATCGCAACAAAACCCGCATCTCTGGAAGAGTTACGTGAAAGAATTGTTCGAGAATGCCGTTTATTGGATCCAGATGTGTTCAAAAATGTTCGTACAGAATTTCAAGACAAATTATACTACTGTATGGAAGTCAGTGTGGGTTATTCTGAATAATACATACAATAATTTAAACTGCTTCTTTTATTTTTATTTCCCGAACCTAAAATAATGAAACAATTATTTCTCAGGAACTAATCGATAAAAGTTTTAAAAAAATACACAGTTATGTAGAGAATTCCAAGACTACGCTTAATTATGAGTTCCAAGCTCTCAGTCCCTGTCTGTTGAGTGTTCCGTTAAAAACTGCATCGTCAAGCAATTTTCTAATTTGAGGACCAATGAATGCCTTCTATAAGTTTGGCGTCACTTAATTGGGGAAGAAGTTCTCATACGTAGTTAAATCCTTCACTGTCTTTATACATAGCCTTCACAAATTTTTTCAATAACCCAAGTTTAATATGAAGAGGTGGTAAAATAACCCTTTTTTTCGGGGTCTACAGTGGGCACATATTTAACATTAGTAGTTCCTGGATCAAATTTTTTCCTTTCCGGCCAAATTCTTTTCACATAATGTTCTTTTACTGAACGATTGTCCCACAAACAAAGATAACATCAATATTTTATTAAGCCACTTTGAAGCTCTACTAAAACGGCTATTACTTTTAAATCCCCACATATTTACCATTTGTATTTGTAATTAATTTTATTTAAAATGGTGCTCATACTGTCATAATCTTTTTTCATTGTTACTGAATGGGCAATTAGAATAGATGGTTTTAAATTTCCATTATGTAGGAATACAGTTTTTAAACTGTATTTGGAGGAATATATGAATAAGCGCCAGTCAAAAGGGAAATGCTCGAAAGTTCTTGCATTAAACCATCAATATCAATATACGCGCATAGTGAATTTTTCTTATTATAAAATGCGGAAAATGTTGCATTTCATTTTTTTAAAAGTCGTAATTTTTGTTTCTTTGGCCAATAAGTTCCACTCCTTATGTCGGGAATAAAGAAGTTCTGCTTATTGTTTTGACAGCCCCAAGTCATGTATCAAATCATGCAATTTATTTTGAGCAATTATGTAAGGGTTTTCTGTAAGAATCCTTAATTTTTTTTTCGATCAGTTTATTATTACACCCGTTAAATCAATAGCAAAGTCCTAAAACCATTTTAATGCCTACTCCCCCTTACAGAGCGAAATGAAACTGTAAATACATTTATTTGTGGTAATATAAAAGCGATGTGATTCTCTATTCATAGTGTTTAAATGTGATAAATGATCCCAAAATAGGTCAATAAATTATGTATCCAAAAAATCTGAAACAACACACTGTAGTTTTTATATTAAAATTGTAGATAAGATTTCAATGTTTTTTTTTTCTGGTCATCCCTGTAGAAAGGTATCATGTACCATAAATTAATGAATGAGTCGTGGAAGTAAGAAAGATGAAAGTTGAGAACTGTTTTGTATGCGTGAGATGTTGGTATGTACTACGTATGTACTAAGAACTCTGGTAAATCCCAGTGTAATTTGCAATGCAAAAACGATGTTTATAATCTTTATCGAAATCAGTGTATAAACAACAAACTGAACAAACAGTCCATTTAGTTATATTTAAATATGTCTAAAGTAGATTATGGTAAACTTACGATAAACATTACAAGATTTCTTATAAACTATGTAGTTCGATTTGTCTTCGCCGGGATTGTGTTGTATTGTTGCTGGACACCCCTGCAAAATCTTGGAAGTTGGTTCTCATGGCACGTGATATTATGCACATTTGGGGTAAGTTTTATATTATGTTTATACCATTTTTTAAAGTTTGAAAAATTTTGTTATATTTTATTATATGAAATAATATTAGATAATATAATATATAGAGTGTTTGACTAAAGAGTAGGTATATGGAAACTAGAGCTGGACTGATACCATAAGGGCTCACTAAGAAAATATAAATTAGGACTCCATATTTTAGACATCTGCAGTAAATGGATATTAAAAAAAGACAAACAAAAAATGTACAGAGTGATCGTTTTAAGTGCCTCACTCGATTTTATTGTTTGACTTTTCACCTAGAAAAAAAATTCCAAAGCTATGTTTATGAATTTTTTTCTTAGGAATCTGAATTCGAAAAGAAAAAACAATTGAACATAAAATTAAATTTTTTGGTTGAAAAACTGAAAAGTACCTAAATTTACACTCTGTATATTAATGCTGAAAGGAAGAGAACTTTTTTATTTCAAGAGATACACCTTGTATATTTAACTCAATTATATATTAAGCTCAAATAAGAAAATTGGTAAAGCTGGTAAGTTGTACACATGATCCGTGATATCTTTTCTTACAAGCTGTACAAGTTATTTTAGATTGTTGAGAGATAATTTTAAGTGTGCAGCTTTGAAAAATTTCACATGATTTTGAACTGCAAACGCAGACATTTTATTCAACGTGACAACGACGCAGCAGTTTTATTACAATTCCAGGAGAGATCAAAGGTAGTTTGTTTATCTTACATTATTGTTTGCGTTTTAATTTTTCCTCTTCCAGTTCTTTTTTTCTTTTAAATATTCATGATATTAATTTTTTTAGTATATACCCTTAATGGCAGAGGCTCTAATGTTGTTTATCGGTGACGAATTGTGGAGCAGACAAGTCAGTAGAAAATCGAAATATATGGTTCATGGTATACTAATTTCTGTAGGTACGGTTTTATAATCGTGGGAAATGCCCTCGTATTTCATTATATTTCTCCAGGATACCACCTGTATACTGCTCATGGAATAACAGGTATAAAAAATTATATATAAATCAATAATACGTGCATATATAATATACACAGAGTGAGTAAGTTTTGGAAATACAGGGTTAAAGTTATTTGAAAAATATTTCATATTTGAAAGATGAGTCATTTTGTTTAAAAATTTGGTAAGTTCATTGTTTACCAATGAGATCTCAAATTTAGTTTTACAATGGGGTTAGAAAAGATAATAATCACGCATTCTATTAACGACTTTTACGTCAAAATTAGAAACAAGAACAATTAACCTCTTCAGGGACGAATTTTATTAATAAAAATAAATTTACTCAACAAAAATTAAACAAGCTTTATTTTCACGTAATAATATGGAAAACATTATTTTTCTTAATTTTACCTTATTTTTCTTTGCACTTTTGACATGCATATCTAGTTCTTCTTTTACAGTTCTTTTCATGACATCCAGGGGGTTTTTGTATTCGATTTTAATGGGATAATGACCTACTCCGTCCGTTCTAATTTCCAATGATGTCTTCGTCCACGCCTTTTTCTTCTGGAATATTTTTCCGTTTGTCCTAGAGAAGGTCTTCCTCTTTTCTTATAACTTTCATTCATTTGGATCAAAGTGCCTGCCACAGAAGCCTTGAAATCTAATAAGAGTATTTTGCAACTTTTTTTCCCTAGCCAAGATCCAGGCATTCACTAATGCAATACTAAAAAAATGAGAACACAATTCTCAAATAAAATTTCTTGCATTTTACTGCATGGGGGATAATGGGCCACCATCCGATCTGTCATGTCCACGCCTCCCATAAATCTATTATACTGAATAACAGCCTGCGGTCTTGAAATCTCAATATAACATCTTATTTTTCTATCCCACCTTTTAAACTTACATCCTGTGGCTGTCTTCCCGAAAAAGATGACATTAAATGCACTATATTATTATCTGCCTATGAAGCACTGATATATTGTCTGATGATGATGTTGTGATGGAAGAGGAACCTCGACCATTTTTCAGTAATGTTTTACCATCAGTGAGTACATCATTTGCAGCTTGAGTCTGTTGCTACCGAACGGTTCCCTACAACATAAATGTTTCTCGCCTTCAAACTTACTATAGTAGGAATTGATGAAAAGGTTGTCCATCAAAAATTTGTGGTTCACACCTCTATCCATTGACAAAGCTCATCACAGTGTCGCTTATTACTCCCAAATCAGAGACTGTATCTTTCTTGGAAGATTGATACATTTGAATTTTGAAACGTACCCATTTGCAGAGGCTCTAACCCAAACCTTGAAACCCACCTCTTAGGTTTTGACTTTATATATTGTTTCATTCTATTTCTTCCTTTGAAAGGAATGATCATTTCATCAATGGACATAAATTCAGTGGGTGTTGTAGCTTCAGCAAAAAGCTTCAGTTAAGGTATCCGAAAAGGTGCGTACTTTTATAAATGCGTCCTGATTATCAACGGAGTATTTCAAGATTGTTTGTAAAATGTAAATGCTTTATTTCTTCGTACCTTTTGAGGGACATTGTGTCAACTAATAATATCAAATCGAAGACCTGGTGTTGATGACCAATACATTCGATAGGCCGGATTCTTTATATATGTCATTATAATATTGATGGCAAAAAACTGTTTCATTTCACCTACAGTGACACAAAAGTTTTTTCTTTTCCTGATTGCACAGCAAACTGGATTGTTTCATAAACAATCATTTTGAAAAGTTTTTCGGAAACAATTGCATGAAAAATGAAGAATAGGGCGTTTCTCCTTCAACATTTATCACTTGCTTACCCAAGAATGGTGGGGGATTGTCTGTATATTCGTTATCTTTTTCACGAAACCATATACGTTCTTCACGATGATTTTCAGCAGGTTTTTGTCGCACAAACATACTCAAAGGAATGTTGTCATCCTCGCTGTTGCGATCACTAAAACCCCAGTTTTCATTTGCAGTATACGGCTCTTTTACAACTGGTAATTCAAGGTCTGGACCATCTGAATCCTCATCGGTGATTTCAATATCCTCCAGATCTGAATTATGGCATATAATGGAGGTACAGTTCCGGGAGTTAGGGGACTTTTTATCGGAATTTGTCGTCTTTCCTTTTTTTTAATTTCTTAATTATTAATAGTTTCTGAATTATTTGCAAAAAACTAAATGCCTTTTTTTTATCTTAATTTGTTAATAAGTTTTGCAATTTTTTATGTGCTGGTAAACAATTTTTATACATTTTTCTAGACGTCATGCGTCATTCCGAATCCAATAAGCTATCGCCCATACTTTTACAACCTTTATCACTAATTAATTTTTAACTTGTGAACTAGACTAATATAGTTGTTGTGTGATATACACACCTCCTTTGCAATTTGCATCATAGGTATTATACTATACCTTACCCATAACGTAATGAAATTCATAGGTATATGTATATGTGTATATGATTTTATATGAATGTACATCAAAATTATCTTGCTGGAGGCTTCACTTTTTCTAGCAATATGTTATTTCATTTCAATATAAAATTACCCTTATTGGAAAAAGGGACAGTTACTGCAATTTCACATCAAATTGCAGAGTGAAAACCTTTTATCAATTATTTTTTTCCCGCTATGAAAAATGAAGATAATTTATTATCAATAATTTTTACACATCGACTTATAAAACATCAATTCAATTCATTTAATATGTCATAGTTCAAGGAAAACTGAATGTTTTTAAAAAAATTCTAAAATGTCTGGTCCATAGCATCTACATCTATTCTGAGGCATACTGTACATATTTAAATATTATACAAACAACTTCTAATTATATTTTTATTATTTTCCAGGTTTAATATCCATGATAATTCTTATCATCTCGTTAGGCCTGGGGTTAGCTGTTAACTATACAGATGCAATGAAAAGAGTTTTCCCTATGAGATCAGTTTGGTATAAACTCATTCACAACTTAGTTGGACTATTGGGTTATGCAATTGGCATCATTAGCCTCTGTTATGCATATTACACCAACTGGTTTATTTATTACACGGGGGAAGCGTCGAGAATGGTAGCACTTAGTATAACCATAGTAGCCTCATTCTGGACAATTAATGGTGCCATGGTATCTACGTACAATCAAATAAAATCTGTAATTAGTTAATAAAGAAGAATTTTTTGTACGATTCGTATTTTATATTTACATATCTATCATTTCTTTATGCTATCCATAATGCTAAGGTTTAACTAAGCAATTATCAATATATGTGTACAATTTAAAATAAATAATTTAAAAATGAGGAATGAGTCAGTGAGGAACTGCTCATTTTAAAATTTTACGAAAAATTGGTTCTGACATTGGCATGAACAAACAAATTTCGTTATTTTACAAATAGTAATAAGTATTTAAAGTAATATATAAATACAAGCTATTAAAGTCGTAATCCTCACCTTATTTAATTGAGATTAAATTAAGTTGTCACACACAATTTTTGATGATTTATAAATATGTGTCATACAAAGAGGCGATTACGCTTTAATTGCGATTATCCACTAGGAAAAGATTTTTACCAAATAAATGGAAATCCTTCTTGAGGCCGTCGCGTATACCATTCGCAGACCGGTTTCTGGTTATTGCCTTCATCAGTGCGAAGTAGGTATAAGTATGCAACGTCAACAAGGAGGAACTTAGAATCATTAGCCTCTATGTGATAGTAGGGTACTAACGAGGTAATTCCGTCTACCAGAGTGCCAATCGCAATGTAATAAATTGGAAAAATGCTCCAATAATGCGATCGTTACCAAAAAGGTATAATTCAAGAAACGTGAAATTGGCATAACCAAACAAATTTATAATTTTTTTGTTTGACCGGAATAAATTTTGAGACTAGAGAACAAATTGAGAAAAATGTTTCCATTCATTATACTTACTTGCTCTATTTTTTTTTAAATAACTAAATGATATTAAATTATCGGCACATCTCTTTAATACATTAAATTTGATTCAATTCTTTCTGGGAACATTTGCCATAATATAATTTTCATCACAATGAATACATATTTTCAACATATTATATTTTTCTAAATTTGAATAAATTCAAGCCATTATTGTAACAAACACATTGATGAAGTGAAATATGTCAAAATTAATTTTGTGTGTTAAATGTACGTATGGAGAATGATGTGTTAGGTGTACGTACGGAGAATGGTCCACTTGTTACATATTTTTGTAAGAAAATGTAGTTTTAAAATTATATTTGCCAAATAGTACTGCAATATATCAGACCGAATAAGTGTTTAGAGTTGACACTCGAGAAAAAATATCATAAGCTTTTATTAAATACCAACTAAATTATGCTGAAAATTTTATATGCCCAAAAATTTAACCGCATAATATATTAAGTATGAAAATACATTATTAAATATGTATATACGTATAAATTTACAAGAAATTATAGTTTTTCGATAATAATTGCTATCATGATGTATTTTTCTGGTTTTTCCTGTATTTTAACCACGTAACACATAATCGTTCAAGAAAGTTATTGAGAATTAATTGTATGTATGTATTTTATTTCCACACAACTGTAATAACAAATATAGTAAATTCCCGTGTACTTCACAATGCTAAAATCTTCTTCAAGGAATTACTTTATCAAACAGTTTATAAACAAAGTTAGTTGTCTACTCGTAAAAAGATTGTGGTAAACTTACGATAAGCTCTACAACATTTCTAAATATAGTTCAAATCAAATCAAATCAAATCAAATCAAATCAATTTATTAATAAAGTTATTCAACAATTCAGTTTTCTTTACAAAAGTAATGTAAACATAGGAAAGGGGTGCCACGCTAGGCTTTGGTATAGGATATCCGGCCTGTGTTGTGAACATCTCTTCCCTAAATCCACCATGAACGCTGGACATAGTAATGTTATTAATAATCAATTATGACAATAAGTAGTAAGGAAGTAAAACAAAGTAAAAGAAGTAAAGGGAGCATAGAGACAAGACACTATACGTTATATGCTGTGTAGATGTGGGAAATTTCATTGGCAGAGGGCAGAGGTAATTAATTCATTAGAGAATCGTGATACATTTGAGATCCATATAATATTTTATGAAATTGCGAGAAATTATCAATAATGTAATGTTTAGTTTCATTTTTAAATTTGTGAGGTTTGTTAATTATTGATTTTGTTTTTGCTGGAAAAACATTGAAGAATTTTGGGGCGAAATAAGTGATGTATCTTTGATTATGAGATTTTGTAAATAAAGGAATTGCTATTGATTCATTTGCTAACGATCTAGTTTCATAGTTATGGAAAACAGTGGAAAATAAAATTTTGTATTTAATTAAATAACTTAGACAACAATGTACATATAGGGATCTAATATTTAAAGTTCTTGTATGCTTATAAATAATATTATTGAACATGTTCGTTCCTTTTTAAAAATAATTTTTAATACAATGTTTTGGCATACGGAAAGATTATGTTGAGCATTATCATATGACCCACCCCAAACAACTATGCAATACCGTAAAATAGACTCGTTGGATTCCTCTTTGCAGGAATTGTTTTATGTTGTTGGATTCGGAAAGAGAAGTTTAATATTTACTAGTATTCTGTCCGACAGAATTTAAAAAAATATCAACACTACAAGTCCCGTCTATCGTGTTATTTTCTTGTATGATTTTCGACTTTTCAAAGCTGTACTCCCATGAGGAGGTGCAACAAACGTTTGAGGAGAATTATCTATCCTTAAAGATCATTGAACAGTGGTAGGTCCAATCAATTCAAAAGAGACATATTTGATCTGAAAAACAGTGTGCTTCCAGGACGACATTTTGAAGTCATAATACAAGAAAATGTCGATCTTCATGTGACATGTCAAGAAATTCAGCATAATATCTTAAAGATTTATTGGTCAACACTTTATACGATAATTCGCTAACTCTTAAAGATGCGCAAGGTTTGGTTTATGTTTTTGCCACACTTGTTTGATATTTTGTCTTAAATGCATGAATATGTTTACGCACTGACAGATCATTTAGCTTTAACCACGGAATTGACGTCTTTATCGCTACTCCACTAAAAGTAAAACTGATATGAAGTGGCTTCATAGTAATTATATGGTAATAACAAAAAAATACTACAAATAGATTATTACCTGTAAGATATATCACAGTTGCTCTATAATAAATATATTCCTACCACAGATTTTCAGCTTCTACAGGACATATTTTGTAACAAACTTAAAACACTTTTATGTATTCGGTATATCAATAATTAATGCCTTGAGTACGAAATGCGGTTACACGATATTTACAAAATATTTTGATATAAAAAATAGTAATCCTGATAAACCTTATAATATAGTTATAATGTTGATATCCTATAATTTTATAATAATTTATAAATACTAATGATGCAACTATGATAAAGAGAATAGATGCATAGAATAGAAGGTACAACAAAGTTCTTTAAAATATTTGAGAGTGTGATGTAACTGATCTAAACTGGTTGGTTGGGACGTTAATTTACTAATGACTTTTTTAATTATACAATCTTCACTTGTTGAAGGTTGACATGAATTACGAATGCTGAGTTGATATCATTTTTACAATTACAGCTTCTGCTGGCAATGCAAAGCATAGCTTATAAATATAGATAGCAGATTTCGCTCATTGTTTGAACCATACATTATTTGTAAATTCAAATACGAATAATAAAGTTGGTTGTTTTTCAAATTATTTGTTTTTTAAAAACAAAATATTTAACATCAAATACGTAAATTGCGCAGTAGTCGGTAGGATGAGCAAAGGTATTTTACAAAAAATATCGTGAATTTAAATTTCTTTATTGCTCAAAAAGTTCAGAAAAGTGAAAGTTCGAGTTCCAGCCCAGCAGTGACGAATCTCCAGACGGACAGACAACGAAAACCATCGAGATAAGTCCAGTTTATCACCCTCTGTTTCTTTCAAAGTTTCTAAAAATCATTTTAGATTCTTTCCGAAAAAAAATAGCTATCAGGCCGTTCATTGTAAACAACTACAAGGTTTTATTTAACAAAAATAATTATTCTGTAGAGTGTCAATCTAGGTACACGTAATTTTTAGGGAAACATATTTTCCATTTGTTTTCAACTGAAAGAAAATACTATCTGTTTGAAATATTTATTTGAAAAATTCTTCAATTTTTGTAATTTAACTAACACGTTCTTATTGTCTAGTGATTATTATAAGACTTGCTTATAATAATTGATACGTGGTCAGATTCCAGTATCCATCATAATGACACGAATAACAACAACTCTAGCTTAGTGTTAATTGATAGACTTTCTACAATTGTTAGTGTGCTGTCAGATTCCAACACTCATCCTAAGAACAGGTATTTTTGGTGACAAATATAAGATGTGCTTATATTTGTAGGTAAGTGATCAGATTCCATTACCCTTCGTAACATATAGGTATTTTTTTTCATACTTGCATAACAATAATTCTATCTCAGCGGCAATTGATAGACTTTCTACAATTGTTAGTGTGTGGTCAGATTTCAACGCTCATTATAAAAACATGCATTTTAGTGACAATAATAAGATTTGCTTATATTTGCAGGTAAGTAGTCAGATTCCATTACTTTTCGTATTTTTTATTCATACTCGCACAAACCACATAAAAAATTGACTCATCTTTATATAGAATGTACTCAGATATTATTCCTCTTTTTAATGGAGATAAACATCTCTTAACACCATTCATAAGAGTTTGTTTATAAAATGCCAATTGGAAATTTCCAAAATAATTATCAGAAATCAGTATTTCTCAGCCAGCCGATAAATATTCAGCCGAGATTTATTCCCAAACATTTCCTGACAAACACAAAATTAGACAAAATACAAAAAGTAGTAATGTATTCAGACAAAATTAATTTAGACAATAACAACCAAACCCAACACCAATGTCTACGCAAAGCCGACAGTCTTCTACACAAAGACAACAAAATAGTTAGTAAATGGTTTCAACCTAAACCAACCCCCAAATATAGCGGAAGAATTAAATAATATTTCCTCAGAAGATCCTTTCTACTTTAATGACGAAATGAAAGAACGATTTAAGGAATACCCCTCGGACATGTATCCGGAATTATACACGGATGATTTTTTAAATTTTATGCAAAATCCGAACAGTGAACAGATAAATAACGGTGATGAAAACTTTCACAGTACTTCGAATACAGAAGACCAGATATAGCCTTTAACGCATATGTAAACGCGTATATTCAAATAAATATCCCCAATATTATATTATTAATAGATACAGGTTGTAATGTCTCAATGTTTAGACCTAATATTGCCGAACTATATTTCTCAGAATATATATATATATATATATATATATATATATATATATATATATATATATATAAATATATATATATATATATATATATATATAAATATATATATATACATATTTATATATATATATATATATATATATATATATATAATATATATATATATATATATATATAAATATATATATATATATATATATATATATATATATATATATATATATATATATATATATATATATATATATATATATATATATATATATATATACAATAATAAAAAACAAAAAACAATGAATGAATGAATGCAGTAATGTAAGATTATATAATAAAATTAACTAAGTAAACAGACAAGAATCACAAAAGTAGATTGTCTACTCATTGGCGATTTAGAAAAGAAACATACACACACATACATAATATAATATAAAATACATACGCAGACACAGACACACTGACACAGACAGACACACAAACTCACACACACATGCGCACACGCGCGCACGCACGCATGCACACACATACACACACACACACCCAAATATATTACAACTAAATTTCATACATATGTTTTCTGATTTATCACATTGTGTATTCTTTGTCTAGGTGTTTGGAGTAACCATTCTTTTATTTTATATTTGAATATTTTGTGACTGTATATATCCCTAAGTTTAGTTGGTACAATATCAAATAGTCTTGGGCCAAGGTAGAGCACGAGCACTACGAATATCTTCGTATGCCTTTTGGGCTAAAAAGCTCCCCCAGCGACCTTCCAAAGGGGCATTGACCACGTGTTAAAAAATTTACAAAACCGCATATGCTTAGTTTATATGGACGATATAATCCAATTAGACAAGTCAGAGTTTTTAAGACAAAATAACGAGTTTTTAGTACACGTAATTAGGCCGGAAGGAATTAAGCCTAACCCGAATAAAATGAAAGCCATTTAAAAATGTCCATTACCAAACAGAGCAAAGAATCCTTTTTAGGACTATTAGGATTTTACTGCAAGTTTATAGAAGACTGCAAAAAATTACAAAGCCGCTAACGAAATGTTTAAAGAAAGTTACTAAAATAATACATAACGAGTTTAAAAATGCAATCGAATTTTGTAAAACAATTTTGTTACAGTACCCAGACTTCGAGAAGTCCTTTATTTTAAGTAGTGATGCTTCAAACTACGCCACAGGAGCCGTTTTATCCCAGGGCCCGAGAAGAAACGATAGACTAATTGCTTACGCAAGCCATGCTCTTAATGACGGTGAACAAAATTATAGCACAATGGAGAAGGAACTATTAGGTATTGTAAATTTTACGAAATACTTCCGTCCCTAATTATTCGGACGTAAGTTTACCATCATCACGAACCATAAACCACTCCAATGGTAAATAACCTTAAGGAATCTAACTCTAGATTATTGCGCTGGCGCTTAAATCTCATGGATTATGATTACGAGATAATGTATAAAAAAAGGCAGCAAAAATAAAGTTGCAGACGCCCTATCGCGTAAAGAAATACACCCGATCGTAACACAATCAATGATAGGTAAAAATTAAGCTTGAAAAACCTTTTAATGCTAAAGATCGAATAAAAGTGACATTGCCCATTCAAAATTTCGAAGAACACCTAGTAGAAACATAAAAATTACATCAAATTAAATAAAACTTATGGCATACTAATACAATCAAATTTTGATATGTAATAATTAATCTACAAAAAATACTTTAACGACAAAGCATACAGATTTATTCAAATAAACAAAATAGTAAAAGAAATAGTCGACAAGGACGATTAATTAGAAACTATCCAAAATCACCATGAGACAAAAACCACACACACAGAGGTATAACCGAAACAAAAAGAGCGCTAACAAGAACTTATTATTGGCATCAAATGGCCAACCACATAACAAATTATATAAATAATTGTAAAACTTGCCATTCAGTTAAGTACGAAGAGACGTCCCCCTACATTTGAATTAAAATCGACCCCAATAGGCTAATACTCGTTCGAACATATTTATATCGACATTTTCTCAATAAGTGGACAAAACTTTCTAATGGTAATTGACTCTTTCTCAAAGTTTGCAGAAGCATACCCTATTCACCTTGTAACCACTGATATCTTAGATCAGTTAATGATATTCTTTTCACATTACGGTATTCCCAAAAAACTATCCTGTGACCCAGGTACCGATTTCAAAAATAACCTATTTTCAGAGTTTCGCAAAAAACATAACATAGTATTACATCACGTCACAATCCAACATCAAAATAATAATGCCCCAATTGAAAGACTATACTCCACACTCATAGAGGAATTTCGAGCATTAGAACTAGAAAGCCCAAGACAAAATATAAAACAATTAATGATCCTCACAATATTAACATATAATAATACTATACATTTTTCTACACGCTATACACCTTTTCAAATCATAAAAGCAAACTTAGAGTTTGATACGCTTTATAACCTCTCGGAAAATAAAATGTCAAATTATATAGAAAACCAACAAAGAAATATGAAAGTTATGAAGAAGTTTATAAATAAACAAAATAAAAAGGTAAAAAGACTTAACCAGACAAAATCAAGAGCGAACCGAATTTCCTGTATATAAACCAGAAACTGAGGCTTTCTTACTTCAGAATATACGCAGGAAAATAGCTCCGAAATACAAAAAAAATAATAATTGATAAAGACTTAGATATTAAAATAAAAACCAAAGATAATCGTAAATATCATAAACAAGAAATTAAACCAATATGATTAAGATCTAAGGAAACATTATTTGTTTCAGATATGGAAAATACTAGTATTCACTTTGCAAATGATACCAGTTCATCTACAAATTAATATGACACTTTTAACTAACCCCCTACTGCCCTTCTTAATCAGTAAAGCCAAGGTAACGAATCACAAACACTCTTTTATAAAATACATTGACTTAAATCTTTTTATTGACCCTCTGAAAGCATAGAAACAAACGGAAGATCGATAGTACCAATGATCGACAAAAAAGACGTACTATATCCCGCAATAAACGAAATTCATAATCATTTAAACTATTTCAGAGACAAGGCCAAGAATGTTAAACCAAATAAAACCCTCTTCCAACTTATCCACAAAACGAGGACTGATTAATATTGTAGGAAAAGGCTGCAAATGGGCCATTGGTTTATTAGACTCAGACGTGACGCAGAAAGGTACGAACAATGCAATCACTCGACAAAAATCAAAAAAAGTTACACCATGATCTCAAAAACTATATTACAATAACAAAAAGTTTTATGAATGAGAGTAAAGAGACATTAAACAAGGTAATAAGTAATCAGGTTTTTATCAACAAAAAGATGAGAACATTGGGAAACAATTTGAACAAATATACACTGTTCCTAAATATTCAAAATTACCTAGACGTCATGTAATTGATTGCAAGAATATAATTGAAATAATAGATACACTCAAAAATTCCATATTATTCGCTAGACTAGGGATAATACATAATAACCTATTGCCCCTAAATGAAATAGAACAAATGAAAAAATGTTAGACAGGAAATCTGCAAAAATGGATTACCTACATTTAAGTTCGAACGATCTTATTTAGAAATTATAAAAGTAGAAATTCATTACGTATTAGACAAATTACATTTCATCTTCCACATACCTATAACGGACGAGAATCTAGATGAATATTTACACTTTTTCCCGATCCCCGTTAACAATAAAATCATTGTACCTCAAAACCATACATCCTGACGAAAACTCGAAAAACCATTACTACTCCAGGGATCCATGCCCGAAGTGGAGGACATGTGTGTATACTTAGTACAACAACCACCTCTCCAGGATGATTGTGTCTCACATGTGCATAGGGGAAACCAACTTAATAACTGTCCCACTATCCAGTTGAATAAAATCACATCCACCATAGTCAAACCACTGGACGACGCCCACATTATAATAATACCTGCAAACAAAACAAAGGTACGGAAATTATGTCCCGAAAGTGAATTTGCAGAAATAAACGAGCCACAGCTAATCTACCTACCACAAAGCTGTTCGGTTCATATAAATAATTACAACTTCGAAAACAATGCCATATCCATCCAAGGAAAAGCCATTGAACTCCTACCTATTAGAACCCAAAAAATGTTATCACATAACGAGTTGCCCATGGTACTACAGGAAGTATATACAGTTAAATTAAACGATATTTATCGCGTTGCCAAAACCATCCACTTTCAGGACTTAGAAGAAATTCAAAATCTTGGAACTAATGATATTTTACTTTATATTTGTATAACTTTAATTATTATCATATTTTTATATATATTATACAGGTACTTATCGAAAAGTAAAGATAAAATTACCCATTTTTTGAAACATAATTCGAAATATGATATCAAACAAGAAAACCAACCTACCCCTCTGTTTTCATCTTAGGGATGGACGAATTATGAATGCTGAGTTGATATCATTTTTACGATTACAGCTTCTGCTGACAATGCAAAGTATACTTTATAATATATAGGTGACTCCGGCTACCAACACAGATTTCGCTCATTGTTTGAACCATACATTTCTTGTAAATTCAAATACGAATAATAAAGTTGGCTGTTTTCTCGAATTATTTGCTTTTTAAAAACGAAGTGTTTAAAATCAAATACGTAAATCGTGTACTGTTTAAAGTTTTTATTTTTTTGTTCTATAATTCTATATTTTTAAATAAATAATATATATCTTTAGCTTACAATTATTACTGTCCCTTAGCCTCCAACTTTCCCCTCCACAACATCCAAAAAAAATCATAAAATTATTCGTAGAAAACATGTAATTAGTACAATTATTGTTATGTTTTTCACATGCAATGTACAAATCAAATTTATATACTATGCTCGTGAATATTTGATACACTCAAACGTATGTATTAATTATATACTAAACATAACCTATAATGTAATACTATTCTTATGCAAATTCTATACATTTTTATAACGTTTTATATGCGCTTCATACATAAAAAGATCATACTGAGTACCAAAGAATTTTAAATATTTGCAACTGAATTGCATCTAATAAGTGGAGAAAGTATATGAATTCGCATATACTTTGAATGAGAATTTTGCGTTAATCATATTTTGATTATAATTGTGTTATTTGTTTACTTATAAGTAAAACCTGTCCATTTGAATGCAATCTACCAGCGCAGCGATAGAGGGTGGACATACGATATGCGCCGAGAATTAAGCATATCAACAGGTTTCCAGCAATCAGTTAAATACAGACGCTATTGCGATACGTACGTGCGAACAGATATTATACTATTTTTACAACTGTACATAATGTCAAAAGTAAGATGTTCTTTACTCTTTGATCCCCAAATATACCAATTTGTCCCCCAATTTCCTAACATAAAATACACCGGATCGGTATATTTTATGCCATGTTTGTGAAAAACATTTGATAGGCTGGAGTGTACATAACAGCAGACAACATGTTGCAGGTGCAAGCAATAAACAAAATTATACCCAAAGAATCCATACTGGGAATTTACCTACGACTTAATTTTCATGTTAAGTATGTGTGAATACCTCAGTGTGTTAACAAGTGACCTGGTGACTCAGCCGTTAACAGATGACACTGGCGTTTTTGTTGCCGAAAATTTTAAAGACGTTTTAAGTAAAAATATTGACAAATTGCGTAATATTATCAAGTGCCTAAGTGATGGACGTGCAAGTGACTGTCTTTTTCAAAATACGTCTTAAATATTTCCATGCCTGCGTAAAAGTTTACCAGAGGAGACTTGCCATAGAAGGTTTATTAATAATTCAAGTGTACACTGACAAAAATAAACAGCTATTAATGGACATAATAGTAGAGTAAATCTTTGTAAGTTACACCATGGCCTTCACCAATGCCAGTCTTTCATAAAACGAACCGAGTTAGTTATAAAGGTTAAAACTAACTGAAGTTACATAAATTGTTCCATACTCGAGAAAACTATTCTAAAGGCCCTTTTTTGAGGACTAAACCTTGCAAAGCTTTCATTTTGCTCAAAGTATTATTTGCTTTTCAGGTAATCCGTATAGTATTGATATTCCGCTTAATTAGGGAATTAATCTTATACAGGATGTCTCGAAATGAATGAGAGACAGCCTAATAGTCGATACATAGATCCAGTGGCGGCTTGTGTTTAGATTATCATAATATTGGAGCATGGGACCCAAATTATGCAAGACTGTCAATATTAAATTAAGAAGTTTAAAAAAAAATGTCATTTAAATTTGAGAAGAAAAGTTGCAAAAATTCATTTATTTTCAACCAATTTGTACAATATTTGAAAAATTTACATTTACTCATAATCAACATTTTTTTTAACAATTAAAATTTCTTAATGAAATTTGTAACCTACGAAACAAGTCTGGTTATGAAAAAAATATTTTGCAAATACTTTACAAATTGTCTAAAAATTAGCTGGGCAGGAACACCATTTCTTTAACTTATTTTCTCTCACTTTTTCAAAATCTTAATCACATTATTTTTGCAAAACTTCCTCACGTCGTTGGTACTTTGTTTTCGAGATACAGTACCCCAAATTGGGAAAAGTTTATTTTTGCAATAATTAAAGAACTAGTAGATGCAACGACATGTCGTGATTTGTTTTTACGCCACTTTTAATTCGCGTTTATTGTCATAACTTTTTCTCTAACTTTTTACATTTTTATCATAAATACGGCCAGAATTCAATTCCGCCTTTAATACGTTTTGGTCGCATTTTGATAGGATGTCTCATTTTTGAGAAAATTGATTTAAAATTTCAAAATTACATTTTATCAAATTTTTCAAATTGTTGCTTTTCATGTATGATGATAAAAAATATTTTTTCCTGGGTAATTTGTGATGTTTGTTGTACTGGTTAACGTGGACTTGCTCGTAAGGACTGTATAATATATATTCGTTCTGAAAATATAATATTTGTATCCATGGGCATACTGGCTTCAGACACGCAGCTTATGCTTGGAGAATTGATGAAAATATTGTCCTTCTTTTATTTTACAATTTATTCCACACTTTTCAATCCTCATTTTAAAAGCATAATTACAAAAATTATATCTTTTGCACATCTGTAAATACAAATAGAATATAACGCAAAACGAAATATACGTTGGTAAATTTCACGATCCATAAAAAGCCTTAAGCATCAAATAGATCGGAACTTCTGCTTTAAAATTTCAGTGCACATTTTTCCCCAGTGCACTGACTTCGATTTATTTAAAATGCTTTTATGTAACATGTTTTAATAATATGATGACATTACAATCAAAATCGTTTTCGATTCAAAAATATGATGAAAAACATATAATTCTTCATTTGTGTGATAACTATTAAAATGGTGAAGCACTGAACGATGAAACACGGTCTATGTTAGATAATCTAATCAATAACATAACATGGTTTATATATGTATGTATAATATATAGCTACACATGTTGTTTTATCTACATCTATTATTAGTTTATTGTTGGAATGCCAGTATCAATTTACATATTTAATTAAATTGCAATAGGTCAGTTGTTGTTAAATAACCAGTTTTATAATCGCTAAACATAAAAAAATACGGAAAATCTGAAACAAACCCTTGAAATCTCGTATCAAAATTATAACTCCTTTTATTGACACGGTCGCTTATATTTGTTTTACGCGGGTGATTTGATAGATTATTACCCTTTAAAAATGTATTTTTTCACTGGCGAAAGCAGATTAAACTTTTAATTTATAACTGCCTGAAATAAATTGTTAAATGATTTTCTTTTTTAGAGTCTAGATGTGTATAATGCCAAAATAAATAACTTTTTATGTGGAAAATTGTTGAGGTGTGGTCAATTAAAGAAGAAAACCAGTTTCAAAAATGTCAACGCTTCGTCTTTATTTAAAGACATTGTCAGGACTCTGCAGATAAAATACAGTATAGGTAGTTCTATATTGGTAAAAAACACATAATTATGTATATGTATTCGAATGTAATAACATTAATAATGGAGAATAAGGTTACATTTTTTGGTAATATGCATCTGTCTGTGCATATATATACGACATAATAAATGTAAGAGTTATTGCATTCAATAAAACATAATACCTAATTAAAAAACATACTTTTTTTTGTTTGGCATTAGGACTTAGTCCATATAGCCAGAAAAACATACTTAAAAACTGTAACAGATTAAAGATTAAAACATTCAGGTACTCACATTTTGTATAGGTTTTCCTTGTAAAACACTAAATAACTAAACATATAAATAAATAGGTATACGACAATAATAATAATAAAGATAATAGCCACATACACTGAATGAACAAACAATGACTAGACTTGTGATGTATAAAAATCTAATAGTAGGGTGAAAAACTTATCTCCAGCATTTTGTTACGATGGTTCTTTTCTATTTTTGTTATTAAATTAAAATAAGACGAGTTTAAGTTTTCAACGTCAGACCTTTTGTTGACACATTTGTTCTGTTTTGGAATTTCAACTGTTTCATATAGAAGCTTTTTTTAATTTGTTTGTTTACCCAGAATATTGGCTATTTCGAAATTAAACGAGGGTAAAATATTTGTGTTGCGTTAAACTTGTAGGGTTTTTATTTATTTTATTTGGATTGTGAATATTTGTGCAATCTCTAACATCTTCTGAAATTCTAGTTTTCAGACCTGTTTGTCCAATATATACCTGATCACACTCATTACATGGTATCTCGTAAATGACGTCAGACTGTAACTCTTTCGGAGTTTTTATTACAGATCCTTTCTTCCTATTATATCTCATCCCGCAGTAACCTTCTATACGTTGTTACTACAAATCTTGGGTAGAAAATACCAAGCAGGTAGCTATAGTTGCCTCCGTAGCAATATTATCTGTTGCCCTGTAAACACGGGGTCTCTCAAATGCAGCTACAAATGAGCGACTGGCTCCTGTCAGTGGTTTCCTTTGTGTTGTTGAACCTAAGTCGTGCCTATCCTTACAACTTATAGCCGTCTTATTAACGAGTAGTGACTCATACATTACATATACATATACCTTTTCCTTTTTTTTTTTTTTTTTTTTTTTTTATATATATATATATATATATATATATATATATATATATATATATATATATATATATATATATATATATATATGTACATGATATATAAAATTATGTCTTGTTTACCAATATAGAACTACTTATACTGTATTTTATCTGCAGAGTCCTGAGGATGTCTTTAAATAATGACGAAACGTCGACATATTTTTGACACTTGTTTTCTTATTTAATTGACCACACCCCAACAATTTACCACATAAAACATTTAAAATAAGGGTCATTAAATAATTCCAAAAAATAAATAACATAATCCTCATCTATTTCATGCTAACCATTAAAAATTGGTAAAGGAGCTAAGCCGGATCGTTAACTGGAAATATCTGCAAAAGATGATTTAAAACATGTAAAGCATACAGTGTGTGTGAACGGATATAATCATCTATTTCATAAATGTTATGATTCTTTCAGAAATTAGTAAGAGATTGTCTAAAAATCATGTGAAAAGTTTTTTGCTACATATACAAGGTGAATCTGAATTATAGGAAAAAAAATGGAAGTACATATAGAGGAATGAAAATTAACGGATCAATATTTTTTTATTTCAAATTCTCTCCATTTTTAAGAGTGGTAGAAGGGTCTTTTCGGGGGTTATTGGAAACGGTTTTTTTTCAATATTTTCAAAAACGTTTTACTGACTTCTTTCATAGTTGGCAGGTGAATACAATACTATAGATGTACGCATTTCAAATAATTTTGATTCCCTTTATGCTTAAAAATTGGCGAGAGAAACATGGACCATATGTGTAATCTTCGTTTTTTCGCGAAACAATATAAAAGTGAAATTAAACGGATTTATCTGAGTATATCTTTCAAATAGTCGACTCACCTTCCTCCTTGGCGCATTTTCCTGAGGGCACCCTTTTGTTCTGGATGCTGCAAATTGTGGTAGAACCAAAATTCAAATTCAAATTCAAAACAATTTTATTTTCAATTAAAGGGAATAATGTATATGGCCCTCACCAGACACCCAGCCCGTTACCGACCCAGCATCCCCACGTAAGGTGGCGATGGTGCAATTGATAGATCGGGCGGAGCGGGGCCGGTCCGGGCTTAAAACTAAAACATTAACAATAAATACACACCAAAAAAAAAAAACATTTTTAAATTGTATAATAGCGCCGAAAACGAGAAATCGAAGACGCATGCCCCTTTAAAACATTTAATTTAACATTATTAGAAGTTAATCATATTTATGTTCTGATGTACCTTTTTTACTCTGGTTTCTCTTCATACCGAAAAAAAAATGTCACCTTGTTACTTTTAGCAGTTATCTGATGTTTTAAAAATATAACTAAAAATTAATGGATGCAGTTTTTTTAATTAGTTAATTTTCATTGAATGTTGTAAATTAAATTTTACGATAATGCAAAGTGAGTAGTAAGGCTACATACATGTCGTTAAATAATTAAATTTACTTTTACCAATACTTTTAAAAAGCAGTCCCTTTCTATAATATATGATAATTTTATAAGAAAGGAAATATTTTAATGATAACATTTCCTTCAGGGCCTGAGTGAGAATCCTTTTCCCAAGCCCGCGCAGTATGTAAGGGCAAATTCGTGCAGTGTAGGATGGTGCCGAGGTGTCGTGGGCGCCAAAAGGCCTCAAAAGTATAAAAAGATTATATAACTAGCAAATAAAACGTATACAGTTAGAAAAAAAACAAAAAAGGAACTGCAATCTGTTATATGTATTTCACTCAGTTACTCATATTATTTACCTGTACCTTTATACACATGTATCAGCGTTATGAAAATGTGGGGCGAAATATATTAAAATGCACAAGGGCACCAAAAGAGCTAGGCGCGGGCCTGCCGTTTTCTTATGCCTTTTTTATGTAAAACTGAAATCTGCATCTAACAAGTGCATTTTTTTTGAAATCAGTAAAAGTAATTATGGCCAAATTTATTTATAAAGTGCTTTCGGCGGCGGTCTACAGCAACTAAAAATTTATTGAATTAAATATAAATGTCATCTATAAGTTATGTTCATCTACCAAATTTGAAAGAAATCGGTAAAACACATTTAAAAATATCGCAGAGAAACCATTTCCGATATCCCCCGAAGAGATCCTTGAAACACTCATAAAAATCGAATAAAGTCAAAACGAAAAAGTACGGGTTCTTTAATTTTCGTTCCTCTACATGCGATTTTTTACCATAATTAAAATCACCCTGTATAGTGCTTTAATAAATATGAAATAAATATTTCTTCAAATTGTAAAAACATTTCTTTGTCTTCTTTTTTTCGCATCATTTATTGTAACACTTTATACTGTACAGTTTTTATTTTTTACTTTATATTTAATCAGTGGCGGCTGGTGGATTTAGGTTATTCAATATCTCAATATTGGAGTATGGAACCCAAGCAATATATTAAGGCACGACTATCAGTACTGATTAAAGTAGTTTTGCAGAAAAAAAATTGAAAAAATATTTGAGGAAAAAAGGTACAAAAATGCGCTGCCACCCCAAATTACTTCTAGACCATTAGTAAAATATTTTCAAACAATTTTTTTTTCGTAATCAGGAAGAAAATTTATCACCCCGTTTTTTTTCAGTTCTCGAAAATTTTGATTTTTTGTAGTTATGACATTTTGAAATTTACGCAATAAAGAACTTAAATTTCAAAATGTCATAACTTTACAAGAAATCAAAATTTTCGAAAACAAAAAAAAACTGGATCTTAAATTTTCTTTCTGATTACGAAAAAAATAGTTTACAAATATTTCACTAATAGTCTAGCAGTAATCTGGGGTGGCAGCGCATCTTTGTAACTTTTTTTCTCAAATTGTTTTAAATTTTTTTCTACAAAACTCCTTCCTTTAGTACTGATAGTCTTGCCTTCAAATATTTCTTGGGTTCCATGATCCAATACCGAGATATGGTACAACCATCCATCAGCCGCCACTGTATTTAATATTAGATGTGCAGGGTACTATTAGTATAATTAGTACACGAATGTATTTTACACAAAGTTTTATTAGCTAGAATATAATATCAATCGTCATGTTTGGAATTCACAATGAAACTGACTCTAAATCGTATCGTAGTCAACCTACAAAAGCCCTTACAAAATACAAACGATAAATAGTAGTGACGATTATTAGTCGTAGTGATGTATGATGAATAAATGAATTTGAAATTTTGGGTTGTGGTAGAATAGCTCTTCGCCCACGGTGTGTTGTTATATTATATGTAATATTTAATACATCAATAAAGATGTTTATCGTTATTATTATTATAAATATTAACTAGAGATGGTGTTCAAGGTTTCCATATTTATTGTATAAATTATATGCAAGTATGCATGTTTGATTTTAAAATGAAAATAGGTACCTAATTAAAACACCTGAGTGTACGAAAGTGACTAGCATAAAATTATTAATATAATAGTTCTGACCCGATGTAACACAATTACATGCGTTCTTTACCTAAATCATGATAGAATAAATTGTATTCTTTGTACTGTGGACGTTTATGAGGGCTTTAATAAACACTCTAACTATACACGTCTTTATTTCATAAATCGGAAAACACAACAGCACCACAAAGAACCTTTCTGTGACAACACAGAAGAGGAAGCATAAAAATCATATCCTCTCTTTCTCTATTCGTACATTGTCGGCCATCTCCAGTGACTCAGCGGAGCCAATTTTTCATACCAACTTAAACTTATTTAAAATCAAATTACTTAACAATTGCCTACAATACGGCACTCTCGAAAAAATTTTGAAATATTCCAGCCTGAACTGCTTCAATAAATGTTCAGATAGAAGTAGAAGAGGAATGTATTTATTCACCTTCATCTTAAAAACTTGAAAAGAATAGATATCATGGAATTCTTGTTTGAGCAAATAATTCCATAACTTTGCTGTGATTGGAAATAAAGAAATGGCCATAGTCAGGGAGCTTCAAGGTAAAGGGAAGAGTTGTTATTTTCTGTCACGTAACACAAATATTATGTCGTAGTATTTTCAGCTATACAATATTTACTAAATAATCTTGGTGAAAATAACAATAAGAAATTTTATGATTAATGACTTTGTTCTAAGATGGTAAATAAACTCGTAGAGTTAATTCCAACCATTTATATGAATCAATGGGCATTCCCCATTCGAGAGTTTTTATAAATATGAGCTCACAGAATTTTTTCTTCATTTTTTTGGGCCCCGAAGCGGGGTTAAAAAAAATAATAAAGTTTTGAATTTTAGTCTTATGACGTCATCCAACTAAGTTTGGCGCCAAACACAAACAGCCAATGAAAACGAAGACGGTACCGCAGTATTGCTAGTTTTACGTATTGTTTGAAAGCGTAATTGGTGATTACTTATTTAATTATAAATACAACTATAAATTCATTCACAGAAATTTTTTTTACTTTAGTAGTAAGAGAAAATTTTATTTTTATCTGTTTTAAAACTTCGACATTTATATATTTAAAAAAAATCAGCAGAAATCGAATAAGTTAGGTTATATTATAGATTCATTCTCCGTTGCTGTTACGGAATTGAAGATTGAAAACAAATATTAATCATTTATTATAACCATTCCACAACTTTCACCTAATTATGCTGATTTTATTTGAATAGTATTGGAGCTGGATCTTAATAAAATATAGAAAAAAAAATTAAATTATAAATAAGGAATAGCAATAGTAAATCAGTAACAGAATCATTTTCTTCACTATTCATTAAGTGGAATTTAAATCTTAATAAAAACGACAAAAAAAATGCGCAGTTATTGAAAATACCTATATGTATATAACATATATACATTAATTCAAAAATACGTAAATACTTACCTTTTTATTTTGTATCCAAATTAAAATAGTCTTGAAAATGTTTGATATAACAAAAAAATTAATGTACAAATTCACTAAATCATTCAAAATCACAAATATTCTCAAAGAGTTTTCAGCTACCAAAACTGCAATACTTAAATAGAAAAAATATAGCAACACAGGTTCGGTCATATCACACAGCATTATTTCATTGGTTGATTAATTGGCGGAAATTTTAAATTAATCCAAATTTTATAATTTTTTTTGTAGTTAATATTTTTTTAAATCTAACCACTTATGGATATTGATTACATAAATAGTGTAGAAATCCAATTTTAATATAGTGGGACATCCCCATTGTAGATTCCAAAGTTGTCATTGGAGATTTAGAAGAAGATTAGATCTTCGTCCTTGTAAATGAGTAGAAGTCCTTCTAGGATGTATTTTTCTTGACGGTATATAGGAAGCCATGTGCAGCTTGGGTTACCATAACTAAGATTATCTTTGGTGATGTTAATAAATACATATTTTTTTCTTTAGCAGCCACACAAAATTTTTTATTATGTATAATTAATTAGTTACTTTTTCAATCCGATGAATCAAATACATAATATAACACATAACTCTGACAGAAGACCATTAAGTAAAACCGCGATAATGATATGAAATGGTTATTGATACCACAAAACGCATGTTTTGTGATTAAGGACTTCTGTATCCATGCCAATCACTACTCTTGCGCATGGTTTGCATTATGGGTAAATATCCATATTCTAAAAAAGCCACAAACGGACTATTTAATTTGATGTTTCACAAATATTTTATTTGAAACTATATAGTAAATATTATATTGACTTTCCTGTATACAGCGGCTCGGTGGAGTGGTTGGTTCGACCGCGCGCTAGACTGGATCCGAACGTAGGCTATCCAGATAGACAATGTAATGTTGGAATAAATTATTTTTGATATTTACTACCTGAACAGTGTACTAAGTTACATTGCATCATTTCAGGAATATTGCATTTGTAACTTAGAACGTCGACTGAAAAACTTTACAATTTGCAGGAAGAGTGTATACAACTTTACACATAAACACATAAACATTACAAAATATAGAATTTAACTGCTTACTTGGATTCAGTATGTATATATATATATATATATATATATATATATATATATATATATATATATATATATATATATATATATATATATATATATATATATATATATATATATATATATATATATATATATATATATATATATATATATATATATATATATATATATGTATATATATAAAATATTAATTGAGACGACATTGCTCCAAACATACAATGTTTATTGGGCCTTATAAATAATAATTAATAAATAAGCATTATGAAAACTAAAACGTACCTTAAATAACTCTTCCATATCACATAGTAATTAACTTTTTAATAAAAATTGTTTTAAATACTTCTAAAAAAATTCATTGATTGACAACTGTTCATTCATAACCATAAGTTACAATGTTATTTTGTTTATTATTTGTTTATATTCCAAACCGATGTGTGACATTAGATGCACATTGCACATGCTCTATTTATATGGGAATAAAATAAAATAATTCATACATAAATCCATGTTACTTTAATTGATTTATTTGCTAGTGTTTTATTTATTTAAGTAACTTCTTATCGCATTTTTTATGAACCATTGAAGTTCTGTTCACGCTCTAATTGCAACTTTATATTTTCCTACAGATTGCTGAAATAAAAGGTCTAGAGATTTTATTATGAAGATGTCGGGTTATCATTATGTTAGAAGGATTGGATGTAATGAAGCTAGAAATTTGAGGTGTATTGTTTGCATGAGCTGTCTTGTATACACTGTACCAGATGAGAAACTTAATTACCTATTATAACATTAATCTCTGATGTAAGATTTTGTAGTTACACCTACAGCTAATAATGTTACATAACATTAATTTGGTTATGTTAAAATACTTATTATTACTGAGTGAACGTTATTTATACAAAATTAGAAATATATCACTGGATGAACAAAAAAATATTTTTTCATAAATATTCGTGGATAGAAATAAATATTTGCTATCAGCAATTCATATCATCTACAACTTTTATAAGTTCTTGAAAACTTATATTCTAAAATTTGAACTCTCTCGTTGCCAAAAATAATATTTATGTTAAAATATGTTTATATGATAATACATACAGATGCCCCTTTAGCAAATGAGAAAGTAGAATAACTATTGTTGTTTAAATTTAATTTGTGCACATCTATTTTTACGCATTTTGTTTTCGACTAGCCGATCAGATATTATGCTTATTTTTTTACATTTATATTGAATTGTCCTTGCAGTAAAGTATGTTGAAAATATTGTTCAATTCAAAAAAACACTTTAAAAAATTATAGCCAGTTTAGTGAGAGTCTACATACACCTTTATTATTTACTTAATTGTTTTTATATTTTTTCTTTTCTTGACCGTTAATATCAAATAATATTTTATATAGTTTTTTGGGAATTTCGGTCAAATGTAACTAATTTTATTTTTTTCAAACTATTAGTTATTAGGTGTTTGTTTTATTTTTTGTTACATGTTTGGTTTTATTTGATTGCCTGTTTTAATGCAACTAACGTACCTAATAATTAATAGTTTCTCTGATGATGGTGTAATAAACCGAAACGTTAGAAAAGAAAATTAGTTATATCTGCCCGAAAAAAAACTTATAAAATATTACTTAATTGTTTTTGTAAGCCTTATTCCCGAAGGACATTTTTATCAATCAAAAACCTTATTTTGTTTTTAAAAATTGTTATGTATTAACTTTAACCAACATCCTTATTAGTATGACGTCACATAATTATGCAACCTACGTAAAAGAGTCATGATTGGTTGCTTATATGTAACACTGGACCTTGACCCTCATGCTCATGACATAAAGGCAACATTTTTGACAAAATACAGCACAGATTTTTTCTCTCTTGAAAGGAATTTTTACGAGTTTTCACTCACCATGCACAATATATGCTAGAATATATACAATACTATACTATAGAAATTTTGTTAATAATAATAAAAAATAAAGTTACTGTAATTCGCTGTACTTGTATATATTCTAATATATTTTGTGCATGGTGGATGGTAAGTAAAAGTTCTTAAATATTTCTTTCAAGGGGAGAGAAAAAAATAAAATTTTGTGGTGTATTGTAACCGTCAAAAACGTTGCCTATATGTTCATGAGCATAAAATTCCAGTATTATGTATAGGCAACCTGTGTGATATGACTCTTTCACTTAGGTTGCATAATTCTTAACAATTATATGACGTCACAACTAATGTGGACCATTGATTAAACATTTAAAGTTGATTTTTAAAATCGCGGTAACTCGAAAAGTTTCAGTTTGATCCAAAATCGTAAAGGGGCATTTTGTTGAATTTTTGTTGTATAACATTCCGTGCGCAAATTTCGAAACACCCTGTATAATTACTAACCAGATGTCCGAAAGACATAAATATTGCACATTTTAAACAAACTTGATTTATGTAATTTAATATAGAAAAAATTACTATATAAAATCCTATTCTTTAATTCCTTCAAATAAATTAAGGAAATGAAACTACTGTAGTGTTTCTGTAAATTCTGTAGAGTAGAACAAAAAATTTATCTGCTATTTATCAAACTGAAAGAGCATTTAAATACAGGGGAGCACATGCAAAATATAAAATCTGTACACGCGTCTCAAGAAATTTATATACACCCGTCTCTTTCGTTTTATAAAAATAAAAACAATGCCGGGAAATCGCTGCAGTGGACCATACAATTAAAATAGTTGATAACGTATACAAGACGAATGTTAAGACCGTTGGGCGACTTTTAAGACCTTTTTCAAGAACAGGTATAAAAAAGTTAATTGGCAGGAACCCGAGTGAAACGGTGCAGTCAGGGACGTAACGTAACGTTGGACAGAGTATAGATAGATCTGAAAATGAATTTGTTTTTTAAAATTGTATATAAGTGATTTAGATACATATTTATGCATTAAATATTTTGCAACATTTAAAAGATTTATTTAAATGAAATTTGAATTACTGTAACTATTAATCACCGCAGAATAATTAAATTTAGTACTCTAAAATATGTATCTGCCAGATCTTCTTTGGTCTTCATTGGTGATCCCTGGTTAATGCTTTAAAACCTTTTAAAACTACCTTTTTCTCATTATATGTCAGGTTTTCTCGAACTCTTCTACTTTTTGGAACATCCGTCAGTAACTAATGGAATGGATTTTTTCGTGGTTCGTCCATTGCCAACCTCACTATATTACAATATTCACAGTAAGATGTATAATAAAAATCTACAAAAACTCGTATTTCACTTTCAATTAAACAATAATCATCTATATGCGTCGCAAATATCCCGATAGTATAGGGTGGGCAAATTTCGATGTTTGTATAGGGTAACTCGGTAACTGTAAGAGATATAAAAAATTAAAGACACATTCTTGATCTCTTTTTGAGACAAACTCACTGCGAAAACAAAAATTTGCTATCGTCTTTTGTTTTGAGTCATAAACAAAAGTTCTATTTTTCGACTTTTAGACACGTCAATATCTTGGTTGTCTGTAAAGTTATGAAAAAACAACTCTTACATTCTTCAGGTACTTTGCTTCTGTATAACACAGTGGCGTCGAGAAAATTTAAAAAAAAAGGTGCAATTTCGAATTATGGCATAAAGTTGTATTTTTTTAAATGGGAATCATAGTTGGCTGTAGTTTAGTTAAAAAGGATTTTTTTCTTTCTGTCGTATCAGAACTATTTTGCGAAGTTGAGGGAACCCGGTGGTGTCTCCATTATTCTTAGCATGTCAGCTGTCTAGCCTATAGCTTACATTCACACTATTTTTTAAGTTTTCTTTAACGTTTCTCGCGATTGTAATTGCACTATATTATAAACAATAATTAATTTCAGTATCCAGTCAATATAAACACTAATAATGCGGAGAAACCACAAAAAAAAAACACTTTAAAATAAATAAACTAAACATCTCGATTGTAAATAATATCACGATCACGTTTACTCACAAAACATTACTCATTTACCGTACGCTGTGAGAAAATAGCTTACACTCGAACAACTCACTTCGGAGCCGTTTGATAATCGGTATCGGCATCGTGAAATTGGAAACCTAATGCATTACAACTTTGTAACTTAATGTATTTTAAATCATTTGTTTCAAAACATATCGAAATCATAAGCGCCGTCGAAAAAAGAGATTGGGGGCAATAAGAATATAAATAATATATTTTGTTATTTTATGATTCTTGTAGGGGAAGTAGCGATTCCCCTAGCGTGCATGGAGAACACGCCACTGCCATACGCCAATAAGTCACCTTTAAACTATAAACTGTGAAAGAAACTAATAGAAACTCTAATAATTTCTTTTTTTAATTGCTGCAGTGTTGTTGGTTGTTTATTACTCTTTCCTCGATACATTGGCCAATAGTCGTATACAGCGAATACTAAATTTCTGCTGTCGCTTTATATGTAGTTTACGAAATTTGGATCATACTTTTAGCAGTTTTAAGAGCTAAAAATGGCTAAATATTGAATCTACTGTAAATTATTATTTTCTTACATTTATTCAACACCTATTATTAACATATGTACCCGTATATCTTAGAAATAAACTCATAAGTAGGCGATCAATTCATACAAACATAAGACTCAGTGGAGCAAGCCCCTACGTAGGGGCTTGCGCTCCCCTAGCCCCTGTCTTAATTGGCATCCTAACGCCCCAAGCACAACGCTTCGGTGAATAATTATAGAAAATAAATCGTTTCTTTCTTGATTGTTTAATAACCAGCTATATATTAATATTATAACTTAATGGAAATAGGTCAATTAAAACAGAAAACTCTAGTTTTAATTTAGCCGATATTTTGCTATATATATTATCATCCTCGGGACTAATTAAATTGAGTTTTTCTTGTTCATAAGTAGTAATAAATTAAATAACAAACAAGAACTAGTACAAGACATTGAAATAAATGCAACATAAAACACAATTAATGGTCTATAACGCTTCAACTGTGTACAGTAAATTTGTGCATCATTAAAATATTATATGAAAAAAATAGTAGAGGGTGAATAAACAAATGTATCAGCAAAACATTTGGAGAAGCTACCAGCATTTTGAATGTTATTAATTCTTTTGAGTTTAAATTTTTATTAATATTTTCAAACGATATTCTCACAAAAATATTTTCACTGTCAACACCATTATAACATTGACCATTAGTTATACGTCAAAAATATAAACCTAGACATAGATGAAAACAAGAAGAATGTTACTATAATACGATATATATGTTATAAGTTTTGATGAGCTTCAGCCTATACTCAGTTGTCCTCAATAATCTGTTGTATGTTTTTTTGTTTTATATATTTCTGTACTGCAAGATTTTACAGCAGTTGTTTTGTTATGTTTTGATTATATCAATATTAAAACATAACAAATTTAAAATTATGTTCATTTGGGCGATTTGCGCCCCAAGAATGCCGTGCGTCCTCCGCCCTGAAGGCCTCGGCACCCCACTGATAAAATTTCAAGATAAATTCACCACGCCCCATCACAGTACTAATTTATTTAAATTGTCTAATTCATACTCTTCTATCATAAATTTTGCAACCGTTTGTTAGAAAATTTTGAAAAATTATTAAAAGCAAATTATTATCTAATGAACCGTAGCATACTGTATGTATGTATTTTTGTGGTGTTCATTTATATTTATTTACGTTTGTTATTTTGACAATTTTTTATTTTTATCTGCCTTTATTTTTATTCAACTTTCATCTTTGCCCTAGTTATTTCTTTATTTAGGAATATTTATCCTGATTTCACTTCGAAAATTATTTCCATAGAAGTAACTATTTGTTAATAATTATTTTTATTTTTCAAACAATTTGTAAGCTGAAAACTGAAACGTTCGTGGCGCATTTCGTGGACTATTGTAGCACACAAATAAAATTCTGCCTCAAGTATCACTGGCACCTTCGCCAGATATGATAATTGTAGACATTATTAACCAATTTGTTGTATTTGAAGTTTTGCGTATATATTGATATTACAACTTAATAGGACCAGGTCAATCAAAAACAGAAAAAATACTTTTTTAATTTTGTTAACATTTATTATCATCCTCGGGACTCAAAAGCGACGAAATAATAAAGAAATATTACAAAATTCCATATACCAAGTCTTTCTGAAAAATATATTACATTTTATTCAATAATTATGTTTTTATTCAATAATTATATTACAATTACAATAAAAAAATACATTAAAAAAAAGGTTTTCCATAAAAATTAAATTATAAACGTCAATGGAACTTATATCTAATGTTATTTATTGCATTCCATGTAACAATTATATTTGTACTGTAATGTCAGAGCAAAAGATATTTAAAGAACAGAATATATGAACATAAAAATGACGTTTACAAAAAAATGTAATTAATGAAACAGCATTAGTTACTCATACCAAAGAGGGCATACTTTTGATTTTGAAAATGTAGAAATAATTGGCTAATAAATCAATTTAAAAACACGAATTCTTAATCAAATGCTCGCCATAAAAAAAAAAATTCAGTTAATAAAAGAACAGATACTGAAAACTTCAATTTTGCCTACCATAATATTAAAAACATAATGCCTTAATGTAAATTAAAAAAAAATACTTATTTAAAATAACAGAAAAGCGCACACGGACTAGAAGATAAAAACAAAAAACAACAAATAGATAATCCATTTTCAATTGCTGTGTATCGTTATCCCACACACCAAACAACTACAAAAAAAGCGTCATCAACAAATCGTGCCATCCAACTTTAACATCCAAAATACACACCAAATAATCTGAAAAAAATCAGAAAAGTACTAGAAGCAAACTCCTACCCCAAACACTTTTATGAACCAATAATAAAAAAAAGAATACACAAAACCTATAATAAAATAACCCACACACCAAATAATAGGAATAATAAATATGTGTCCATGCCATATATACCAGCAGTATCTGAAAGTATTGCAAACGTATTTAAACAACATAATATAAAAATAGCCCATAAGCCATACAATATCACAAAAAATTTTTTCATAAAACTTAAACCTAGACTAACAACCGAAGACGAAACTAACACTTATATAAGATAGACTACAATGATTGTAATGATACTTATATAGACCAATCAAAACAATATCTACATAAAATAGTATATACGCACAAATATAGCATAGCAACTCAAAACCAAAACACGACAGTACTCGCCAAACACACTATAGAACAAAACCACCGATTTAACTTTAACAACATACAAATATTAGAAAAAGAACCTAACTATCACCGAAGAAACATACATGAAATGCTGCGAATAAAAGACATACCAACGCAATAAATAATCGCACTGATATAGAAAATTTAAGCGAAATCTACTTTAACTTAATTAAATGATTGGGATACATTACAACATGAATTCAATTTTTTAAATCTTACCGAACAAAATAATAATTCTTGAAATAAAACTATCATATACTCACTATTTAAGCAAAAAACTCACAGTAAATTGTATGTAAATATTTCCAACGTTATCTCTGTAACATAAACAAAACTTTAAAAGCCAACACACCCATGTTAAAATATCTCAGTTGCGTTAAAACAGACAATCCGATAAAACCAAACATGTAGCAAAATTTAAAACACATACGAAGTAATTAATAATGTAAGTAAATAATATAATGTAAAATAACAACAACTATGTTTTTAAAATATTTGTAGTTCTCTGATGATGGTGTAATAAACCGAAACGTTAAGAAAAAAAATAAAAATAGTTATATCTGACGGAAATCCCCAAAAAAACTATTAGATATTTATAATTGTTATAAAAAATAGACATTAACACATCACATAAATTAAACAAACACCAAATCAAAAAGTAGAAGCTATGTGGGAGGAGATTACACTTTGAAAAAACGTGGACACATTGTCATTTGCTGGAGCTGAGATTCAAACTCAGGAGCAACAGATAACGGGTACTCGAGCTTATTACATACAGCGCTCTAAACAAATACGCTGCTGTGCTCGATCTGAAAATTCGTACACATATTTTTACAGAGTAAATTTAATAAAACTAATGAAATATATTTATATATTTGAAATATATATAGAGTCGCTAAATTAAAAAAAAAATTTTTTTCTGTTTTTTGATTAACCTATTCCCACTAAGTTGTGATATCAAAAATTTTTAACTGATAAAGTGATATTAAGTAATTTGTAAAAAAAAATAGTTACATAATCTCTTCCTTAATATTGAAATAATTCAGTAGTTGTAATAATTTATTTTGAATTTTTATTTAATAATTCGATAGGTACTGATTTATTTAACAAGGTTTTTTACGAACAGTGGTTTACCAAATTATTTTTAAAATTATGGCAACATAATTTTCTGGTGCGCGTGCAAAAGCGCATAAGTTAAAGAATGTAGTTTTGAAATAATGAGTGATGTGTTAATGTCTGTTTTTTATAGCAATTATAACTATCTAATAGGTTTTTGGGGGATTTCCGTCACATATAACTAATTTTATTATTTTTTTCTAACGTTTCGGTTTATTACACCATCATCAGAGAACTACAATTAATACAATATTTTAAAAACATAGTTGTGATTATTTTACATTACATTATTTACTAAAAATTAACTACTGACACTAAATTTATATTATAAAAGATAACATATAATTTTCGATTTTTTATATATATATATATATATATATAATATATATATATATATATATATATATATATATATATATATATATATATATATATATATATATATATAATATATATATGTATTTTATATATATATATATATATATATATATATATATATATATATATATATATATATATATATATATATATATATGTATATATATATATATAATATATATATATTATTAAATATGATTTGAAGGAAAAATATCAAGGGAAATACCCGACCTGCATGAATTAACCTTAAAAGAAGGAAGGAAATATATATATATATATATATATATATATATATATATATATATATATATATATATATATATATATATATATATATATATATATATATATATATATATATATATATATATATATATATATATATATATGTATATATATATATATATATATATATATATATATATATATATATATATATATATATATATATATATATATATATATAAAACAATTATAACTGACACAGAGCAGTTTGTGACCGAAATGGATTTTTTTGTAAAACATAACGCGAAATTCTACATTTAGATGTAACTTTAAAGTAGCGTAACTCTACACAGTATGGAACTGTCAGAAGGCTCTAAGTCATTCGAGCAAAAATAATAAATTGCCAACTCCTTGACCAGAGCAGGAGCAAGATCACGAATCATAGGACCCGAACCGATACTTGGCATATCTTCAAGTACTGCCAAGATCTCTATCTTAACCTGGGCTGAAGGAAAACTTTCCAGCATTAGCAAGAGTTATCAGGATTAGTTCATTTGAAAGCGTTTATAAAATACCATTTGATATCAGGAACTAAAAAACTTTTAGAGTTAAACAGTGTAAACCTGAAAACTCGTAACAGGCCTATACAGGGTGTTTCACCAGGAATTGCATCGATCGATATATGGAAAAGTACGCACCAGAATATTTTCAAAATTTAGGGCGCTACTAACGGCAATATGGCCAATCCAACTAAAATAATTACAAGCATCTGGCACTTAAGGTTATACCGGAAGTCGATACCAACTTGCTTATTTTAAATAGAATACCCTGCATATTTGAGAGTTTTCGAAAGAGCATAAAGTTCTGAGTCAAAAACATGTAAAATACTCTATGCCTAAACCCAGCCGTTTCAGAGATATTTGTCATTTTAAAAAAATTTTGACACGTGTAATGGTTTACAATAATCTTTATAACTTTCTTCATGTAAAAGATACTCATTTGCTTTTTGGTATGCAGAAAGACCATAAGGTAAACTACGCTATACAGCTAAAGAAATTCAATAATGGTATACCAAGTGTTTCATTTTTGACATTAAATTTTATAAACTTCAAACCGCGAAAACATACTCAAGTCAAATGGAATATCCTGTATTCTTTTACATCAGGTTATGTATAATTAAATTCCTTTTTTTCTGATATAAGTATTGTGGGGGTTCAACTTACAACTTTTTGAAATATTTGCGATTTTCTTAGAAATTCAAGAATTTTTAGTCAAAATTTTATCAAATTAGCCATGATAGAAACAATCAGTAATGTCAGTCATTCTTTTATGTCAAAAAAAATGCCACCGCGTTTACATTACACCCACGAAGACTTTTTGAATTTGTTTATTATTTATGGAGAAGATAAAAAAATATCTCAAAATTTTAGTACGTTTATTACTAGATATCCACAAAAACGGAAAATAACATTAAACACTGTAACATGCCTATTAATTCGATTGAGGATACTTTGCATAAACTAAAATAGCTAAGATAAAATCAACTAAAAACATGTTTCCATTTTAATTTAATAATTGTTCAAAATTCCCGCCATCGAACCTCCACACATTTTTCGCACACTCGGATTAGTTCTTCATGGGTAACACTTCTAATTAAATCCTGTGTGAAGTTTTGAAATGCATTTCTTACTCTCTGCATATAATCTTCAATAGTTGTTAATGGGCTCTCATAAACTTTATTTTTAATACTTCCCCAAATAAAATAATCTAAAATTGATAAATCGGGCGAGCGAGGAGGCCATAGGAAAAGTCCATTATTGGTAATCCATTGATCGTAAAAAAGTTTCTTGTAAAAAATAATTTATCATATACGCGTTATGTGGGGGAGCACCGTCGTGCTGATAAAAAATGTTTCTATGTTCGGCGAGAGGTAAATTTTCTAAGTAGGTATTATTCAAATTTTGTAAAATATTTAGATATCTTTCACCTAAAAAAAAAAAAAAACAAAAAAAAAAATTAACTATACATATTAGCAGAAGATGAAAACTTTATAACTTACTGTTTAACTTTCCTTGATAAAATTCTAATGCCACCACTCTATCGTCTCTTATGGCACAGTAAACAGTAAACTGCCAACTTTCTTGAAAATTTAGCTCCCTGAACACATGAGGATTCGAGTCACTCCAATAATGCGAATTGTGGCGATTAAAAAGTCCATTTTTGGTAAATTTAGCTTCATCTGACAATATAATATTTCCCAAATAAGAATCGTCGCCTACAGGCCTTATTAGAATAAATTCACAAAAATGTTCTCTGCTTAGGAAATCTGTTTCTTTTAATCGTTGAACCATTTGGAACGAAAATGAGTGAAATATATGTTTAATTAAGATTAAGTCTCGATTCCAGAGCAGCTTGTCTTAATGACATCATTGGAAATGCATGAACATATCCCAGAATTGCTATTTGTACATTTTCGTCATCAACAATAGGCTTCCCTTTCGAATTTTTGCCTTGACAGCCATAGTTTTTAAAATTATCCAGTATGCGTTGTGCAGTGTTTGGTGACGGTTTCCGTTTCTGTGGATATCGTGTAGCAAATTCACTACAAGTTCTTGATATTACTATCGCATTCTCCATAAATAATAAACAAATTCAAAAAATCTTCATGGGTGTAATTTAAACGCAGTGGCATTTTTTGACATAAGAGAATGACTGACATTACTGATTGTATCTAATCATGGCTAATTTGATAAAATTTTTACAAAAAATTCTTGAATTTCTAAGAAATCGCAAATATTTCAAGAAGTTGTAATTTAAACCCCACAATGCTTATATCAGAAAAAAGGATTTTAATTATACATAACCTAATGTAAAAAAATACATGGTGTTCCATTGGACGTAAGCAAGTTTAGGTTATTGTAAACCATTACACCTGTCAAAATTTTTTAAAATGTCAAATATCTCTGAAACGGCTGGGTTTGACTCAGAATTTTATGCTCCTTTCATAAACCCTAAAATATATAGGGTGTTCCATTTAAAATAAGCAAATTGGTATTGATCTCCGGTATAACCGGAAGTGACAGATGCTTGTAATTATTTTAGTTGGATTTGCTATACTGCCGTTAGTAGCTTCATAAATTTTCAAAATTTTCTGGTGCTTACTTTTCAGTATATCGATCGATGCAGTTCCTGGTGAGACACCGTATATTGGGCACTGTCGACTAACTACATGAACTCGAGCCTAGTGAAATCCGTCGAGTGCCGCCTATGTTTAGAGGATAATGAGACGGCAGAACAAATCTTGTGCACCTGTCCCGCTGTGGATAAGATGCGAGTGTCAATATTTAGCAAAGGGAATTACCCTTTGCTTCTTCTTTGATTCTAGATGATCTGGACACACTCTCATCCGATAAAGTAATCAGTTTCATTAAGAGACTGAACTTATTGGGTGAAATATAAGTAACAGTTAGGTGAGCCACAATAGGCCTACTGATGGCCGTAGTGGAAGGTCCAATAGGGATCCGCTCACAAGAACCTAAACCTAAATCTAACCTTTAATTAGGACTATAGAATGTAAATGGACTTTTAGGTCAAACGAAAAATAAAATTATATCGTGAAGTAAGAATTAAATATTAAACAATGTGGGCTGTACCAGCCTATTAACCAACTACATAATAAATAGTTTTGCAGATTTTAAAGAAAGTTTCTTTACTTCCTTCTGAAAAGAATATGCGATTAAATGAAAAATTAAGGGGCTATTAAAAAATAATTAAAACAATTCTTAACACATATTCCTTGCTACTATGCTTCGTAGTCTCATGTACTATAATGATTAAATACTTATAACTATGCTGTAATAATAAGGTTTAATATATAAAAATCGAATCATTAATTTCATACTCATTGTAATCTTGATAAAAGCCCCAGGAATCGACGGACGTAGTTAAATGCAATAAAACTAACGTTCCTTTAAAAGCGAAATTTATTTTCCATTTCATTCTCTAAAATATTAAATATTTCACAATCAATCAGCCCCCAGAATCAATTCATTGCATGTGTATATTAAATATTAGAATTTTTTTGTCAGGCATACACACACAGTATAGCAATACAGAAAATTAAATTACGATAACCCTCCAAATCATACAGTAATACGATTATAAAATATTTCGCCAAAACGGAACAAACTTTCTATTCTCCTGGATAATGATGTGATTCAAGTTAAAAGATCTACGAATTCACCATCCACGTTTTGAATAATTTTTTCAGCATGCATTCTTAGGTAGCATAAAAACATGTCAAGATTCATTCAATATCATCTCATGTTAAAACTGTTAAATTTTTTAAATCAGATATTTTATTATCATATTTTGTGTATAGTTAAAGAACCATTATTTAATATAAGAAACTACCTAATTTTGTATGTGTATATTGATGCTCTTTTCTGATGATGCTAATATCCAAATATTAGGTAAAAGTAGTTAATCAACATTTTAAAACACAAATTGTAGGATCTACTAAAACTACTACCTTATCCTAGCTAATACTAGTTATTGGTGACAACTTAAATTTATAATGTATATATGTCATCTTTAAGTTATTTAATGTTATGGGGTGAATCACTTTGAGGAGAAAAGGATGTTAAGCCTTATAGACAGCTGTTTATTTTATGTCATTCCTTTCTGGTTTCCTCTAAAATATTTGATTGATTTCTTCTAAGCCTTCAACTTTGCAAGGTCCAAACTTGTTTTCATTGCTACTTAATTTATCACTTGATCTCGCATATTACTGCGGCATATAATATGTATTTTCTTTTAATATTGTTACGCCACTGGACTGTGCAGACTGGTTAGATTTGGCTGGAATTGTACACGAACGGCCGGGAATATTCTGGAGTGCTCTAGACCGGGAGAATTGATGTATAAATAAGACGCACGGTGGGCCGAGATTTAATCTTAAGTCGAACGTGAACGAGTAAAGAAGAAATAAGAAAGAGACTTATAAGTGTTCAGTTGTGATTATAATTAGGAAAGTGATTAATCTATTGTTATTAATTGTTAATTAGTAAATAAAGTAGTGAGTAAGTGTTACCTGGACTTTCAATCAACGAGTCTACGAGTATAGGTGTTTGTGGGGATAGCAAACACGTAACAATTTGGTGTCGGAAGTGGATTGGAAGAGAAATTTCTGGAATATTCGAAAAGGTTCTACAGTATTCTTCTCAGAAATTAGTGGTAACACGGAGAATTAAGCTACTGGACAGTGTTTGGAGGACTATTTCTGGACCGAGTAGTGACTTTAAAGTGGATTTTCGAGAAGTTTCTAGAACATTCGATTTAGAAATAGTTGCAAATACGCGAGTGCCGCTAGTAATAACGCGTTGTAGACTGAGAAAAAAGGGCTACTAGTGCAATTTCGGGAAAATTCTAGAACATTCTATTTGGAAACTACAGGAGATACGTGAATAGTGTTAACGGAAACGTGTTATAGACTCTAAATAAGACTTTCTAGTGTTGTTTCGAGATTTTTCTGGAACATTCCATTAACAAAATAGACGTGATTTCAACATTTTACAGACTTTATAGTGTAATAAACTTTATTCTGAAATTGATTTACGTGTCGTGAGTTAATGCCAACAACAAGAAGTATGGCGGAGAAGCAAACACAGGACATGCTTGCTGCATTGTTACAACGGATGGACGAACAGAGAAAAATTATGGAAGATCAAGAAAGAAAGCGACAGGAAGAGAAAGATGAACAAAGGAAAATTATGGAAGATCAAGAAAGAAAGCGACAGGAAGAGAAAGATGAACAAAGGAAGATTATGGAAGATCAAGAAAGAAGACGACAGGAAGACAAAGAAGAACAAGAGAGAAGACGACAGGAAGACAAAGAAGAACAAGAGAGAAGACGACAGAAAGACAAAGAAGAACAAGAGAGAAGACGACAATAAGAAAAAGAAGAACAAGAGAGAAGACGACAAGAAGAAAAAGAAGAACAAGTGAGAAGACGACAAGAAGAAAAAGAAGAACAAGAGAGAAGACGACAGGAAGAAAAAGAAGACTTGATAAAAATGATCGAATGCCTGGAAATAAGACGACAGGAAGAAAAGGAAGAGCAAAGAAAGGAACGCCAGGAAGAATTAAGACAACTTATGGAGGGACAGCATCAAATCATGCTCTCGGTCACTGAACAATTGAAGGAAGATGTACAGGCTGAAGTCAGTGAAGTTAAAGAAGAAGTCAGTGAAGTTAAAGAAAAAGTCAGCCAAGTTGAAGGAGAAATAACTGAAGTTAAAGGAAAAGTCGGTGAAGTTGAAGGGGAGATAGCCCGGTTGAAACAACAATTAAGAGAGAAGGAGGCCAATTAGTACTGTCGTCTGGTGCTAGGTTACCACCACCTTCATTCGACGGTCAAAGTTCATGGTCAACTTATAAGAGACAATTTGAGGCAGCTGCACGTTCAAATAACTGGAACGATGAGGAAAAGGCAACAGCATTGGTATTAGCACTAAGGGGCCAAGCATTAGACCTGCTCCAAATAATTCCTGCCGCACAGCAACAAAACTTTAACATCTTGGAGGCAGCGTTAGAACTAAGATATGGCGACCAACATCTCGCCCAAGTATATCAGGCTCAGCTCAAATCACGCAGACAACGAGGTGGGGAAAGCCTCCAGGAGTTCGAAGCTGCGGTAGAAAGATTAGCCCATCTAGCCTATCCTGATGCACCAATGGAATTTCAACAACAGTTAGCAGTTGGTACATTTATTGATGGAGTAAGGGATCAGGAAGTTAGGCGAATTCTTAAGTTGGCCAGGCATAAGCTTAGTAGTGAGGCTTTAGTACATGCACTGGAGATTGAAGCTGCCTACAAGGATACCACACAATCAAATCAGAGAGTACGAGCTGTGAGTGTGGAGGACGACAAGCCAGACAACACAACACAAAACCTGATATCTGATCTACACAAGATGATGACCCAACTACTGACAAAATCGAACTCACAGCAGAGGCAAGACCAACAACAAAGTAGTGGGAGGCCGAATGGAGGCATCCGTTGTTATAGGTGTGGCAAAGTGGGCCATATCAAGAGAAACTGTCGTCAACGCAGCCCAGAAAGGGTAAATGCTGCTGTGGTTGAGGAACCACAGGAAAACTAAAGATGGCTGGCAATTTGGGGGCTGCGCTGGCCAAGAAATGTTGTGACCCCCGAGAAATAAAAGTTTCCCAACTTCGGAGAGTTCAAAGTAGTCTGTTGTTGGAGGGTTATGTAAATAAGAAGAAATGTGTGTTCACAATCGACACAGGAGCTACGTCATCAATAGTACGGGCAGGATTCATAACGGGTTTCAAAGTAAATAAAGGGACAGAATGGATTAGTCATCCGGACAGCTACGGGAGATAGGGCGGCGGTTCATGGGGAAGTCGACATGAAGCTGCAGATTGGCCGCTTATGTTTTAAACACCAAGTTATCGTAGCTGATATTACAGATGACTTCATTTTAGGATTAGACGTTATGGAAAAATATGGATTTGTACTTGACGTTGGAGAACGAGTTCTCAGGGATTGGAAATGAAGAAATTATTCTTTCAACGGTAAATGAAAAATTCCATAATATTAGGCTACTAACTTCGACGACCGTAAAAATTCCTGCAAGAACAGAGAAAGTAATTGAGGCAGTCCTAGAGGAAAATTCTGTGGGTTACCGCTTTGGCCTCGTTGAGAAGGATGACTCAATTAAAATGACAGACAATGTGATCCTGGCAAGGACTTTAACACAGACTACAGATAAGATACCGATTAGAATGGTTAACCTAAATTCACACTCAGTGACGCTCAAAGAAGGCGAAGCAGTTGGCACCTACGAACCAGTCACATGGATTGCGAGATGTGAAGAACAAATCATTGGAGCTTCGTCTAAAGATATGGACCAAGAAGTTGTAAAGATGTTAAATGCCCAGTTAGACCATTTAACTCCAGATGAACATAGAGAAGCTTTAAAATTTTTGAAGAAAGAAAGTACAGTATTTGCAAAGGACACAGAAGCTCTTACAAAGACCAATATAGTGCAACATCGGATAAATACTGGTGAATCAGCTCCTATTCGTCAACCACCTAGGAGGCTCCCATTAGCAAAACAAGAAGAGGCTTCTGCAATGGTACAGAAGATGCTTAAAGACGGAGTTATTGAGGAATCAACCAGCCCTTGGTCGTCGCCAGTAGTTTTGGTTGCTAAAAAAGATGGAACTTTAAGATTCTGTGTCGACTACAGGAAGCTGAATGACGTCACTAGAAAAGACAGCTATCCGTTACCCCGAATTGATGACACACTAAGTACGCTGGCAGGTTCACAGTGGTTTTCCACTCTAGATCTTCGAAGTGGATATTGGCAAGTGGGACTTCATCCAGATGACAAAGACAAGACAGCCTTTTCGACAGGAAGTGGCCTTTATCAATTCACTGTGATGCCTTTCGGCCTGTGCAATGCACCAGCAACTTTTTGAAAGACTGATGGAACTGGTACTACGAGGACTAACTTGGAAGACATGTCTGGTTTATCTTGATGATGTGATGGTTATGGGACGGGATTTTAAGGAGCATTTGAAGAACCTTCAAGAAGTGTTTGGAAGAATTAAAAATGCACACCTGAAATTGAATCCCAAAAAGTGCCTAATGTTCCAGAAAGAGGTAAAATTCCTAGGACATGTCGTGTTTTCGGAGGGGATAAGAACAGACCCAGACAAGATTTCCTCAGTACGAGATTGGCCGAGGCCTTCAAATGTTCACGAAGTACGAAGCTTCCTTGGCCTATGCACTTACTACAGACGATTTGTGGAACGATTTGCCGATATTGCGAAGCCACTACACCGGCTTACAGAAGAGAAGGTTCAGTACCAATGGACACAAGAGTGTGAAACATCGTTCAGAACACTAAAATCAGCACTGTGTTCGAGTCCGGTTCTATCATACCCAGAACGGAAAGGTCTGTACGTATTAGACACGGATGCCAGTAATTCTGGACTTGGATGTGTTCTTTCCCAAATTCAAAATGGACAGGAAAAAGTAATTGAGTACTTCAGCAAGACGTTGTCGAAGCCAGAACGTAACTATTGTGTGACACGGAAGGAACTATTGGCCATTGTCAAGTCCATAGACCATTTTCACAAGTACCTATATGGACAACACTTTAAGGTTCGGACCGACCATGCTGCATTAAAGTGGTTATTGCAATTGAAGACTCCGGAAGGCCAACTAGCTCGCTGGATAGAAAAACTGCAGCAGTACGATTTTAAAATCGAACATCGTCCTGGAAAATCCCATAAAAATGCAGACGCTCTCTCCAGAAGACCCTGTCGGGAAGACTGCAAGCACTGCCACCGGGTAGAAAAACAACAAGGGATAATAATTGTGAACACCGTTAAAATTGATGTTCCTGACGACTGGACAAGAGGGACATTAAGAGAAGAGCAGTTAAAAGATCAAGAAACTGGTCCTATTCTGGAATGGAAAGAAAGAGGAGCCCGACCAGGCTGGAAGGACATTTCAGACAAGGCAGTGGGACTGAAGGCTTTGTGGGCACAATGGGATTCCCTTAGAGTAGAGGATGGACTGTTGAAAAGAGCTTGGGAAAGTCCAGACGGGAAGGAAATTACTTTGAGATTGGTAATTCCCAGGTGTCGCATACCAAAAGTACTTCAGGAAGTGCATAATGGAACATCTGGCGGACATTTTGGCATCAACAAAACTCTCACTAAAGTACGCGAACGATTCTACTGGGTGAACAGCCGCCAAGATGTGGAAGCTTGGTGCCGCAAATGTGAAGTTTGTGCGGCAAGTAAGGGGCCACGGACAAGAAGTAAGGGCCAAATGAAACAATATAACGTAGGGGCTCCTTTTGAGCGAATTGCGATCGACGTAGCTGGTCCATTCCCCGTGACAGATGATGGGAACAAATACATCTTAGTTGCCATGGACTATTTCAGTAAGTGGCCTGAAGCTTATGCCATACCCAACCAAGAAGCAGCCACTGTCGCTCAAGCTCTGGTAGATAATCTAGTATGTCGATTTGGCGTGCCCCTAGAATTGCATTCGGATCAAGGAAGAAACTTTGAATCAGGGGTGTTTCAGAAGATGTGTCGCCTACTGGGAATTCATAAGACAAGAACAACAGCCCTACATCCCCAATCAGACGGAATGGTGGAGAGATATAATAAAACCATGGAGGAGCACCTATCCAAAGTGGTTGAGAAACATCAGAGAGATTGGGACCGTCACTTACCTCTTTTCCTTATGGCATACAGGGCCTCCATTCATGAGACAACAAAACAGACACCGGCTCGCGTGATGTTTGGACGTGAGATTAGACTGCCATGTGACTTGGTGTTTGGCACACCGGAAGAGGAGCGACTTTCCGTAAGTGACTACGCCGATGAAGTTGGTGAACGGCTAAGGAACATTCATGAGCTGGTACGAGACCGAATTGCCATAGCAAGTGATCGCATGAAGGCTCGTTATGATCTTAAGGCGAATTCAGGAGGGTTCCAGGCTGGAGATTTGGTTTGGCTATATAACCCACAACGAAAGAAAGGCAGGTCCCCGAAGCTTCACCCGCCCTGGGAAGGTCCTTACACTGTGGTCACCAGACTAAACGACGTTGTATATAGAATTCAGCAAAGTCCAAAATCCAAGATGAAGGTGGTGCACATAGAGAGACTAGCCAAGTATGCAGGGAATAATGAATTGCCTGATCGGGACGTTCAGGCTTAGGGGAGGGGGCAGTGTTACGCCACTGGACTGTGCAGACTGGTTAGATTTGGCTGGAATTGTACACGAACGGCCGGGAATATTCTGGAGTGCTCTAGACCGGGAGAATTGATGTATAAATAAGACGCACGGTGGGCCGAGATTTAATCTTAAGTCGAACGTGAACGAGTAAAGAAGAAATAAGAAAGAGACTTATAAGTGTTCAGTTGTGATTATAATTAGGAAAGTGATTAATCTATTGTTATTAATTGTTAATTAGTAAATAAAGTAGTGAGTAAGTGTTACCTGGACTTTCAATCAACGAGTCTACGAGTATAGGTGTTTGTGGGGATAGCAAACACGTAACAATATTAAAGTACATTAAATCTCCATAATCACGATTACATTAATTCATTGACTGATAATTTCAATTCTTCCATTATACATATAATAAATACTCTTGAAAATTTCTTGTTTGTCATGTTTTAGTTATGCGTTAGATTTTCTAATTAATTATAATCACTATAAGACATACTTAATTATTACTTGCTTATTATTGAGAACATTATTGATTTTCATAAGTAATACACACCAAAGTATATTTAAATTATTGGAATTATAAAATAAACCACAAATTTTAATACCGATGGCAATAGAAACTGAAATATCTTCGTGATTGGTCATAGTTTTAATATTCTTGCTACACTGCTCGAGTTCTAAGACCCTATTTTTAAGCACCAAACTTAGGTACACTAAAATCACCATTCAAATTTGTAGGTACAGTAAAACATTAATACCTTAAGAATTTATTATTCACTAAATAGAATCTGTATTCGGTACAGCTACTAAATTTCTTGCAAGCCTTTTTAATATTTACTTTTAATTAAAGATTAATTTTATGGTTTCGCTATGAATATAACATTGCAATACCCTACCTTTAGTGTTATTATGATTTCTGTAAAAGTACTATCGATCATTGTTGAGGTAATCCTTAAAATATTGACAGGTTTAATTTTTATTTTTATATTACCTAATTAATAATACCTTTAGGTATTAAACCACTGCCCTTTAATTTTTTTTTACCTCAAGATTTTGATTGATGTATACATTTTGAACCCTTCTGAATCCATTCTAACTATTTTCCGAATGATGTCTGTCGGTGTGTGTGTGTGTGTGTGTGTGTGTGTGTGTGTGTGTGTGTGTGTGTGTGTGTGTGTGTGTGTGTGTGTGTGTGTGTGTGTCTGCGTGTGCGTGTGCGAGTGCGTACGCGTGGCGCGCGCGCGTGCGTGCGTGCCTGCGTGCGTGTGTGTGTGTGTGTGTGTGTATGTGACACATTAAATTTGGTAAATGTGGTACCACCAGAAGAGAGCATAATGAATGAAAGAAGAAAAAAGGTACAATTTCGGGAAAAAATTATAAAAATTTTATTGCATTTCTGAACGAATCTCGACGAGTTATAATGAAAGAACATAACTTTATGGAAAAAATCTGTCCGCATGTCTGTAGTATCGCGATAGCAGCCACAGTTTTTGAGATAAAGCTTTCAAATTAGTACGCTTGTTCTAAAGGCCTAAGACAATGAAATATCGGTGATGAGCAAAATTGACCAGCTTCTTTTGTATTTGACTACAAAAAAATATATTCTTGATGAAAGATTATAAATTATGTCTACTATATCAAGCGAATAAAATATATTTTCCAAGTACTTAAATAAAGCTGATGTAAACTGAAACATTTTACACATTTGGCCTCATAAAATGAGGTTAGGATAAATTTACCAGTTGGACGTTTGAAAGTTGTAATTTAGTTACAAAAATGTCAATGTCAGCAACAAAAAATTTTAATTTATTTTTTTGGTTCGAAGGACGCTGATAATTAATTATTTAAAAATGTTAATGAAACTTTACTATTAAAATTTAATTAATAGTGAAGATTAAATGTGTTTTTTTAATCAGATATATACTGGTATAAGAAAGTTATTGCTGGCACTGTATTTTCTAATTTAAAAACTAATGAATCATACGCATGTTCATTACTATGTTTCGAAATTCCCGTTAGTCTTGTGCTTCGCGCACTTCCTGTATGATGAATCACGCAGTGTTCATTCCTGAAGTCTCGCAATTACCGTTTGGCAGTGCTGCCACGTACTTCCTGCCGCCATAAAATATTGCGTACCAAGGCGGTTTGGTATAAATAGTATGGCCGTAGCCGGGAAAAGTTCAGTTTTCTGCTGACAACTCCCGCTTTAGCTGGGTAGTTGGGAGTCTTAAGCGTTTGGCTTGACTCCTTTGTTAGAAATCAGATCCGACGACGACGCCGCCGGCTAATGTCTGTGTCTTGGGGTTTTAAGCGTCTGAGCTTGACCTCCTGGTGTTGGTGCCATTTTACCGCTCTGCACCGCCGTACCGTTAGTAATTATTTATCGCAGTCTAGCGTTTGAGCTGGGCCCTGGTTGGTAAATGGTTGCTAAACCACCGCCGTACCAGTCCCTATTTTTATTACCGTAGTTCAGCGTTGAGCTGGGCCCGCTGCGTTAAATAATTATCGAACTTACCGCCGCATCGTATCCTAGACGTTTTACTTCAGTACATGTAGCTGAAGCCCACCGTCACCGTACGTTCACCGAATTACACTCGTAAACTAATCTCACCGATGTAAATATTTGTTAAATGTACTTACTTGGTTTTATTGTAGAAGAATCAGATTTTATGTTTATTTAACTTCATGTTTTGGATAAATGTTACTTTAATAAAATAAACTCTGTTACGAATACTTTGGGCTTTCTTATTTACAACTAACAGGAATCCTGGATTAATTCTCCAAACCAGCTATCCGAAAAGACACCGTTACAAACTCTAATACTCATATCTGAACAACCCCAAAATATGATATAGTATTGAATTCTCGAGTAGATCTTTTCTTAATAGTACGATAACAAAACCTCTTTACTACTTAGTTCTTTAATTATTTTAAGCGATATAAAGAGTAACCCTAGTGTTAATTTTTTACATAAATTGTCAGTATGTGTATCCTATCCAAGATTGTTGTCCAAATATATATCTAAAAATTTTACACCAGCGTTTTACATAACTGACTTACCATTTATTTTAACCAAATAGACTCATTTCTTAGTTTATATCTAGCTGTAAAATGAACGAAAACTGTTTTAATCATATTTAAAAATAGTATTTGTTAATAAGCCAGTTGAAGAATATATTTAACATACTTTGGGTATCATCGATCACATCAGATATGTTGTCTTTCGAACACAAACAGCTACTATCATCAGCTTACATTACTAATGCATGATTAGTAACAATACTTGGCAAATCATTAACAAATAAAATAAATAGTGGGGGCCCAAGAACTGAGCCTTGTGGAACCCCGTATTAATTTTTTTTAATTCATGTTAACGTAATTGGCGACATTTTTTTTTATTATTGTAATTTTTCGATATATCTAAAGGTTTAGAGACAATTTGTCAAAATGTACCTACACTGTGTAACATAAAGATTGGAAAATATGGATTAATAAGAAATTTTAATTTATTTTTAATTTACTGTGTACGTAATGTTCGATCAATTATTAAAATTTTACAATGATTTATGATTTTCGAGGGTTTTAATATGAAGATTAAAAATAAAATAGAGAGTAGAGTAATTATTACAACAGCAAAAAATAATAAATAATGGCAATGGCCATAAATTAAACTAGTAACGAACATTAAAAATCTGACATCTGTTTGAACCTACGTGACAATGGAGGTTCAAACAGATGTAATATATTTGATTTCACGAAAGCTTTCGGTAGACTTAATCATAATATACTTATTAGAAAACTTTCTATCTTTGGTATTTCTGATCAATTGACAGTTTTCTTTGAATCTTACTTAACTAATAGACTGCAATATGTCGCGTATAATGGATTTAAGTCTTCTGGTTATGTCTCGTCTTCAGGTATTCCTCAAGGATCTGTTCTTCTGCTTTTTATTATTTTCGTAAATGACATATGTAATATGCTAGATATCTATTTTTTAATGTATGCGGATGATATTTAATGTCGGCCTATTTTTATTAGCAGCACTGGTCACCGAATCACCAACATTAGGAAATAAGCTCATCAGTGCCTACATAAGCCAAACCTGTAATATTTACAAATGGAGGGGGGTAGGATTTTTTAACATGCTTATATTGCAGATACACGATACCCACAGTTTTAAAGTAATGCAAGCTGATGTAAACATGTTTGATATTCCATAGGCGCGTTGTAGATATTTAATGGATCTAAAATACCTTAACTTTAACTTTTGCAATTCTTATATAATGCAGAACTTATATCCATCGTCTATCGAATGATCCTTAAATAATGTCCAAACACATTTTTTCAAATTTTAGAATGTTAAAAAAAAATTCTAATGTGAATGTACAATTACTGAGGAACAACATTCAAGTGATTGTTTTCTAATATTGCAAAAAATATATGATGTACACATCAAGTTAAATACTTCAAAAGAATTATGTTATTTATTTGTAAAACATGAATACATATATATAACTAGAAGAAGGCTAAAAGTAGAGATATTTTACATTTTGTTCTTGGTATTTATCTGAAATAGACATCAAAGAGAAAGTGAGAGTAAATTGACAACGTTTGGCAGCCGTTGATGCCACTGACGGATTCTTTTATGTCTTTTATCATTAATAAATAGTTACTGTTTTCTGTTTATGACGGAGCTTACCATTATTAAATATAGTAGGGAAATTTTGTATTAATAATACTTTACAGCATTTGTCGCAATCCTCGTTATAACAAAACAACACCTCTTACTTGATTTAAGTAGATATTTTGGGTAGCAAAATTAACAATAATAAAATAACACAATTAATATACTAATGGACCCCCCTTTTTTGTGAGAGTTGAATTTTTCCAATTTTAATATTTTTTTTAGGACAATTTATGCTATGGAATAAAAAAGTAATTAGATACACTGAAATATCGTATGAGTATAAATAAATAATAAAAAGTGTAAAGACATTGGCGGTACCAAACCAAAGTATTGTACATTTGGACTCAATGCTTCTCATTGATAACGTGTACAGAGTGGGCAAATTTCGATGTTTGTATAGGGTACCTAACTCGGTAATTCTAAGAGATACAAAAAAATGGAAGACACATTCACGACCTTTTTTTTTTGAGACAAATTCACTTGCGAAAACAAAAATTTGCTATGTTCTTTTGTTTTCGAGTTATAAACATAAGTTCGATTTTTCGACTTTTAGACACATGCCAATATCTTGGTTGTTTGTAAAGTTATGAAAAAAACAACTTTTACATTCTTGAGGCACTTTTTCCTGTATAATACAGTGGCGTCGAGAAAACTTTAAAAAAAAGCTGCAATTTCGAGTTATGGCATAAAGCTGTATTTTTCTAAACGGAAATCATAGTTGACTATGGTTTAGTTGAAAGGCAATTTTTTTTCTCTTTCAAACTATGCATATGTGGGGTCGCTTTTGATGTGTAAGTATTTAATAGCGAACATCTTTTAGTAGATTACTTTACGATTGCATTTTTTTTATATTTATTCCAAGTAGGCATGTGTCATCTATGACAGTGTTTATCCGTTTGTCAGTAAATTGCATGTTAATAATTTTGCACACAGTCTATCAAATTTTGTCTGAGTTCATTTATGTCGGTACTGGTTTTCTTGTATAATTTGTCTTTAATGTGGTCCCAAAAGAAAAAATACAGTGGCGTTAAGTCAGGTGATCCTGGTGGCCACCTCACTAGTCCGTTACTGTCCATCCAATTATTTCCAAAATTGGTATTTAATAATTCTTAAACGGTCCTGATATTATGAACTGTTGAAAGAACTGATTTCTTGCCTCAATTAATGGTAGATCGTCCATAAATTCCTCAATAATTTTCTGGTTTAAGATTTCGTAGTACCGTTGGCCATTAAGATTTTCCTGATATATGTGATATGTTAAAACACGATTTCCACGTAGAGCACATCAAGCACTAAAGCCAAAGCATCTCTGACATCGCACGTCAACGGTACGGTGAGGGTTCATATCAGACCAATAGTGTTCGTTATGCCTGTTGAAAATTCCTGCATTGCTAATGTAGGCTTCATCTGTCTAAATTACATTTCTAGAGAAAAATGGATCTTGTTGACTTTTTTGACGATACCATATGGAAAACTCCAATCGTCGCTGAAGATCAGTTGATGTTGTTTCCTTATTGTATAAGGCCTAAATTTGTGGGTCGTCAAAATACCCAAAGCTTGAAATTCCAGTATCAGCTTCAATTTGACGACTTGAAATTGAAGGATTTGCAACCGGCATTCCAATTACAGTTATAGAAGTTTCTTCAGCTTCTTCAATGTCGTAATTTTTTGGTCTTGGCTTGTTGAAGGACCCACAATTAATGAAATTTTCTTTTAACTTCTAAAAAATAGCTTTATTAATTTGTCTTCTTTCTGGATAGTGATTGAAATATATTTCGGATGCAATATCAAAATTATTATTACTTTGAATAAAGTATTCTAGCATATCATATTTCTCCTAATTTTCGTAAGACATCTCCACTTTTACGATTAAATGGGGTGTAATTATGACGGAAACAAAAGTATTAATATGCAATTTACTAACAAACAGATAAACACTGTCATAGATGACGCACGCCTACTTGGAATAAATATAAAAAAACGCAAAAAGTAATCTACTAAACGAATATTTTCCGTATTAAATACTTACACCTTAAAAGCGACCCCACATATAATATATAGATTGAAAGAGAAAAAAATATCCTTTTTAACTAAACCATAGCCAACTATGATTCCTATTTAAAAAAAATACAACTTTATGCCATAACTCGAAATTACACCTATTTCGTTAAAATTTCTCGACGCCACTGTATTATACAGAAAAAGGTGCTTAAAGAACGTAAAAGTTGCTTTTCCATAACTTTACAAACAACCAAGATATTGACATGTGTTTAAAAGTCGAAAAATCGAACTTTTGTTTATAACTCGAAAACAAAAGACGATAGCAAATTTTTGTTTTCTCCAGTGAATTTGTATCAAAAAAAAGAGATCGAGAATGTGTCTTCCATTTTTTTTGTATCTCTTACAGTTACCGAGTTACCCTATACAAACATCGAAATTTTCCCATCCTGTACAGTGTACACATTATATTCTGTCAAAACACACGACGCACAGTGCAGCGATCTTATGGGGCAAATGGACAAAAAATCAGAACTCCAAAAAAATCAATAGTATCATATGATTTATTTACCATAAAATTGTCCGACATTAGTCTACATTTACATCCACAAATATTTATTTTACAATGTAAGGTTAGTAAAAAAATAGTGCATGTAAACGTGCATGTATATAATACCATAAAATATTATAAATTACACTTTATATTAAAAATGTTGACAGAGAAAGAGATGTAAAAGTATACTTAGGATCCAGAAATATTTACATAATATAAACAAAAAAATGTCCCATGTCTATTCTGCCGCTGAATCACTTTCACTGTCATCGCTAACTTCAAGAGGAGTTGTGATATTATATGCTGTCAAAGGCTCTACTTCGTCAGTTAACATGAAATACTCTTTAATGCTACTGTCATCATCCATATTTTTTCCTTTTTTGGAGATTATTTTTCTGTGGAAAGCTAGTAAAGGATCTGATGTTATGATCAAACGATTCATCAAATCAATGTTTGATTCCGTTCGCGACTTTTTTCGCGTGTGTGCCAATCTTTCTTTTCTAATTTCTTTATGTCGAACCTCTAGGCACTCTTCTGACATTTCACCAATTGGTATATTGAATTGGGAGATGACTTCATAACCGTGAACCAGTATTTTATGGATAGTCATAGGCATATTATACCACGAGTATTCTTGCAGATACAATTCCCTAGTCTTCATGGCAAGATTGTTAAATTTATTTACATTAATTTTTCTTTACAGTTCAAAATTCTCAAAATTAGGTAAAATTTATAAAGTAGTATCTCGTTAAGGCCGGTAATTTTGGCACTTATTTTATATTGCTCGAAAAATTTTCTAGCTGTATTTCCGTCATTGGAACTGCCATAATCTTGTTTTGGTTTGTCTATATTGAGTCCTAACTGTTTTTTAAACTCACTTTGATTTCATTTTTTGGCTTGTTCTTTAAAATTCCTAAATTCCCCTTGAAGCTCGCCACTTTTTAAAAGGAAGGCGATATGCTATTTTTAAACAACATTCCAAGAAACGAATCCAACAATGCAAAGTTGACAATCCATATTTATATTTTTCAGAATCCGCTACAAACTGAGTCAAGTCTGTTTTATTCATCTGAGTCGGTTTTGCTCCTCATAGATAACAAGTAGCAGTAGACTTTGTTTCGGTCACAATATTGCATACACTTCCGTCAATCTTTGTAAAGTGAAATTCAAAATCTACGTTAAATTCTCTTTCGCCAATTCTCATGCTAATGTTTTTAATATCTTTGAAACAATTTTCAGATTTATTGTATTCTTGTTTAATTATTTCCTCGTTTTCCTTAGAAAACATAAATTTAAGTGGTCGACAATATAGCGACGATGACGAACGGAGATTTTTCCAAACCACCATTATAGAGAATTTGTCCATGAGCATAATAGGGACAAAACCTATAGAAAACATAAATTCGTCAGTTTCAGATTCTTTTGAAAATTTTTGCTTGTATATACTGTGACTGGAACTTCCATCCATGCCCCATTTACAGACTAGAGTTAAATTTAATGAAGTAATGCTATGTATATCTACAACATTAATAAGATTGCAAATACTATTAAGAGTTTTATATAATATATTTTGAATATTGAATAACTTCAACAGCTGTCTCAGAAGCGGATGATATCTCAATATATGAGTGTTGTTTGAACAGATTAAGTCTATATAAACTAGGAAAAGTATCTCTATGTACGCTATTTACCACAATCCTTAACAAATTGTACTTGCGTTCAGATAAGTCTAGATCTAAGTAAAGAGCAAGTGCTTGCTGCAAACTCAATTCTTTCTTTACTTCTAAAAGTCCTGTTGAAGTTGATGGACCAGCGATACTAGAAGCGAACTGTAATTCCGCACTACCGAAGCTTTTTACCAATGTTTCCACTTTACGTTTTTTTGTTTTGACGGAACACTCTTCGAACTGCTTTTGTGGACGGCCCCGGCCACTAATTGAGGTAGTCGAACTGATATTGGTAGATTTTATTAAACTTTCAGGGATTGAAATCTTCGAGGCGAGAAAACCACCTTCTTTTTTTAATAAATAGGATCTTGAACGTGAGCACTTTGTCCACCTTGATTTTAAGTTAGCACATATTAATTTTGCAACATTCAGTAGTTCTGGAGCGTCAGGGTTTGTAATGTTAGATGAATTCGTAATACAATGCTTTATTGCAGTAAATTTGTCTTTATCTACTGTTGACACCCAAACTTCAGAACATTCGCCATATGTAAGAGGGTGACCTATAAAGGAAAAAAGGCTTTTTATACAAATTTGCAAATATTTGCACAAAATCATATTATAGCTTTAATCTATACTAAATTGACTACAAAATAGCAGAAAGTTGCATATATACTTTTATACTTTTTTTTTTTTTTAGTTTGCAGAAGTTGTTAAAAAATCAATAAGAATTAAATTTTGCACTCGTTTATAAAATTCAAATTAACAGGTTGAAGAATGCCAAATATGGAGGTCATTATGTATTATTTAAATAGTTAACATACCTGGATTTATATTCTCCATGACCAAAATAGCACAAATTAAATACACACAACTATTCACAAGTGAAGCAAAATTTCAACTGACCAAGTAGGTAATTAATACACTATGTTGAAATTACCTTCGATTCTGTCCAATAACCCCCCCCCCCCCCGATACCGGGAAATTCCAAGAAACGTTTCTTAGAATAGCTTGTTTGGTTACTTACCTACTTATAGGGTAGGTAATTAAACCCAAAATAGAGGGTCGGTTTTTACATTTTTCTCCACAGGTCGCTGCACTGTGCGACGTGCTGTTCCGGCACCTTTTTTACCTGGTCTTTGATTTGATTTGTTACTTATACAAAAAAAAACTTTACTTTTTAAGATAATCGTATATATTTATTGCATAAATTAAAACTATGTAATCTCGATATTAGATATTTATTGTTTGTGCCACAATACCTTGAAAATTCCGAAATAGATTCTTAATTAATGCTGATTAAAATTTATTTGTGTCATAAATTTATTCGTAATTTATTTCTCGTAAATAAATAGAATGAAAAAAAAGACGAAAATAATCAAATAATCAAAATATAGTAGTATGAATGGAAAACTTACAGTTTTCTAGTACCTATTTAATATAATTGTACCATTCTTGTCTTAGGCCACTGTTTTTTGTAAGTGTTGAGGTGAGTCACAAGGTAGCGACCGTTCCTTCGTTTCCAATAGAAGTAAGACGCTTTGATGAAGTATCTCTTGCACGCGTGTTTTCAATCACTATGTATTTGATTGACTGTATTTCATGTATTAAGCGAGCGGCACACCAGCATTACATATTTTTCAATGGTCTTAAATTTAACAAATTCATGTAAATACCGACCATAATGTAAATGAACAGTACTAATGCATTCCACGCATTCTTTTGCCGGTTCTTCTTTCGTTTATCGTCCCTTTCGAAAGATGATGACTCGAGCAGGTCCGCTCATCCCCCATATGTCATCAATTTGGTCCGGTGTAGTTTTTAACACGGGCGTTTTAGATGCAAGCACACGCTACTATTCTTCATATCATCGTTCCGACATAACATGGATGCCAATAGACTAAACTGAATCAGATAACAGAGTAATATTGGCAATGGAGTTTTCATTTTGTTTAATAAGAACTGAAACACAAAATACTTTGTCTAAAAAGGGTCTAGCCGGATAAGCATGTTAAAAATGCCCTTAAAGGAAATTACACGAAATGAGCGTTAAAAGTATTTTATTAGTTATAAAAAAATATTTACTAAGTATTATTCCAAAAAATCCAAGGGGTGGCTGAACTTTTGCAAAAAAGGTAATTATTTTTTAAAAATATGTTGCAACTTACATAATGGGTGAAAAATTTTGAAAAAAATTCTCGAACATAGAAATCTACCAAGCTGAACTCAGTAAAAATTATTATGCCGTATTTGGCGCGAAATTCAAATTTTAAAAAATTAACAAAAAAATTAAAAACGCCCTTTTCACCTTTCTTTTTTGAAAAGGTGCTACCATGATTTTTTTCTAACAGATGTGTCTTTTGCATTACTAATACCCATAATTTTTTTCAGAATTTTTGATTTGGTGGCACATGCTGAAAAAAAAATAAAAACTTCACCTCACAGCCCTACAAAAAAAAATTCTGACCTAGCAACGAGACGAGTATATCCTTATGTATTTTTGATCGCTGATTCCGAATCCGGGGTCAAAAAAAAGGTCGTAAATCCCCCAAAAAAATTTTAGAGCCAAGAAATACTCCCTGAATATGAGATATCGCTCTGAAAATGATGTTATCATTTTAGTCAATTGTTTTGTTTAATATTTTCGCGTTTCATACCGATAGGGTGAACGCTGTAATTTACCTTTATTGTTGTTATCATGTTATCATTTTAATCAATCGTTTTGTTTAATATTTTCGGGAAAAATTGAATGTATTACGATAAAAAATAAAGGTAAATTACAGCGTTCACCCTATCGGTATGAAACGCTATAGGGGTAGTTTTGGGGTATTACGTGAATTCTACGTCAGTTTATTGCAAGCCTAACGAAACTTAAACATTTTAAATGTTTTTCAGTCATTGTCGTTATCAATTGGTTTGGTGGCAGATGAAGGTGGTTCTCACCCTCTATGGGGGTGCGTTTCATACCGATAGGGTCAACGCTGTAATTTACATTTATTTTTATCGTAATACATTCAATTTTTGCCGAAAATATTAAACAAAACGATTGATTAAGATGATAACATCATTTTCAGAGCGTTATCTCATATTCAGGGAGTGTTTTTTGGCTCTAAAATTTTTTTTTGGGGTGTACGACTTTTTTGACCCCGGATTCGAAATCAGCGATCAAGAATACATAAGGATATACTTGTCTCGTTGCTAGGTCAGAATTTTTTTTTTTTTTTGTGGGCTGTGAGGTGAAGTTTTTATTTTTTTTCAGCATGTGCCACCAAATCAAAAATTCTGAAAAAATTAGAGGTATTAGTAATGCAAAGCCACATCTGTTAGAAAAAAATCATGGTGGCACCTTTTCAAAAAAAAGGTGAAAAGGGCGTTTTTTAATTTTTGTTAATTTTTTTTAAATTTGAATTTCGCGCCAAATACGGCATAATAATTTTTACTGAGTTCGTTTGGTAGATCTCTATGTTCGAGAATTTTTTCAAAATTTTTCACCTATTATGTAAGTTGCAACATATTTTTAAAAAATAATTACCTTTTTTGCAAAAAAGTTCAGCCCCCCCTTGGATTTTTGGAATAATACTCTAGCAAATATTTTTTTATAACTAATAAAATACTTTAACGCTCATTTCGTGTAATTTCCTTTTAAGGGCATTTTTAATATGCTTATCCGGCTAGACCCTTTATATAAGAAAAAATTAATAAAGACATGTATAAAATGTTAATTTGACATAGGTGTTATTTTATCAACAGAACAGACATATTAAAGACTAAGCTGCAGTAGCTCATTTCGATATATTAACCCAGCTTACCGGGTGTAACAGGATCATGGTGCACACTCCTTTTCTCCTTTAGGATAATTGATTGAAATTTGGGATGTCTTATATACATAATAAGCAGCACTCTTTGACATACAAGTGATTTTTTTCACTTCCGGTTTCGCCGGAAGTGACACTAACTTTCGATTTTTAAATAGAACATCGTGTATATTATTGCATTTTTGAATTCTGCATAATTTTCTGAATCCAACGAAACCAAATAAGTGGCATTTCAAACGTCAGTATTTTTAGAAATATAACTTTTTAGTTTTCCATTTAAGTGTGCCATAACGGTTCCGATTTATTCTAAATGACCCGTGTAATGCTAGAAAAATCGAAATCTCGTCAAAAATACTAAATTAAATGATTTATGAGCAAAAAAGTTCATCCATCAAAATGGTTTTTGGGGCCAAACTCAATTTTTTCAAATGGAACCATATTAGTATCATGATACCATTTATTAGTACTATTAATAAGGAATTTATTCATATGACATATTAAAATGTGTGATAAATACAAACAAAATTACAGCTAAAAGAAAATAAGAAAAATACAATTGTGTTCTAATTACCTTGTTATACATAAGGTGGCTTTGGAATACAAGAAATGAACACAAAACATTACAACAGTTGTTCAAAATGCTGTCCATTAACGTCTATGCACTTCTGAACTCGCATAGCTGTTTCTCGAAGAACATTCGCCAATTGCTGGGTCGTTATGCTATCAATTGCGCGTCTTACTCATAGCTCCAGGTCTTCACGGGTTGTAACAGCGGTTGCGTAGACAATATTTTTTTAATGACCCCAAACAAAGAAATCAAGGGGGTGTTAAATCAGGTGATCTTGGAAATAATTAACTTGTCCACTTTTTCATCTCTTGTATAAATTTGCAGCATTTTGAACACAATTAACAAGAGTTTTAAACAATTTTTAAAGACACAATAAAAACACTGATAAACCAACAAATGTTTGACAAGCTGAATATTTCATTGTTTTCAAAGCCACCTTAGTTAGTTACTCTTAACATTTAATTAGAACAAAATTGTATTTTCTTATTTTCTTTTAGCTGTAATATTGTTTGTATTTATCGCACATTTTAAAACGACATATGAATAAATTCCTTATTAGTAGTACTAATAAATGGTACCACGGTACCAATATAGTTCCATTAGAAAAAATTGAGTTTTTCCACAAAAACCATTTTGATGAATATTATTTGCTCATAAATCACGTAATTTAGTATTTTTGACTGGATTTCGATTTTTCTAGGATCGAACCGTCATGGCACACTTAAATGGAATGCTAAAAATTATATTATAAAAAATATTGACGTTTGAAATGTCACTTATTTGGTATCGTTGAATTCAGAAAATTATGCTGAATTCAAAAATGCAATAATATATAAGGTATTCCATTTAAAAATCGAAAGTTAGTGTCACTTCCTACGAAACCGGAAGTGAAAAAAAATCCCTTGTACGTCAAAAAGTGCCGCTTATTATGTATATAGGATAGCCCAATTTTTAATCAATTATCTCCAAAACTAAAGAAGAAAAGGGGGAACCATGATCCTGTTACACCATGTATATTGCAGAATAGGATTTACTACATGATTATTATTTTTTTAGTTTATACAAAAGAGCAAACAAACACATGTTATTCCAATTACACAGGATTATTACACGTACATTAATCTTAACACAGACTAAAACAATTTGAAATAAATATATTTTATCACACAGCAAAATAATTTTAATTTTTTTATCGCAGACGTGTTAATCCTTGTAAAGACGATAATCCGCGAGGTTAACCACTTATATAGGACTGCCAGGTACTATTTATCATTCTAAGATATTGCGTGGTAGTTTATAGTAATGTGAGGTACTGCATTGTACAGCAGAGTAATCCATAGTAGTGTGTAGTACTGCCGTGAAATATATTATTGGCCATTATAAAATGTTTTGCGACGCAATAAAGATAGTTTCAGAAATTTCCCAACATGTAATTATGAGAAAACTACTGTTTTCTTAATAAGATAATAATATGTTGACAACAGATCACCGACTAGAGCTACGGGGAGATTTTGCTGATTTGCTATGCAATTAAATTTTGCATTTATATGAATAGTCTACTGTAACACTGACCTAGAAATTATTGTAATTGGTTTGTTTATTAATTCAACTCTGTGAAAATTAAACGCATTCTATTAGCAGTTGATAGACAGTAGTATAGGTAGCGGTACGGGTGCATTTTCTCTAAAAACTTAATCTAGTTATGTCAATAAAACTTATAGAGGTCATGTGTCATGTTTTATTTAAAAAAAAGTTACGGGTCGTTTTTGAATATCGAGTTATTGAACTGTTTCCTTAAAAAAATGTTTCCTTAACCGCCTCTCAAGTCACCGATGTAACTCCCAGAAAATCCTAGGATTTTGTGTTGAGTAAAGAGAGACGAGGCCCTACAGTTTATTGTGAAGTCCGAACCACATCTATGGCATCGACTAGTTCCCTCTCCATCTTAATCCGAAACAAATTACAAGTAAAATTTCTAACTTGCTCCGGGACGGATTCGTACCATCGATATTCGGTACCGAATAAATAGTTATAAGCGCTTTACACACTCGGCTACCATGCCCTGTGACTGTACTGATACCAACTGCTAAGTAATATCAAGGATTGTGATTGAATGCGAAGTATTTCGAAGTATTGCAAAGTAATACAATGTAATTTCAAAGTATTGCGAAGTATTTCCACCTATTTGGTACATAATTCTTGATACGCTGGATTGAATATGTAGTAGGTTCCTTGTGAAACATCTTGAAAATAATTATTTTGAAGAAAAAACACTGCTTTTAGATATTTCAAAAATGTATTTCGATACACTCTACATATGTTTCGGCTTATTAGGCCTTTCTCAAGAGCATTACAGATGAATACTAAAGCTATTATTGCGATTATTCTAATATTTGTGCAATAACACATAATCAGGTTAAATTACAGGCATTTCCAGGGTAATAACACTAAGTACCTACCTACCTATTCGAAGGATGGGGAATTCTTAATATCTTATCTATTATTAGGTGTGTTTATGAAATTTAGTTGGTCATTGGTGGTACAAGGATTCTTTTTAAGGGATTTTTTTATTTCTAGTTGTTCAAGAAGGTTTAATAGTTTTCCTTTTCTTTCTGTATGAATTAACTTTATATTATGTATGGATAAAATGATTATTTTCAATGAAATGAGTTGACATTCCTGTATTTTTATTATTATTTAAAATTGATTTTTGTGTTCATTTACCCTATTAGCTATACTTCTACCACTCTGGCCAACATAGACCGCGTTGCAGTCCGGACCCCGCGGGGATTTCCATTCCGTTAGCCGTTGATTTTGATGCGTTCCCTTTTTTTTTTTTTTTCGTCGTACATCTTTACAGTTAATTTCATATACACCCGTATTTGTTAAGTTTACTTATTTTTTCTTTATTGTTGACCAAAATGCTTCCTAAGTTTGTTTTCTTTACACTTATTGTGGAGATACCTAAATTATTTAATTTTCTACTAATTTTATCACTATACTTCGGAATATAATTACTGAAATTGTACTTTGTCGTTTTGTTAGGTACAGTAAAAAATTCCTTTTGAATCATTTTTCGCTGTTTGTTTTTAACCATATTATCTATTAACGACTCATTATATCCATTATGTCTTGCAATTTGTTTGATTATATTTAATTCCTTATAAAAATCATCTTCATCTAAGGGAAAATTTGTAAGTATATGTATCAAACTATGAGAAAAGAATGGAGAGAGTTTAATTTGCAACGGTTGTTGTGAATTGTAATGAATGACTGTGCCTGTGGTAGTGGGTTTTCGATATATGCTAAATTTTAAATGATTACTATGTTTTTTAACATTAATATCTAAAAAGTTTATTTGACAATTTTCTTCGGTGTCCATTGTGAACTGAATTTTACTATTAAGGGAATTCAATAAATTAAGGTAACTTCTTAAATTTCTTTCTGTACCGGTCCATATACGGGTGGCATATGGTTCTCCTCTGTTAGTGATACAATTATTAAATAGAAGCTTGAGTGAAGCTATTAAAATTGTTGTGAATTCTCACTTTAATGACCCTGATTTTGCTTTATAAGTGAATACGGATGATTGCCAAGTTATTTAACATTTCTAAGGGTTAATAATTTTTATTTACCTAAAAAAAGCTGGGTAAATTACTATTATATACACTTAGTACCTCTTACAGGGTGTCCATGACGCATGTCAATTAATGAATTCATGGGAGACTATGTTTTTAAATGGACCTATTTTTGTATACATCTACCTAACGTGAAGTTGGAAAATTAAGGTTTCTCTTTAACCTTGCGAATAAAAATTAATACAATTGGTTTGGAAAAAATGTGTATATTTTGTGGTAATCTTCTATTTTCTATGAATTAATTATTTTTGTTAAATAAATTAGAATATTTCAGAGTTGTACATGTTCATTGAGATCCCTATTGATCAAATTATATTCAGGTTATCCAGATGAAGAACCTCACATCTTTTGAAAGGTTGCGAAAGGTTTGAACGAACTGGTGTAAATTATGAAAAACATGAATGTACAAAACTAGCAACAAATGAAGAAAAAGTGTTCAGTTATTAAGCGTCGTTAAGATCCGCAAAAAGTACGGAGAAAGTAATAGCATCTTGATATAAGTCAATCCTCTGTACCATGAATATTGGGAACAAAACTTTCATCGTTATCATATTCAACTGCTTCAGGACTAGGCTAAATGATTTCGAGTAGGGGTTGTGGTGGAACTCAAAAGTTCACCACCAATTTTGATTTCGTGCTATTCACTGTGGACATTTTATAAAAATGGTTGTGTTAATAGACATAACTTACACTACTATAATACCATAAACCCTCATTTTACAGAACTGTAGGTAATCAACACCGTGGTCACTTAATTGTGGGCGGGGATAGTAGGTGAAGTAATTGGTCCGCATGTCTTTAATGGTCACTTGACTGGTAATATGTACCTCGATTTTTACAAAATGTACTGGGAAGTTGTTAAACGGGTGTCCTCAAAATGTCTTATAGAGGTTGTGGTTTCAGCACAACGAGCTCCACCCCATTAAGTATTGCTGTAAGAAACTTTTTAAATGTTAATTTGGTGACAATTGGATAGGTCAAGGAGGACCAGTTCAATGGCCACCAAGGTCGGTTGACAATTGATTTTGTGGGGGTACATTAAAAGTTGGTGTACAAAACATCACCAAAGAAGAATGCAGCAAAGAATTCGATAGCGTTCCTCCCTACATGTTGCAAAATGTAAATGATCATTTCTTCAAGTCAGATTTGTAATTTACAACTAGGAGGTCACTTGGTTTGTAACTTGTTTATTTTTTCTCTTCAATTTACTGTTTACGTTCAAAATTACACTTTTATTTTGTTATGTTAGGTATGTAACCTAGTAGGTGTAAATTTTGTCATTCAAGTTCAATAAATTTGCTACTTTTACTGTGTCCTTCACGTTTTATAGAAAATAATTTTCTCTAATTTTTGTTTTCCAAAACCATTCTTGATAAAATGTATTAATTTTTACTATGCAAAATTAAAAGAAAACCTTAATTTTCTCGAAAACCTCAACAGTTAGGTATATACAAAAAGAAAGCAATTTGAAGGAGGAAGCCAACTACGTAAAAATACAGTGTGTTCCATTTAAAAAAACAGAGTTTCTCCCATTTGAAATTCCATTAATGAAGCGTATGGACACCCTGTAAAACAGAATAATGTAAAAAAGGTACTAATACTTAGCGTGTAGTATGAACTAAGAATAGCATAATATTTGCTTACCCTTGTTTTCATAGGTAAATAAAAATTATTAAACGGACCCTTATAAATCCTTAAATTTCCAGAAAATGTTAAATAACTTGGCAACATTACATGCAAATCAAAAAACAAAACATCACTGTATAATACTCTTTTCATGTAATAAAATGGTGATAAAATATACAGGGTGTTCTATTTAAAAAGAGTATTTTTGTGTGTAACGAGAATTTAAGCACCCTGTAGATTTCATAGTAATTTTAAATGATAGATCTTATCGCCCAAAAACTTTTGTATTTAATAAATTGTTGTATCACTAACGGTTCAAAAGTTATCGAAGGAGAACACGCTATTGACTCACCCTGTATAAAAAATATCATCTATATAACGAATCCAATAGAAAACATGTGCTTTTAGGTTGCTATTACTATTAAAAATTACATTTTCAAAATTTCCTATAAATATCTCGGCTAACAAAGGAGAAATAGGGGAGCCCATTGGTAAGCCGTCTTTTTGTCTATAAAATTCCCCATTAAATTGAAAATAATTCTGTACAATGCATATTTTTAAAAGATTTTTTTAATTCTATTTTTTCAATTAAATCAATTTGTAAATTATCTATTAAATTATTTAGAATTAATTTTAATTCCGTAAGCGGGATAGATGTAAATAAACTTTTAACATCAAATGAGACTAATTTTGCATTATTCGGTAGGATAAGATTTTTATATGTATTTGCAATGAATTCATAGGAGTTTTTTATCGAATATATAGATTTGAAATTGGTTAACTTCGGTAGATACATATTAAATTGTGACGATTTTGAAAAAATCAACAAAAAATCCTACCAATAAATACCAATCAGAAATTGCTTCTAATATAAAGAAATGCACTACAATTTTTCAAAATAACAAGTTGATATATTAAAAATCATGAACCCCCACCACCTTTACTCTATGGCCTTCCGAAAATTCATAAAGAGAACATTCCTATACGACCAGTAGTGTCATATATTAATGCACCTTCTTATAAGGTTTGCAAAGAAATAAATTACATCTTACCGCAACGCGGTCTATATTGGCCAAAGTGGTAGAAGTATAGCTAATAGGGTAAATGAACACAAAAAATCAATTTCAAATAACAATAAGATACGGGAATGCCAACTCATTGCATTAAAAATAATCATTTTATCGACACAGAGAATATAAATTTAATTCATACAGAAAGAAAAGGAAAACGATTAAACCTTCTTGAACAACTAGAAATAAAAAGAATCACTTAAAAACAATCCTTGTACCACCAAAGACAAACTAAATTTCATAAACACACCTATAATAGATAAGATATTAAGAATTCCCCATTAAATTATATTCCGAGTAGATAGGTACTTAGTTTTATTACCCTGGAAATGCCTGTAATTTAACCTGATTATGCTTATTGAATAAATTAGAATAATCGCCCTCATAGCTTTAGTATCCATCTGTAATGCTCTTAAGAAAGGCCTAACAAGCCGAAACATATATAGAGTGTATCGAAATACATTTTTGAATCATCTAAAACCAGTGTTTTTCTTCAAAATAATCATAATTCTTGATTGGTTAACTCCTTGATGCACATACCAATAGCACCCATCCCATCTCCACTCTGCACAATATGGTTCTAGATTAAATCAAATTAAAATATGTACTTCAATTTTATAGTTTTCATGTCTAACTAGTCATTTAACTAATTGGTGTATTATTCTTTCAGGGTTCGTAGTGAGGCTACTTGAACAATGTCACCGATATGCCCGTCAGGGAATACGTAGAAATCGTAATTACTTTGGCTGTTGGTTGCTTCATTATAGTGGGTTTACTATTGTGCTACAGTTACGTTTTTCGTCACATGTGCTGCCCTTTACGACCCAAAAAACCTACAAATAGACAAATGAATAGACGAGAATCGATATCTATGAAGTATCTCACGCATGTTTCTAGTCAACCTACCGATACAAGCATGGTTTAGAAATAGTATTGTAAATACTTTCCTTTTTTATTTTATATTATTTATCATATCTTGTACAGTGCGATCCACAAAAAAATGCCCACATTTTAAACCGATATAGCAGGTTTGTTTCAAAAAAAAATGTTATAGGAAAAGGTTTTTTTCATTTGCATCTCCCTATATATTACCTCATCATGTGATAAAGAGTTCAGTTCTGATTTCAACAGTGTGTACTGCTTTTGGTAAAGATTGTTATATATTGTTAGAGTTATCCACACAGATATCCACAATTTAAACCTATTTAGTCGGCTTGGTTCAAAATATAGAAGAAAATACTATTTATATTAAGCACTGTATACTATTTTTTTCATATCCTCAAAAACATTTACAGATAACCATTCAATTTTTTCCCTTTAACCAATTTTTCTAATTTTGAAACAAGCCTGCCGGTTTAAAATGTGGATATTTTTACTGAATCACACTATAAATTAAAATGTTAATTTTTGTAAATGTTATAAAAAAACAATATGTACTTTCATTGTTTTTAAAATATTAAGCACAATAATTAAGAAGTAAATAAAACATTGCTATAATCCTTGTTTATGAAATACCATGGTTAGTGCCAGAGTATCATTAACTGATGTCGCCTCACATGATGTAATGCTAATCATAAAAATATACGATTTTAGCAACTTTTGCGACTTGAAAATAATATTATTATGTACATTGCAAAGGCGTTCCCATAATATATAGTAAAATCGCACAAGGTGCATGATTCACAAGTTTTTATGAATGGTGACAGATTTGTCAGTGATACTCTAATACTAATAACAGTTTGGTAACTATATTATAGTCCAACACATACATATACCATAGCCATCTTCCTACTAAAAACAGAAAGAGATACCGCCATCCTTTAGGCACAGAATAATCGTGCTTTCGGCGATGTTTTATGTGTACCCTCAGCACGCTTCAAACACGTTTTTGTTTTGTGGTAGGAACTTTCATATATGGCGGAGTCGTTCAGAGAAAAATATTTATAATTTATTACAAGTTCTTTCAAATTCAAGATGGCTGTGTTGTATTGGTGTTATTCTAATTAACATATTTTGACAATTGTATCAGTTAAACTATTCCTAGATTATGACTTTTGCCAACTAAATTAATAAACTGATCCTGAGTTCCTTTCAAAAGTGATACTACTAAAACTGTATTGTTATATTAACATAATATTCATATGTATATATGTTTCCTAAGAAAAACGAAGAATTACGTTTCCATAAAATATATTTGAATGTAACGTCGATCACAGACTTGATTTTTCCTTTGCAGAGTTGAATTATTTGGTTAAAAACATCTAAAGTTTTAAAAAAATTATAAACACTTTTTATTACTTGTCTAATTTTCACTTTATTTGTTATTTTACAACTAGTTTCATCCTATTCTGACTTTTCAAGTAAACTCCAAATAGGATGAAACTAATTGTAAAATAACAAATAAAGTGAAAATTAGACAAGTAATAAAAAGTGTTTATGATTTTTTTAAAATCAAAATGGATTTTCACAAAGTAACTTCATCTTCAATCAACTTTTTGACATTTAAAGTTGATTGCCTCATCTGAGAGTTTTCGGTTATAAGTTGTAAAAAAGAACAACCAATAAGGACGGTTTTATACTGTTTTAAGTCTTGCACAATAATATTTCAAACGGTTTTGCAAACAAGAAGTATTGTGTAGTTTAATACAAAGAATTGTCAAATTCAATAAAGACACTGTGCCGAATTTTGTTTAATTCATTGTATATTCAAATTAGTATAATATAAAACTGAATAATTTGCAAATCAATAGTACCAATTTTTCACATGAACTGTTCAATTTATTGTTTAATTTCTTATACAATGTTTAGAGTAGGTAATCTAAAACCATCTTAATCTGTGTCCAGTTTAATATATCAAAGTATTATATATATTTTTTAATTCTGTGTATTATTTCAGATTAGAATTTTCCTATTGAAAATTCTTCACATAATATTATGTTCATATACTAAATAATTAATTTAGTTCCAACCCGAAATATGAGCGTTCCGCTCCAAGACAAATCAGTTTGTCTTTAAGCCTGAAAGACTGAAATTTATTGAGCTGAAAATGGTGGACATCGTAAAATTAATCAACAAAATATTTTTGCGAACCCCTGTATTATGTAGGGTGACCATATGTACTTATTTCAGTAGAATAGTACTTACTTTTCGAATACTGCTCTACCATCTTTAAAAGGTTCATCAAGTACACCTAAATGTACTTCTTTTTTAACACGCTTGTTTGTTTGTTTGTAACCGACTCTTTGGACTCGATTTTGACCCACTTTAAACGGACAGATTTAATTGAAACTTTGTACACTTACGAAGAACCGGTAACAATACAATAATTTGATAAGTTTATATCATTATCCAGATCAGGATCGCCAGTCCTTTCCTCACGTATCCTCTGCGTGAGAGCAAGAGGCTTAATATTGTAAGTATATTCCGTGATTCTCAGTTCGGTCGTTGGCCGAGCGGGCAAGTCTTAGTCGACGCGAAACGACGGACTCCTCGGGCGTGAGTTCAAATCTCATGGCTGAAATAAAAAAATATTTTTTTTTTTCAGAAATATCTGTTGGATCGTAATATGTTATAATATCAGCATCAATAAGCAATATAAATATAGTTTAAAAAATCTACAAAACACGCTTTCATAGCACATCAAACTAAAAAGTGAAAAATAAATATAGTTTAAAAAAAATTAAAAAACACGCTTTTAAAGCACATCAAACTAAAAAGTGAAAAATAATTATTAATATAAACTGAAAACAATAATGAACGAAAAATACTAGTATTATTGTGAAAAAAGCGTGGGGCGCTTTGTGCCATATTTTTCGTATATCGAGCAACCCACGCTTTTTTCACAATAATACTAGTATTTTTCGTTCATTATTGTTTTCAGTTTATATTAATAATTATTTTTCACTTTTTTAGTTTGATGTGCTTTAAAAGCGTGTTTTTTTAGTTTTTTTTAAACTATATTTATTTTTAAAGTACATAAAAAAATTCAAAATATCAGTGTCAATGTCTTTTTACTTTTCATTTCAAAAACGTCAAAAGTTCGAATGAAACAAAATCATTAAATTGTTTCTACTATTGGAGTTTAGAAAAATTGCAGATGATGATATCCACTCTAGAAACTGTGATGCAAGTTTATACAAACCTCAACTTGTAGTGAAATGTTCCAGTTCCTAAAAGCCAGACCGCAAATTTTGAAGGCAATACTAAGTTCTCAAAAGTACGACTTATACAAAAGTGATGATTCAGGTGTTGTAATTGCAGGCACGTCGAAGGAGAATTGAAAACAAGTTTAAAAATCATATCCGATAAAAAAATTGGACTGATTTCAAATCAATCACAAAAAAATGTTATAAAAGTCAGCTTTTCAAATTAAAATTTGTCGACTAGTGTAATTATTAATTAAAATATTCTTTCCTTCTTTACACGATAGTACTATTTCCAATAAACATTTCTATTTGTAATTTGGTTACTTGATTAAATTTCGAGTTGTAATTTGTATACGTGACTAAATTACACCTCGAAAGGTTTAGTGCGTTCAGTGGTGGCTGGTGATATTATACCACATCGCATGGTATCCAAATTATATATCACATCAATTTTTCATCTTTCAAATTTCAAAAAGTTATACTGAACTATTTATATAATCAAAATTTCCTAATAAAATTTAAGTGTGGGTGATATATCCTCCTGAATATGGAAAAGTACGTATTTTACAAATTGATCTAATGTATCTTAATGGACAATTATGTCTGCCACGTTTTTTTTCTCAAATTTTAACTGCAATCTTCTTTGCAAATCTTCTTCATTTAAGCTATTAAAAATCATGCCTGATTATTGTATAACAATTGTGTGTAGTCAAGAATTATTAATAAAGACATTTATATTTATTACTAATATGAGTTGCGATTAATGGTCTGTTGATAATAATGTAATAAACTTAAAAAATGTGTTTGTGAACTGTAGATCACAGTCATATTGTACGATTATGTTCAAATTTAAAGATGAAATGCCATCAAAACATAATGCTGAATTTTCCTGTATACCATCTATATATTATGTTTAATAGCACAGACTTCGTGATGCATCGTGAAGGGTTTTATTGTTAGACAATCAACTGATTTATGAAAATTAAGAAAAACGATTATGTATATATGAAAATATTAATTTATTCAGAATTAATTATTCTGTTTTAATTCGAAAAGTATTTCCATAAAAGCAATTATTTATTAATAATTACATTTCTAATAAAAACAATTTGCTAGCTGAAAACTGAAATTTTCGTAGCGAATTTCCTGGACTATTATGACATAGATTCATAAAATTTTGCCTCAGTATCACTGGCGCATTCACCAGATGTGAAAATTTTTAGACATGATTTACCAATTTCTTGTATTTAAAGTTTTGCGTATTGTTTCTTGGACTTAGTTTAAATCTATTGTCATATAACTGCGTATAAATTGATTTAAAATGAAAATTTGTAACTGGTAAAATGATATTCAGCTCAGTCACATAATCTTCGGTATTTATAACTACTTTCGAATTTTTATTTAACTATTCGATAGGTACTGATTTATTTAGCAAAATTCCTTACGAACATTTATTTCCAAAAAGATTTTTAAAATTATGATGCACATAAGTACATAAAGTACATACACAAGTACATAAAGTGCGTTCACAATGAAAGGAATAAATTCAATATAATCTGAACAACGTAGTTTTGCCAAAAAACGCTCGGACACGTCGATTTGTAATTTTGATTTGGCACATTTTGAGTAATACGGCAAGTAAGTGTCACATCCTGTTTTTCCGGAAGTGACATCAACTTTGTTATTTTAAATGCAACACCCTGTATTTTTGTACGAATTGTATAGACGATAAAAAGATGTTTCCAAAGTTGAATTTAATGGAAAAAGATCGAATTGAGGTGCTTACGATGATTGGTTTTGGGGATAGAGTTCGTACTCAAGAGCAGGTATGTAACTTATTTAATGAAAATCATCCTGACCGTTTAGCCAATCTAGTGCGAACAAAATTGAAAACAAAAGAAAGTTTGGCCAAGTTAGGATTTACCTAAAGGCCGACCAAAAGAGTACCTGAAGATGTTAAGATAAATGCCCAGTTACACGTTCAAGAGAATCCCCATATGACGGTTAGAGAACTCTCAAGAAACTATGATTTGGCAACGGGACCAGTATCAAAAATTCTTCGAGCAGCTAAGTACCATCCAAGCTGGTGCATAAATTGTCGGAGGACGACTTTGATCGAAGAATGCAATTCTGCGAGCAAATATATGGAATGCACAATGAAAATTTTAATTTAATAGAACACGTTATTTTTTCTGATGAGGCCACTTTCTGATTAAGTGGTCATGTAAATAGACAAAATTGCAGATACTGGGCGACAGAAAATCCTCATTAAATGCAAGAGGTTCACAAACAGTATCCTCAGAAAATTAATGTATGCGCAGGAATTGTCGGCAATCGAATTATTGGGCCTTATTTCTTTGAAGAAACACTAAACGGAGAACGCTATTTAGAGTTTCTTCAATTCGAACTTATTCCCAACACACAGGACCCTGACGTACCAAATGATCCAACAAGACGGGGCATCCCCCATTATGCGATCGCTGTTCGTCAATTTCTAGATGCAACCTTTCCCAATAGATGGATTGGTAGGAGGGGACTTATTGAGTGGCCGCCGAGGTCACCTGATCTAACCCGCTTAGATTTTTCTTATGGGCTTTTTTAAAACCCAAAGTCTATGTGAACCGGCCTAACAACCTTAATGACTTAAAATAAATAATACGCCAGGAAATCCGACTAATCTCACCAGAAATGATTCACAATGTCCAACGAGAAATAATTATTCGAATTCAAAAATGCATTGAAGTAAATGGGCAACACATTGAATATGTATTAACTTAGAAATATTATTTAGACAGTTAGTGCAGTAAGTTTGTAAATAATACAAAAAGTATTCATAATAAAAACGTGTTTACTACATCTTTGAAAACGTCTTTTTATCGTCTATATAAATCCGTACAAAAATACAGGGTGTTACATTTAAAATAACAAAGTTGATATCACTTCCGGAAAAACCGGAAGTGACACACTGACTTGCGGTATAATTGAAAATGTGCCAATTCAAAATTGCAAATCGACGTGTCCGAGCGTTTTTGGTAAAATCACGTTGGTCAAATTATATTGAATTTATTCCTTTCATTGTGAACGTATATTTATTTTTTTGTATATATTATTATTACTATTTATACAGTGTGTCCCGGGACAGAATTCACAATACTTGTACCTTTTTTTATTTTCAATTTATCGAAAAAAGTCATTCTTTATAAAAAGTTGTACTTATTTTCATAATTCAAAATCCGCAATCAGATATTCGAAAAATTATACAGGGTGATAAAAAAATGTGAAATTTATTCGAGTAAACTACCAATATTTTACTTTTTAGAAAAAATGTCATGAACATTTGGTTGTAATTAATTTATTGTACCATTTGTGATTTTATTTTATGTAGTGTACTTATTGGATAAATAATTTTTTTAAGTTTTTTGATCATCCTGAATAATTTTTTGAACATTTGATACGGCTTTTTGAATTTTCAAAATAAGCACAATTTTTTATAAAGATTGACATTTTCGAAAAATTTTAAACTAAAAAATGTACAAGTATCATGAACTCCATCGGGAGACACTGTAGAGTAGTTTTCTTCGAATAATTTTTCTTAATAATTAAGTGTAAATTTATACGCTTTTATAGGTCACATTAAGGTGGCGTTTTCACCAGATATCCAATTTGAATTTATAAATTGCTGTTAAAATTTGTCTGTTATTAATATCGAAAAACGAAAAACGTACGGTTTATTTTAAATACCATATAGATTTAATATATAAAATTGCAGGCGATACTTTTTCATTAAAACTTTATTTTGAACTAATTTACGTGTCGTGAGTTAATGGCAATAACAAGAAGTATGGCGGAGAAACAAACACAAGACTTGCTAGCAGCGTTGTTGGAACGAATGAACGATCAAGAAAGAAAAAGACAGGAAGAGAAAGACGAACAAAGGAAGATTATGGAAGATCAAGAAAGAAGGCGACAAGAAGACAAAGAAGAACAAAAGAGAAGACGACAGGAAGACAAAGAAGAACAAGAGAGAAGACGACAGGAAGAAAAAGAAGAACAAAAGAGAAGACGACGGGAAGAAAAAGAAGAACAAGAGAGAATACGACAAGAAGAGAAAGGCGAACAGAGAAAAATTATGGAAGCACAAGAGAGAAAACGCTAGGAAGAAAAAGAAGACTTAAGAAAAATTATGGAGGGCTTGGAAATAAGACGATTGGAGGAAAACCAAGATATAAAAAGAGGCCTAGAGGAACAGCAGGCAGCCATTTTCTCCCTCACTGAAAAATTTAAAGGAGATGTTATCGAAAAAGTCACTGAAGTCTCAGGGAAAGTCTGTGAAGTCGAAGGACAAGTTAATGAAGTTAAAGGAGAGGTCAGTGAAGTCAAAGAAAAAGTCAGCCAAGTTGAAGGGGAAATAACCGAAGTCAGAGGAGAAGTAGCCCGACTTAAGCAACAATTAAGAGAGAAGGGTGGCCAATTAGTACTGTCGTCTGGTGCTAGGTTACAACCACCTTCATTCGATGGTCAAAGTTCATGGTCAACTTATAAGAGACAATTTGAGGCAGCTGCGCGTTCAAATAACTGGAACGATGAGGAAAAGGCAACAGCATTGGTATTAGCATTAAAGGGCCAAGCATTAGACCTGCTCCAAACAATTCCTGCTGCACAGCAACAAAACTATAACATTTTGGGGACAGCGTTAGAACTAAGATATGGCGACCAACATCTCACCCAAGTATATCAAGCTCAGCTCAAATCACGCAGACAACGAGGTGGAGAAAGTCCTCCAGGAGTTCGAGGCTGCGGTAGAAAGATTGGCCCATCTAGCCTATCCTGATGCACCAATGGAATTTCAAGAACAGTTAGCAGTTGGTACATTTATTGATGGAGTAAGGGACCAGGAAGTTAGGCGAATTCTAAGTTGGCCAGGCATAAGCTTAGTAGTGAGGCTTTAGTACATGCACTGGAGATTGAGGCTGCCCTATAAGGATACCACACAATCAAATCAGAGAGTACAAGCTGTGAGTGTGGAGGAAGACAAGCCAGACAACACTACACAAAACCTGATATCTGATCTACAGAAGATGATGACCCAACTACTGACAAAATCGAATTCCCAGCAGAGACAAGACCAACAACAAAGTAGTGGGAGGCCGAATGGAGGCATCCGTTGTTATAGGTGTGGCAAAGTGGGCCATATCAAGAGAAACTGTCGTCAACGCAGCCCGGAAAGGGTAAATGCTGCTATGGTTGAGGAGCCACAGGAAAACTAAAGATGGCTGGCAATTTGGGGGCTGCGCTGGCCAAGAAATGATGTGACCCCCGAGAAATAAAAGTTTCCCAACTTCGGAGAGTTCAAAGTAGTCTATTGTTGGAGGGTTATGTAAATAAGAAGAAATGTGTGTTCACAATCAACACAGGAGCTACATTATCAATAGTACGGGCAGGATTCGTAATGGGTTTCAAAGTAAATAAAGAACAGAATGGAATAGTCATCCGGATAGCTACGGAAAATAGGGCGGCGGTTCATGGGAAGTCGACATGGAGCTGCAGATTGGCCGCTTATGTTTTAAACATCAAGTTATCATAGCTGACATTACAGATGACTTCATTTTAGGATTAGAGGTTATGGAAAAATATGGATTTGTACCTGACGTTGGAGAACGAGTTCTCAGGATTGGAAATGAAGAAATTATTCTTTCAACGGCAGATGAAAAATTCCATAATATTAGGCTACTAACTTCGAGGAACGTAAAAATTCCTGCAAGAACAGAGAAAGTAATTGAGGCAGTCCTGGAGGAAAATTCTGTGGGATACCGCTTTGGCCTCGTTGAGAAGGATGACTCAATTAAAATGACAGACAATATGATCCTGGCAAGGACTTTAACACAGACTACAGACAAGATACCGATTAGAATGGTTAACCTAAATTCACACTCAGTGACGTTCAAAGAAGGCGAAGCAATTGGCACCTACGAACCAGTCACATGGATTGCGAGATGTGAAGAACAAATCATTGGAGCTTCGTCTACAGATGTGGACCAAGAAGTTGTAAATATGTTAAATGCCCAGTTAAAACATTTAACTCCAGATGAACATAGAGAAGCTTTAAAATTTTTGAAGAAAGAAAGTACAGTATTTGCAAAAGACACAGAATTTCTTACAAAGACCAACATAGTGCAACATCGGATAAATACTGGTGAATCAGCTACTATTCGTCAACCACCTAGGAGGCTCCCATTAGCAAAACAAGAAGAGGCTTCTGCAATGGTACAGAAGATGCTTAAAGACGGAGTTATTGAGGGATCAACCAGTCCTTGGTCTTCGCCAGTAGTTTTGGTTGCTAAGAAAGATGGAACTTTAAGATTCTGTGTCGACTACAGGAAGCTGAATGACGTCACTAGAAAAGACAGCTATCCGTCACCCCGAATTGATGACCCACTAAGTACGCTGGCAGGTTCACAGTAGTTTTCCACTCTAGATCTTCGAAGTGGATATTGGCAAGTGGGACTTCATCCAGATGACAAAGACAAGACAGCCTTTTCGACAGGAAGTGGCCTTTATCAATTCACTGTGATGACTTTCGGCCTGTGCAATGCGCCAGCGACTTTTGAAAGACTGATGGAACTGGTACTACGAGGACTAACTTGGAAGACATGTCTAGTTTATCTTGATGATGTGATGGTTATGGGATGGGATTTTAAGGAGCATTTGAAGAACCTTCAAGAAGTGTTTGGAAGATTTAAAAATGCGCACCTGAAATTGAATCCCAAAAAGTGCCTAATGTTCCAGAAAGAGGTCAAATTCCTAGGACCTGTCGTGTCTTCGGAGGGGATAAGAACAGACCCAGACAAGATTTACTCAGTACGAGATTGGCCGAGTCCTTCAAATGTTCACGAAGTACGAAGCTTCCTTGGTCTATGCACTTATTACAGACGATTTGTGGAACGATTTGCTGATATTGCGAAGCCACTACACCGGCTTACAGAAGAGAAGGTTCAGTACCAATGGACACAAGAGTGCGAACCATCAATCAGAACACTAAAATCAGCACTGTGTTCGAGTCCAGTTCTTTCATGCCCAGAACAGAAAGGCCTCTACGTATTAGACATAGATGCCAGTAATTCTGGATTTGGATGTCTTCTTTCCCAAATTCAAAATGGACAGGAAAAAGTAATTGAGTACTTCAGCAAGACGTTGTCGAAGCCAGAACGTAACTATTGTGTGACACGGAAGGAACTATTGGCCATTGTCAAGTCCATAGACCATTTTCACAAGTACCTATATGGACAACATTTTAAAGTTCGGACCGACCATGATGCATTAAAGTGGTTATTGCAATTGAAGACTCCGGAAGGCCAACTAGCTCGCTGGATAGAAAAACTGCAGCAGTACGATTTTAAAATCGAACATCGTCCTGGAAAATCCCATAGAAATGCAGACGCTCTCTCCAGAAGACCCTGTCGGGAAGACTTCAAGCACTGCCACCGGGTGGAAAAACAACAAGGGATAATAATTGTAAACACCGTTAAAATTGATGTTCCTGACGATTGGACAAAAGAGACATTAAGAGAAGAGCAGTTAAAAGATCAAGAAACTGGTCCTATTCTGGAATGGAAAGAAAGAGGAGCCCGACCTGGCTGGAAGGACATCCGACAAGAGAAGAAATATTCAAAGAAAAAAATTTTTATAAAAAAATAAAATTTATAAATAAAAATTTAAAATAGAAAAGTTTGCAAGAGGAGGACAAGAAAAGGGAAAAAAATAAGAGGGCCCCTTAGCGAATGGAATGTATGTCATTCCAAAAGATGATGGGAACAAAACATTAGTTGCTATGGACTATTTCAGTAAGTGGCCTGAAGCTTATGCCATATCCAACCAAGAAGCAGCCACTGTCACTCAAGCTCTGGTAGATAATCTAGTATGTCGATTTGGCGTGCCCTTAGAATTGCATTCGGATCAAGGAAGAAACTTTGAATCAGGGGTGTTTCAGAAGATGTGTCGCTTACTGGGAATTCATAAGACAAGAACAAGAGCCCTACATCCACAATCAGACAGAATGGTGGAGAGATATAATAAAACCATGGAGGAGCACCTATCCAAAATAGTTGAGAATCATCAGAGAGATTGGGACCTTTGGCTTGGCTATATAACCCACAACGAAAGAAAGGCAGGTCCCCGAAGCTTCACCCGCCCTGGAAAGGTTCTTACACTGTCGTCACCAGACTAAACGACGTTGTATATAGAATTCAGCAAAGTCCAAAATCCAAGATGAAGATGGTGCATATAGAGAGACTAGCCAAGTATGCAGGGAACAATGAATTGCCTGATCGGGACGTTCAGGCTTAAGGAGGGGGCAGTGTTACGCCACTGGACTGTGTAGACTGGTTAGATGAGACTGGAATTGTATGCGAACGGCCGGGAATATTCTGGAATACTCTAGATCGTGTGAATGGATGTATAAATAAGATGCACGGTGGGCCGAGAATCAATCTTAAGTTGAACATGGACGAGTAAAGAAGAAATAAGAAAGAGACTTATAAGTGTTCAAGTGTGATTATAGTTAAGACAGTAATTAATCTATTGTTGTTAATTGTTAATTAGTAAATAAAGTAGTGAGTAAGTGTTACCTGGACTTTCAATCAACAAATCTACGAGTATAGGTGTTTGTGTGGATAGCAAACACGTAACAATAATATAATAATAATAGCTAGACTTATTGGCAGGGACTACTCTGGCGTTTACGCCGCCCCGAACAAAAAACAAATTGCCGCCCCTTTTAAAGGTTATTTTTTCTTAATAAATGATGGTTTTAATTTGCAATTAAAACGTATATTTAAAAAAAATCAATTGTTAAAACTTAGCATTTGGTACAAAACAATATAAATTAAAATAAAATAGAGCTGCAATACCTATAGATACCTAGTTGTTATATTTTAAAAATATTTACTTAGTTTTAAACATACAGGATGCAATTTTACCGATATTACGATTTAGATTTTTTTTTTTCACTTATACCTAAATCCTAAATAGAAAACAAAAGGTAGATACATAGAACCACAGTAAATACTTTGTCTATTTAAGTTATAATCAGAAGGATTTTTTTTCTCACTTTTAATTCTGAAAAAATTTTTATTACGTCTTTTAAGTTTAAAGCAATTTCATGTTCAATTGCTATGGCCAAGCCATTTAGTCTATTTTGCGTAGTAGTTGAGTGTAAAAAAGGTTATAATTAATTTTAATTTGGAAAAACTTTTTTCTCCACTTGCTACTGATATTGGAATAATCAGTAGTATTCTTAAGGCAATACTAAGATTTGGAGCAAAATTTAGCATTGTTATTATTTTAAGAACATCACTTGGACTTTTTCTTTTGTCCAAAAGTGCACAAACTGCAAAAATTTCCTCTACTAATTCTAGACCGTTAATGTCAGCTGATTCACCATCAGACAAAATATTTTCCAAATCTTTGCAAATCTTTATCAGTGTCACTTTATGTATGGTTTTCAAATCATATATATTATATAGAGATTGAAAATGGTTACTATAGTGATTCAGTTGTTCAAGTCGACTATCTAGTGCGTTTAATGCTTGATTAATAGTATAGAAGAAAAAATTCTATTTCGTATTTTTCTTTGGAATCTTCGATTGATTCGTCCCTTGCCTCATATGAAAAGTTGGCCTTTTTTCTTCTTACGCTGTGTCGCGGCGTTGTTGATTCAAAATTGGTTTTAATGTTAATTTCATCAGCCAATTCTCTTACGTCAACAATAATTTCATTGAAAGACTTATCTGACCGAAGATTTTTAAAGAAATTTTTGCAGTTCTTTAGAAGATCAAGTGCTTTTTTCAAATCAAAATCTTTTGTTTGCATAAACTTGCCTGCCCTTTTATATCTTGCACATCAAGTCCCATTTCATCAAGCTCTTTAATTATAATTTCATATAGTTGTCTTCCTGTAGATATTTCCACAAGTAAGAAACCTAAAAAGCTTTCGTAGATTTTTATTTCGACATCATTTGAATCAGAATCAGACTTATTGATGGAAACATATCTAATGATCAGGGTCATTTGCTCCACCTTACTAACGCCAGGAGTGCAATCTAATATTATGGAATAGTGTTTCGCTTTTTTTATTTCAGCAATAATATGCGATTTTACACTTTCGTGAAACAAGTCTATTATCTCGTTTTGAATGTTTTTTCCAAGATAGTGAGCTTTGGTTTCCTCTTTTTTAAGCACTCTACGCACGTGTTCCTCCATGACGGGATCAAGCTCAGATAGCAATTCAACTATTTTTAAAAAATTACCGTTATTATGCTCAGACAGTTTGTCGCTTGTACCTTGAAAAGCTAAAAAACTTTTACCGAGCATTTCAGTAATTTCTACAATCCTTAGAAACACCTCGTACCAGTGATTTGTTTCAGCGTTAATAACTCTTTGGGTAGCTGCATCTATAGCTGTACAACACTTTAACCTTTGACTGAGTTCTAGTCAGAATTTTTGAACCTGAATATGATTTTTAGAAATTTCGTGATCCTTTAAAGTTTCAACGATGCGCTTTAATATTTTAAAACTTTCTTTAAAAGCGAACTTGACACATGGTGGTAAATTTTGCAACAAAAGCAATATTTGCAATTCTTTGAAGTGGAGTACACTAGCCAGTTTCTTATAACTTGCTCTCCATTTCTTAAAATTCGAGAATAGTAATTTGCGCTAAATTTACGACTAGTGCCATCATAAGGAAATTTGTAATTAAACAATGATTTAAGTGGACCTTGTCGGACTAAAAAACTTTGTAATGAATCATACGCATGTTCATTACTATAGTTTCGGAAATTCCCGATAGTCTTGTGCTGTCGCGCACTTCCTGCCGACATATGATGAATCACGCAGATGTTCATTCCTAGAAGTTTCTGCAATTACCGTTTGGCAGGTGCTGCCACGTACTTCCTGCCGCCATGAAATATTGACGTCACCAAGGCCAGAATTTTGGTATAAATAGCATGGCCGTAGCCGAGGAAAAGCATTCAGTTTTCTGCTGACAACTACCTTCAGCGTGTTGAGCTGGGTAGTTGAGGAGTCTTAAGCGTGTTGAGCTTGACTCCATTTGGTTAGAATTCAGAATCCGACGACGACGCCGCCCGGCTGAATGTCTGGTAGCACTTTGGGGTTTTAAGCGTGCTGAGCTTGACCTCATGGTGTTGGTAGCCATTTTACCGCTCTGCACCGCCGTCACCAGTCTAGTAATTATTTATCGCCATGAGTCTTCAGCGTGTTGAGCTGGGCCCATGGTTGGTAAATGGTTGCTAAACCAACCGCCGTCACCAGTCCCCTAATTATTTATTATCGTGAGTCTGCAGCGTGTTGAGCTGGGCTCGCTGCCGTTAAATAATTATCGAACTTACCGCCGCATCGTATCCTAGATGTTTTACTTCAGTACATGTAGCTGAAGCCCACCGTCACCGTACGTTCACCGAATTACACTCCCCGTAAACTAATCTCACCGATGTAAATAATATTTGTTAAATGTACTTGACTTGGTTTTATTGTAGAAGAATCAGATTTTATGTTTATTTAACTTCATGTTTTGGATAAATGTTACTTTAATAAAATAAACTCTGTTACGAATACTTTGGGCTTTCTTATTTACAACTAACAGGAATCCTGGATTAATTCTCCAAACCAGCTATCCGAAAAGACACCGTTACATAATTTGGCGCCCGAGCAGATTTCAGACAGGTTTTAGTTGTAGAGAGCCCAGAAAGTAATTTATTATAGACTAGAAAGACTAGTACTTACCTTTTTTTATATATTGATAAATATATCTTATTCTAAACATGAGTATGTCTGATACAGAAGGCGCATGTGGACTTGAAGTCGCAGATGCCACCGTAGGTTGGATTTATAAGCTCAAAAAAGATGAGTTACGTGCAGAATTAACCAAGTACGGACAAATTGCAACCGGAACCGTCGAGGAGTTACGTGCAAGATTAAAAAATATTGTATATGGGAATAAACCGAGAATAGAAATTTCACCGCCGAATACCGCCCCAGAACCGCCTCTTGGTGCTGTATTAGACCAAGTACGTAAATGGAATGTACATTTTGATGGGAAAAAAGACGTATTTTTATTTTTAGAACGGGTCGAAGAATTACAAGAGGGTTACAACTTTTCCAATGAACAAATACTCCGAGCACTACCTGAGTTGCTACAAGGTGATGCTTTATTATGGTACAGAAATAATAAAACATCCTGGACAAATTGGGAACAGTTCATAGTTAACCTAAAAATTTTCTTCGCACCCCCACGATACCAGCTAGACTTAGAGGAAAAAGCAAAGTCTCGCATCCAAGGGCAAAATGAAAGTGTAAAAGAATACGTCATCGCTATACAAACATTACTAAGGAGGTTAGGTAATGTATCACCAGAACAGCAACTTCACAGGATATATTCTAATTTAAAAACGGATTACAGAAAGTACATCCGAAGACGAGATTTCTATACACTAGCCGAACTTATAACTCTCGGAGAAGAGTATGAATCCATATGTAAAGAGGAAAATAATAATAAACGTCCGTCATACACTCAAAATAATATCACAGTACCTAAAAATCGTCCACAAAATTATTCATATGATAATAATTACAGAGGTCGTCAGCAAAATAGTTCTTGTAATAATAACTATGGACGTACATATTCCTCAAACTATAGATACACTGGCGAACAGTCAGAAAATTCTAGGGAACAAAATTATACAAGTCGTATCACACATGTACCAGACATTTCCAGACGTTATATATCCGAAAATTACACTAGAAATACGAGTTGCTGGCGATGTGGAGGCACTAATCACAGCCGTAGGAATTGCAATAACACACCTAAAAGATTTTGTTCATATTGTGGCCGTCTAGATGTGTTAACAAAAGATTGTAAATGCAGAGACACGGAAAACCAGCAGCTGACCGTGCCAACAGCTGTTGACACCGACGTAGCAATGACCAGTTTGTCCGATAACCGCCTGAAAGTTCCACTACAGATTGGTGACAAGTGGTTCGATGCGTTGATCGATACTGGTTCTGCACGCTCGTACATAGGTGGCTCTGTGTGTACTCTATGTGACCCAAAATATTTTAAGGAAATCTCCGGCAAACGACTCAGTGTTAAATTAGCAAATAGTACAGAGGTGCAGATTGACAAGGAATATGAAATAAATTATTCCGTGGCTGGAAAACAGTGGATTGATACGTTTCTGTATATGCCGCAACTAACTTCGGATATCTTGTTAGGAATGGATATCCTAACTACAAGACAATTTTCAGTGGATTTGACTTCACTAGAAATTAAAATAATGGGACATCCAGTAAATACCAGTTCCAATAAGGAAACAATTGTAATATTAGCTACCGTCACCGAACCGATAGAACCTGGAAAATACCGACTGTCAAACTTTTTACGTACCGAATTACCGAAGTTCCAGAAGGTTAAAGGCGTGACCTCACTAACAGAACACAATACTCCGCCTGCGACCAAGGCTACGACAAAGAAGAGAAGGTTTTCTCATAATTGTTCATTTACTGCTAGCCGAAAGGAGATATGGCATCCGGCCATGACATCTCCTCTCCCAACGACTCCTGAACCGAGGCAGAGCCCGCCCATTGTACTGGAATTATTCACGTCGCCTTTACAGAAGGTGTCGTCTCCGTTATCATCCACTGTCCAGGAGAAGTTAAGAGACCTTTTTGGAGATACCCCTAGTCCCCCACGATCCAAATCACCTGTTGCCCCTAAAACTAATATTAATATATTTCCAGCAATGTCTCCAGATGCCCTGCCAGTGACTCCGGAGTTTCCGGTTACCCCAGGTAAAAACATTCCCTGCCTGGTAGGTGTCCCAGAGGAAAGTACCGCCCCGTCCAGACCACAAAATCGCAAGCCGAAGTTCCGGTCCAGGAATCCCGATGGAACCCCCCGTCCGCTTGTGTCTGCCCGGCATCAGTAGGTTGCCACAAAACTAAAACTGTGCGCGGATGTTTGTGTCCGTCTGTGCGCGTTGACTGTAATTTTTTTGGGCAAGTACCGTTTTTAGTTGCCTTATCTGAACTTTGTTTATTTTTCTTGTTTACTTTTTTTTTACTACATGACTTTGGAATGTATTAGAATCATTTTTTTTTATTATTCCTTGTACACCGAACTATGTTATATATTTTTTATTAACTGTCCTCGCTCTGTCCGATCCAACAATTGCCCCGCTGTTACCATGCACGGGGATGCTGGAACGGCTCCAGACCGAAATTATTTTTGTATATTTTGATTTGATTTGATTTTGAACATTGTTTATGTCTGACCTGTTGGCTTTATATATTTGTTATATTTTAGTGTAATTTTTACACAGTTTGCGTATTTTAGATTTAACACTACCTGTGTTTTAGCATTGTATAATTTTTTTTTATATATATACGTTTTTTGTACCTGAACTTGATAGTATTGTATTTTGTTTTGTAGATGCCTATTTGCAATAAGTATACTACATCCTTTTTTTCTCTATGACGTATGAGGGGAGTGTAATGAATCATACGCATGTTCATTACTATAGTTTCGGAAATTCCCGATAGTCTTGTGCTGTCGCGCACTTCCTGCCGACATATGATGAATCACGCAGATGTTCATTCCTAGAAGTTTCTGCAATTACCGTTTGGCAGGTGCTGCCACGTACTTCCTGCCGCCATGAAATATTGACGTCACCAAGGCCAGAATTTTGGTATAAATAGCATGGCCGTAGCCGAGGAAAAGCATTCAGTTTTCTGCTGACAACTACCTTCAGCGTGTTGAGCTGGGTAGTTGAGGAGTCTTAAGCGTGTTGAGCTTGACTCCATTTGGTTAGAATTCAGAATCCGACGACGACGCCGCCCGGCTGAATGTCTGGTAGCACTTTGGGGTTTTAAGCGTGCTGAGCTTGACCTCATGGTGTTGGTAGCCATTTTACCGCTCTGCACCGCCGTCACCAGTCTAGTAATTATTTATCGCCATGAGTCTTCAGCGTGTTGAGCTGGGCCCATGGTTGGTAAATGGTTGCTAAACCAACCGCCGTCACCAGTCCCCTAATTATTTATTATCGTGAGTCTGCAGCGTGTTGAGCTGGGCTCGCTGCCGTTAAATAATTATCGAACTTACCGCCGCATCGTATCCTAGATGTTTTACTTCAGTACATGTAGCTGAAGCCCACCGTCACCGTACGTTCACCGAATTACACTCCCCGTAAACTAATCTCACCGATGTAAATAATATTTGTTAAATGTACTTGACTTGGTTTTATTGTAGAAGAATCAGATTTTATGTTTATTTAACTTCATGTTTTGGATAAATGTTACTTTAATAAAATAAACTCTGTTACGAATACTTTGGGCTTTCTTATTTACAACTAACAGGAATCCTGGATTAATTCTCCAAACCAGCTATCCGAAAAGACACCGTTACATAATTTGGCGCCCGAACAGATATTAGACATATTTTGGGGCGTCCGAAAATACACCGTTACAACTTCTTTCGGTATCTCCTAAAATTCTGGGCCACAATGCTGGACGTGTACCTAAAGTTTGTACAGTGCATTCCGTGGGTGACAGGGTGGGGTCAGTTTGTAGAGGTAGAGTGCTGCTAGTGCTAGCCAGGGTGCCTTCTGTAAGTGCCAAAACGGTGTCAGTTAGTAGGCTGCTTTCATTTGGTGACAAAGTTAGTTTAGAAATATCGTGTATTGATTGGTCTTGGTTACCAACACTCTCTGATGATTCCATGTTTTACTTTTTATCTGAATTTTGGAGGTATTTGCTTTGGTACTAATGGTACTACCGGACCTACCCTGTAAATAATTGTGCAGAGCGCCAGCTTGTTTTTGCTTCTGGGTTTCCTTCTCTAGCCCTCGCTTTTTGTACTGATGGCCGGTCAATTTTCTTTGCGCGCTACATTCTAAAACAACAAATTAAACAATGTAAAATACGCTAATTAAAATAAAAATTTGAAAAATCTTCAAATCCAATTAGTCAGAGACTTAGTCCGTCTCACAGTTTTGAAAAATAAAATGCCTAGTTTTAATTACCTACTTAAACTATTTTTAAATGTAAAAAAAACAAATTTCTTAACGTTTCGAGCTAATTTTCAACTCCCCTCTTGGAAAAAATAGTTAATACTTTTAGTAATTAAAACTAGACATTTCATTTTTTTAAACTGTTGGACAGACTAAGCCACCGTCACCGACTAATCGTATTTGAAGATTTTTCTTTTATTTTTTTATGCAACGCTTATTACTGCAGAAAATTATAATTTATTAATTGGTAGGATTTTTCAAAGATTTTTTTAGGTGTGGTGGATTCCAACAAAATGGACAAATTGCGAACCACCACAACGAACATATAAAAACTATTTGAAAGAGATACCTATCTAAAATGTTTGAATTTTTAAGATGAATTTTTCTTTCCTTTTTTTGCGGCGAAAACCCCAAATAAATTAATAAAAAATCCGTCACAACAAACATACAGAAACTATTTAAAAATATATAAGTACATATTGTGAAAAATATTTTTGAAAATAATTCTTTACCACTAATATAGGTATTTGCAGAAGTACTTACCTTTAGAAATTGACAAAACACACAAAAGTTACTATTCCGAACTAAGCTGTTAAATATTTTTAATATTTATAAACACTTCAAGGATATGTCACAGTATACAAAACTATACTGTGGATATGTTATCACCGGTACCGACGCATTTGCACTAATAACACAATTGCGCATTATATAGTAAGGCGCGAAAACATGCATGTTATGTCTTGCAATTCCTATTTTAAACAAGTAACTATATACCTACAAGTTCATGCAGGGTCATGCGCGTCTTTTAACTATATGTCTTATTTTATTTAAAAATATAAACATGCTTTTTTTTAAAAAGGTGTTTTAATATTTTTCTAGTTTTAAAACATAACAAACCACAAAGATCAAATGTAAATTGCATAGTACTTAGTTTTAGTTAGGGAAAAAATTAACAAGTAGTGTAGAATTTATATTAATTGAGAATAATTAATTTATCAATATTTGGTTCACATTCAGGGGGCGAAAATGCCGCCCTCAGGTTCGTCGTCCCGGACAGGGGTCCGGGTTGTCTGCTTCTAAAGCGGGCCCTGTATTGGGAGATGATCACAAAGACGAAAGTAGTTTAAACTTGTATATTTATTTTATATTTTTGAAAAAATTTTTACAAGTGATTTGTGGATATTAAAAGATTACGAAGTAGGTACAAAAATTAATCACAATCACCCTATTGACGGAAACGTTAACATAACTATAATTTATGTTATGTTATGGATCGTTGTAGTTATAGTACATAAATAATATAACACTACTTTGTTCTTTGATTGTCCTTTTATTTTTCTAAAAGTATACAGCTTTACCCTGTGATATCGATGGTATTTTTGCAAAAAGACTAACGTGCCATTTGGTTGTTGTGAGAAAATTGAAGAAAACTGTTTTGGGATGACCCAGAAGAGAAAATTGTCAAAATTTGAATCTAGACGTTTCAATTTTAGTATAAGATGATCAAGAAATTAAAAAATTTAGAAAAAAGGCATTATTAGTTTAAAAATTGAATTTTTTGTGGATATTCGTCCTTTTTCCAGAATACTCTTATCAGATGTGGGGTATTAGCCCCCACGTTTGTCCTTTTGCTTAAATGTATTGTACATTCGCCCAAACCGCCCACCATGTTTTAATAATAATAAAATATAATAATTCAACAAAATTGGAGTAATGAATAAAGAGTTTTATTATGAAACAACATGAAAATATAAAATAAAGTACTTATAATTAATTAGGTGCGACGTCTTCATCTTCTTCATCGGTCTCAAATAGCCTATCTTCCACGTTTGGCCTGAAAGGCATAGCAAAGTACTCGTGATGATATCTTGAAGGTATAGTTCCATTTGTGCACAACTTTCTCAAACCATCATATTTTTTTGCCGCTATTCGAAGTTTCATTTTATATACTCGCTGTGGTGAGTTTATGTTTGTAGAGGTTCTTTTCGCTTTAATTTGTGACGTGCAAACTTTCAGTAATGGTGAGTCATCAGAATATGTTGTTTTACAAATAAAAGTATCTGGAGTGTCTCTACTAAATAAAGCTCTTCTTATCATTCTAATTTTCACAATCGTTCCACTTTCAGTTTTAAACACTTTGGGAAAACTTGTATCAGAAAATGACTTGAAATCTAAGAAATCCTTATGAGTCAAAGTTAGGACATCATAAGGCTTAGGATTATGGCGAGCGTTTCTTATAATGGTTGGCCATTCTGATGGGCCAAAAATTACTTTATTCTTATGCGCTTGTTCAATGGTACCATGAACTGAATCGACAGGCATATATGAGTGCCCAGGTAACAGAAAATTTAAGGAGATTTTTTCTAAATTCACTGCTGATTTTAGAAACCACTGGATAAGACATAGCATCTGATGATTTTTGTTTTGTCCTGCACAACTGTCGCAGTACAGTAAGAGCTCTTTTGTAATACCTATCTCATCTATATGACGTAAATACATGTACATAATCGTACAAATCTCATTAGCGCCTCGTTTCCCGTCACATTCACCCCATAGGTAACACTGAACGTTTCTCGTAACACTTTCATAATATGTTAGGTTATAAACCGCATATTTACTGGAAAAGCCCAGCAGAAAATTATCGCCATTTGGGGTACCCAAGACCTTCTGTAAATCAAAACTTGTGCACAAAATTGTACAATCGTCGTGCCTTTTTTTTGGTCCTCGATGAATCTAGCGTTTGTGAGATCTTTGTCTTTTATGTGTTTATTATATTCATTTTGTTGCTCCTCAGTTATGTTCTCTTTATCAATATTTTTGTGGTTCTCACAGATGAGACATTTGTCTTTTTTAGGTACATGAAAACCTATATTAAATTCGCTTTTAAATATTTTTTTGAAAACTTGCAGGCTAACTTTACTTTTCGTATTACCTTCTGTGGCAAGATATTGCTTATAGATTCGATACAAGTTGGAGACATTTTTGATGTCATTTGGCAAATACTTACGTGTGGTATCTTTTCTACAATAATGCGATGGAACTGCCGGAAGTTTATTGATGAAAGAAATCACTATATTGACATTTTCAACAGCAGTTTTATTTTTGGGTAATGTTTTCCACGTTCATCAATTTTCGAGGTCTTAATGTCACTTCTATTAGTTTCAGTATAACGAAGAAGTTTATCTGATACATCCAGTGTATTTATAAAAAAGCGTCTACAAACTTTTAATTTTTCATTAAATTTAGGAAGATAATAATCTCTAGTAAGAGACTTTCGGCTTTCTGATTTAACCCTCCTTCTTTTTATCTCATGAACATCAATATAATTGAGTAAAAAAATCTCTTTGCCTTTGATGACTAAGTGACCAGTAACTTTCAAAAATGGATTTCCTGTCATCTTCGCTGAATTCATTACATCTATTAGGACATCCTGTTTCGCACGGGTTTTGTTTCATTTTCTTCTTTGATTTTGCTATATTTCTGTGTCCTATGTAAGTTTCACCTCTAACTTTCTTAACTTTACAGATTTCTCTTTTGTTTTCCATCTTTCTCCTTTTGGTGCCATAAACACATTCTGTAGTATTATCAGAATTGGTAATATTTGGGACAGTTCCATGATCAGAGTCAGAGCTATTTTCAATATTTTCTGGGATATAATCACTCTCTGGTTCTATTTTGCCTATCGATGAATCATCAGTTGGATCAACCAACGCCTCAGTCAGGTCTCTAAGATTGTCAGATATTTCATCGAAATTGGGTTCAAAAATAACGTCCAAATTGTTAATATCTAATGGACTATGTATTTCTGGCAATGAAGGGTCTATTTCTTCTAGAGGGATGTCATGCTAAAATAACATAAGAAATTAGAAAGTTTCCAAATACGCTGTAGATAAATTAGCAGAAGGCTTTCTTATAGAGATTTAAACTTTTTTGCTATCATAGTTTTGATTAAATGTAGTACAATAAAATAAAAAGATCAAGAAAATACTTACAGCCACACTTTCTAGATCCTGAGAGGAACTTATTTTGCTTGTATTCAATGGAAAATTAATATTTATGTCACTGATAGTTTCAGACATCACACCGGAATTTGACGTACCAACAACTTCTAAATTCTTAATTGCAGTATTACATCTGGCTGGTAATTTAACATTACTTAAAATGTTAATTGATTTTTTATCAACGCAACGAGCCAAATTCATTATTTGTTTCGTCCTACTCGACATATTTGAACTTAATCTGTCAGACATTACCGCATTGACACACTACATAATAAACTAAATAAGTGACGTTATGATTCCAATTAGAACTATATGCACGTTCGCCCTTTTGACTTTTTAACATAGCTACATTCGTCCTTTTGACGGATTGTAATGAGCACGTTCGCCTAAAGAAAATTTGGTTTTTTTGCTACTAACTCTTTATATTTCATTAAATCCATTAGACCTTTTGCCAAAATAATCCCACAGTATGTACCTATTGATTAGCGCATAAAGCTCAAAATCGTAAATCTGGCGCATTCGCCCTTTTGCAAAAATACCATCGATATATCAGTGTGTGACTAACAGTTCTATATTAGCCATATCACCAACCTAACAAATTTAGAATGCCTGCCAACTTAAATTACAAACTAACTAAGTAACTAAGGTGTCATAGGACGCCATCTATTAATATGAACGGCAACTAAAATACCTATTTAGTCCCATAACAATTTAGAATTCTCGGAGACCTCATAGAATAACATTTTATTTTTTTATTGGGAAAAATTCGCTCATATTTTTTTGCATAATATCACAAACTAGGTATACGATCAAAAAAAAATTGTTTTATGTTTATTAAATAAAAATATAAATATATATATAATGAAAACACACAATAAAATCATTAATAAAAAATTTTATTAACTTATTTAAATTGTCCTTGTTTCAAATATATTTTAGATATATAACGAAAAAATTATTAAATACTTCGATCAATGATTTATTAGAAAGGGGTAATTTTTAAGTACAATTATAAGTCACGAAGTGGATAAAACATTGAATTAACCCAATGGGGAGCGTGCATTTAATTTTTTTGTTCCATTTTTCGATTTCTTTAGATAATAATTAACATATTTAAACAGACACCAATCTCACTTTTTCAAAATTTGCTTTAAATAATTTATTAATCAACAATTAAACATTTGTAGTGACGTCAGTACGTTTTTCAAACATTGCAAAGTGCATAACATTATTTGCAGAGCTTCTACTTTACCGATCGGGCGAAATGACGCGTCAATTTGTTTATTAGCGCCGGTAGCGTGCAAACGTACAGGTTAGGTCAAACAGGCTGTTATTAGTTAGAGATTATTTTGATTTTATTTATAATAATGGAGTCTGGATTTGAAAAGGCGAATTCTACCAATTTACCAGTAGTATCTATGGATATGATTCATGAATTTTATGTGTCAAATTTGGACTATTTCTCACCGGAAATGAAAGGAGCAAAAGTAATTAGGTATGATAGTTTTACACGTAAATAATCAATAAGCAATGAAAGAAACATTTTTTAGGTCTACCAGAGAAACGTACGGTGACAGAGCCATAGGGTATGTTCAATTAAAACGTGACAAAGAGAAATGTGTTCTAAAATGTAAGGTTACGCCTGAACATAGGATAAGCAACAAAGCGTACAACTGTGTTATTGTGATTAATGAAAGCAACAGTGAAATTGAAACTTGTAAATGTCATGACTGCGTTGCAAGTGAAGGTAGTACAATATCATAAATGTATCATATTTTGTATACTTAAATTATAATAATTTTAGGAGGTTGTAAGCATGCTGTTGCTTTTTTATACTGGCTTCATAGAAGGTCCGAAGAACCAGCTGTAACAGAAGTACAGTCTTACTGGCAAAAATCTAAACTGAGCAGCACCAAAAAGCAATTTATGAAATGTAGCGATTTTCCGGGAACACTCCAAGCTCCCGTTGGTTTGTGTGAAAATTTTTTAAATGAAGTTTTGCAAATCGCTCCTGATAATAGTGATGTACAGCTAGCAAAATATTTTAAGCCCAAAAAAGAAAAAACACTTTTAGAATCAAGTTCTTTGCATCATTTAATGCACAGTTTTAAGGAGACAAATGCAAATAAAACGTCTCGAAATTTTTTAGATTTTTGCAAGAGTCATTTAACTGCAGAAGTCTGCAGACATGTTTCTTCTCGTACAAAAGAACAGAGTTTATCACCTTTATGGTATGAAGTAAGATACGGACGCATAACTGCATCTATATTTTATGAGGTTAGTCGATGCAAAACCGAAGGCCAACTTTTAGAACAAATAATGGGTGCTGCAACTCCATTTTCGTCAGATGCCATTGAGAGGGGGAAACGATTAGAAAAAGTAGTCCTTAAAGTTGTGGAAACAAAATACAACATTAAAACGATTTCAACAGGAATACACCTCTCATCGGAACACCCAGTGTTTGGTGCATCCCCAGATGGATTATCTGAGGAATTTTGTATTGAAATTAAATGCCCATCAAAACCATCGACAAAGAAAAGATTCATATCTGAAGAAAATGTCATATCAAAAAAGTACTTATCTCAAATAAATTTACAGATGCATTTGTGTAGAAAAAATAAAGGATTATTCTGTGTAGCTTCGCCAAACTTTGAAACGGATAAGGAAGTAACAATAATTGAAGTTGCGTATGATAGTGACTTAGTAAAAGAGCAAATTAATCAGTGTGAAGAATTCTGGAATAAATATATATTTAAAATTTTGTTTCAAGACTAATAATTTCTGGTTATCAAAATAAATTCTGTAAAAATTAAATGACTTGATTTCTTTGCTTCCTTAAAATAAAAAGTGTTAACACTCTTGACTATTATGTAAGTACATAATAATATGTATATATTTATACAATGAATATGAAGTTATAAAAACTACTTTTTAAACCAATTGAATAGTATTATATGCATATTAAGGGACTAGTGTATTTTTTACCATGAAGCAAAAATTTGTTGACTGAAACAGTCCAAAAATTTGCCAAATGTTTTTTGTTTTGCAAATAGAATATTGATTCAAAATAGTTTTTATAGTAATAATGATTACTTTCAGAACTGCAACTATCTATCTATCTGATCTCTTGTTTATGCACCACATTGCATGTTTGTTACTATTGTAAATTATAGTTTTGTATGTCATTTATAAATATGTATTGCTATAGAGCATTCACAAACTTAAAGCATTGTATATACTTTGTAAAGGTTTTTCTACGATAATATATTCTAAAGGAGCAAAACTAATATCTACTTTCATACGCTTCAAAGAGATACACAACTTGATTTTATATTTTTTAAAGGGAACTTATGTTATCATAATGATCAAAATTACATTAAAAGTAGTTTTAATTTGTGCCAAGATATTTTGTGGGGCTAGGTAAACTATAAACATTTTTATAAAATAAATGCACAACACTTCATCGAAAAGATATAACGCTACCTCCAAAAACTATATTTTGAACTATATGTGCTTCAAATGGATGCAACTTCACATAGGTGTAAGGATAGGGTGGTGTATCTAAAAATACAAAAAAAATAGGGTAATTACATCTCGATGGAGTAAAATTTAGCAATAAGTGTTTTAAGACATTTTTAAAACGGAGAAGTCAACACAGTGTTGGCTTTTCCATTTTAAAATGTCTTGAACCACTATTGCTAAAGGTTACCCCGTTGAAATAGAGGTTCATTACTCCTATTTTACAATTAAAAAAGAAGTTTTTGTATTTCTAGAAATGCCACCTTGTCCTTGGACCTATGTGGAAGTGTTTCCTTTCGAAGCACTTATAGTTTAAAGTATAGGTTTTGGAGGTAGCGTTATACCTTTTCGATGAATTATTGTGCATTTACTTTATTAAACTGTTTTTCTGCAATCATTTCTCAACTCAACAGAAGTTAGCAAATCCCAAGATAAAAACACCGAGAATGAACACTAACGTAAACTACATACAGACAGAATAAAATACCCTTTAAGAAACTAAAGCTATCGATTCTATCTATTAAAAAAGTGTATATAATAATTTTCAAAAATAGTATTTTTAAGCAAAATATATTAAATGCATTTGGGTAGATGACACTGAGAAAAATCTTAAACTTGGTTATCATGTGTCAATGTAAATCGTACTAATTAACCATTCAATAACATCGACCCAATGATTCATAAGGAATTGTGATTAAGGTTTTTTCTGATCGATCACTGCGGAAAACTGAAAAATAAAACAATTTATTGTAAAAAAATGTAAATTAGTATTTCGTAAGCTTTTTCTGTAAATTTACAAGTCCACAAATCACATACATTATATCATTTAGCATATATACATTTTTTATATCCACACATGCATGTAATCTAGCTGAGTTAAATTCTCGAACTCTTCTTATTAGCCGTTCAATATGAACTCTACAGCTGGCAATCCTTTTACTTTCCCGAACAAGATTTTTAGATAATTTTTCACCAGCATTTACGCTTGGAGGTCTGAGAAGTATGCAGTCTTTTTCCCTTAATAGTGAAGCAATTTCCTTAAATCCTCTATCTGCTAAAACACTTGAACCAGCTGGAACTATTTGTAAATAGCCTGAGTCCTGAACCAATGCTGTATCAGAGATTCTTCCGCTATAGCCCCTAGACACAAAGTTAATAAGCCCATCCGGAGTTGACGAAATTAAATATTTCATTGTATTGGCATTTTTATATTGTGACCACGTTAATGATTGCAAAGATACATCGGAAGGTTTCTCAATTTCGATTTCATAACAATCTATAATGGACTGGACATTTTTATATCTGTACCTAAACTGAATGGGTAAGTGCTTCTGAATAAGTTTTTTTTCTGGCCATACAATAAGCTGTTTCAATAGAAAGGCTATTTTAGGCAGCGTTTTTTTAAATAATTTACTCACATGTCCTCTAGAAAAACCAAACTCTAAACCGATTCTCTTAAACGTATCTCCTGTTCTAATTTTTTTTAATGTCATCAATATATGTAAAGAAGAACATTGTGTTTTCTTCTGTAACAGATCTATTATATTATACATGATCTTGGGCAAACCCAAGTAAAATTGTGGATTTTCTTTCTCGACATTACATATTTTTTGTCTTGAAACCCCACTTTCACTTGTGTCTTCTTCTGTTGTAGTTGGTAGATACATAGATCCAGCTACTGAAGAAAAACTTGAATTCCCGTTTGTTGAATATTCAGATACAGGGTTTTGGCGACGTGTTTTCAGTTTGGAAATTATTCTATCTTTAATATTTACATTGGCGGAGGATATTTCTAATTTACACTGAATGGCCATACTTTTTGTATTCGGTGCAAACTGTACACCACAGTCTAGTGTTCTAGTAACAGGTCCGACATGAAAAGTCCCAGATGGTGATGAGACTTCAATGTTTGCACTAGACTTTGGCTCATGTTCACTTTCAAACAAATTTCGAACATGAGACGTTTTAAATTTTTTATATGGTGTTTTTGAAGTTTCCTGCAGATTCTTTAATTTTCTCTTCTTTTCGGATGAGGAGATCTGAGAAGTAAGGTTAGACGATGGCAAAATATGTGGCACAACATCTTTTTTTTAAAAATATTCTTTTACCCATTAGTTTATACTGTATCCAATTTTCACAGTCTATTTCCAGCTAAAAAGTGAAGTTTTTTAAAATAAATTTTAATATGAACTTCAAACATGCTTACATTAAAATGATCCTCACAAACATAAAATCTAGATTTAGGAGGGCAATAAACGGTCTTTGTTGTTAATGATTCTATTGCCGAACACCACTTTTGTCGTCTCTCATCATCTGGCACAGTTAGAAATATTTTGTTTCTTGTTTTTATTGTATTATTTCCACATGTAGGAACTAAGCAACATTTATAAACCATGCTCTAGAAAAATTTTGTTATTTGTTTCATTTATATAAATATATTTTGTATAATAAATAGCTACTAACCTCTTCTTATTTCTACCACAGAAAAGGATATGTCCACTTAAAAATAACAAGACAGTGTCTTTATTATATATTTAAATATGAATAATCAATAGATCAATTACAAAAATAACTAACTATTACTTATAGTTTTTCACAGACAACACAATAAAATTACAAAATACAATCTCTCTGATAACATAACCATAAAATCGACTTCCCATCCATAACAAAATAATGGTAATACATAGTAGGGTATTTCGTGCACATATAATCTAACCAGGAGTAATAATCTCTGGAATATCATTGGCTGAAAGTGATTTTAATGTTGATTTAACAAATCAGAATTTATCTGGTGATTACCGATGCTACTGGTCACTACCGGTTGTGCACCAAAAAATGCTTAGAAGAACAACCAGGTAAGAGACTGCTGCGCCATCTAATAGACAAAGGTAGAACTTATCGTAAGTACGTCATGCCTCCCACCACGACCCCACTCTAATACTGTTTTATTTAATTAAAAAAAAATAAACAATCTTTAAGAAAAAACAAGAAATACGTCATCATTTTTTTATTGTCTATTTTCTATTTCCACCATTATTAGAATATTGGCACGAATAATGTTTTTCCGACCGAAAAACCACTTTTTTAAAAACAATTTATTTCCACAAGTGTAAAACAATTACAAATTTAAGTAGCAAACTTTATTAAACTATGTTTACAATTCAACTGAATATAATTAAACTGGAGTAGCGGCGTTCCGCGAAGCTAAATAAACTTTTCTTATCTACTGCTCTGACGTTGAGATGCTGATCTCAGCTGGAAGTCAAGGGGTGCTGGAATCTATAACTCCTCCCTCCTTAGCAGAAGTTTTATGGGGTTGAAAGAAAACTTCCCGTCGTTCGGTTGCGGTCTTCTTTTCTTGCGTCAATCTTCTTCTGCATTTGTAAATAGTGACTATTATTAGTATTGTACGAATAATGAATAATGGTGTGGTCCAGAAGTGGGTAGAACTTTCTCGATTTCTCGTGATAGAGAAGGGAAGGAGCTTCTTTTGGTTTTGATGTATTTTTTGAAGTCCGTCCAAGGGAATTTTGTCAATATTGAGATGGTATTCTTCCGGGTCTTGAATAATTGCCGTTTCTATATTCGGTAGAGTTAGGGGTTGTTCTTGTATTTCCGTTTTTGTGTTTAGATAAACGAGGTTTAGAGTTTCGAACTGGCATCCTCTGGGAAGTTGGAATAGGTACACTCCTTGTAGAGTTTGCATTTCTGTGGTAGTACATTTTGTTAGGACCTTCGTCTGGTTTGGAAATATAGCAATATAGTGAGCTTCTGTTAATTGCTCAATCAAGGGTGTGGTCATCGTGATTTTTGTATGTTGACAATTAGCTGCTTTATTATTTAATTGTAATATTTGAAATATGCAGTCTTTCCTATCGTCATCTTGGATTATCAAATTGCTCCTACACAAGTACGTGGTTTCCAATTGCATACAACGCGTACTGTCATACTGATAGAGTTCAGCGTTCATTGTTAGGAAGGGTGAGGGTGGTATGATGGTTGTGAGATTTTTCGTGGGTATAGAGTACAAGTGATAGTGAGTAAAGATTTTGGAATGTATGAGAGGAAAATGCAAAATAAAGACTATCCTATGTTCCGAGTAGTAGGCATCTACTGTAATTACTTTGTAGTACTTTATTAGTTCTTCCTTCTGAACATAAAGTAATTGTTCTGGCAGATGATGGTTTAACATTATATTAACGATTGAATCTAAGTTTTCAAAGCTTATTACACTGTTATGTAAAATGCCTATTTTTGCAAATGTTATTGAATTTTCTATATCTGTGAGTAATTGCAAGGTGGTTTGTAATGCTAGGTTCAATTGGTCAAGTACGTTTTTGGCTCTCAAGTAATGATTAAAATCGATCGTGAATTTCTTTAGATCTGAGCTTACTTTATTTATTTCCTCTGTGATTTCATTCTGATTATGACTTAGTAATGAAACTGTTGAATTAAAGTTTTCTATTAAATCGCGTGTAATGGAAATATGTGAGTTAAGATTTTGGACAATATTTTGTTGATTGTTTTGTAAACTTTCGATTGCCCTATTATACCTTTCGGCGTCTTCTTGGTCTAAGTTACCTGATATAGCTTTTTACTATGCTTCCTAATCCGTTTATTAGTCCGCGTTTAGTTCGATGAGTTGGATAAATAGTGGCTAATTTTCGTTTCGCGCTCTTAAGTTGGTATTTCAGACTTAAATCGAAATTCTGCAGATTTGAAAAGTACGGGTGACAGTTATTTATTGCTTTTGTTATTGATTCGTATTGTAGGGTAATTATTTCAATTTCCCGCGATATAGGTTTTAGGTCATAGTAATGTACAAAGTCGTGTAGGATTGTTTGAATTCGAGCTTGTCCGAGTTTTAGTGGGATAATTCCAGGGTTAGTTTCTAGATTACTTATCCGTATTTCCTGGAGTTGCACTTGTACTAGGATGTGCGTCAACCTGTAAGGATACATTTTTGTCAGTTTGTTTGGCTGGAATATTTTTTTATAAATCTTTTATGTCTAGTAGTTCCGGGTATATCGATAGTTATTTTATTGTCTTTTGTAACTACTTTGGGTGTGTATTTTGGATACATTTTATTCCGTATTTTGCTAAACCTTTTGACGTAAACCTTTTGCTTGGGTTTATATGTAATTGGCTCTTGTCTTTTTTTTGTTTAAGTTATTTATGGCTGTAGTTTTTTTGTGTAGAGAACAGTTATGTATTTTCGCATAGAGTTCTTTTGTCTTTTCGCGATGTTGAGATATATAATTGTTTAGTAAGGTATTATCAAGTTCTATATCAAAAGGATCTCTAGTTGTTAGGTGACCATTTATAACGTCGATTGGTTTCTGTTTCGTTATTGAATGTATAGAATTATTGTAGCCCAAAATTGCATACAACATTAATTCTTTAACGTCTGAAGTAGTTTTGTCATGTTTGAGTACCCGTAGGTGTTCAATTAGTGTGGAATGAAACCTTTCGATTAGTCCGTTCGATTGCGAGTTACCGGGTGTTGTGTAATGAATCGCAGTTTTATGGGTTTCCATAAATTCCTGAATCATTTTATTTTTGAATTCGCCTCCGCTATCCGCAACAAATAAGTGTGGTAGGCCGTGATGATTAATGTAAATTAGAAGGGCTTTAATGATATTAATGCTGCAAGCTCCGTCTACTGGGTATGCCTGAGCGTATTTTGAAAAGGAGTCGATTAAAGTTACAAATTTTTGTTTTTCGGTTTGGAATACGTCTACGTGTACAATTTCGAACGGTTTTGTGGGAGTAGGTGTAATCATAAATTTAGGTTTACTCGGATTTCGGTCATATTTGTTAATCTGGCAAATGTCGCATTGGTTTATATAGTCTTGTACGTCCTCTTTAAGTTTAGGCCAATAATAGGCTAGTTTAATTCGGGTTTCGGTTTCGAGAGTGCCACGGTGATTTGTTTTACTTTCGTGGTGTTTTTGAATAATTTCTTTGCGTTCATCTTTACAAGTTATGTCTCGTAGTAAGGTATTACATTTAACTAAGTCGAAAGAGGAGTTTAAAAATGATTGCCTTAATATTTCGCAAACTTCTTGATATTTGTCGTTGTTGTCGAAATAAATAGCATGTTTAGTTTTAGGGGGTATGTAGTCTTTAAAGAAGTTAACAACGTTGGATGCAAACTTGTCAAGTCCGATGGAAACAGTTAATCTTTTTTTGTTCAGAAAAAGTTTCTTTATTTTTGGTATGGCGGTACCGTAAAGAATTGTTTTGAATATTATTTGGTTGGCATAACAATTTACGGGTTTCTCCGATATTGGAATAATTAATACGGGTTCTTCTTGATTTGAGTGATTGGTTTCGTCATCATCGGTTTGATTGGTAATTTTTTCTTGTTCTTCTAAATCTGCCGCTGTGCTGCTTTTGTTGTTATAGAGGGATGCATCGTCGACTTGATCTTCGTCTCCATGTGATGACATTTCGGCGTTGAAATTTTGAATAAATTTTTGAAGGGGTGTTATTTCTTTCGTGTTGATTTCTATGCGCGACAATGCGTCAGCGTTAGTGTTTTTCTTTCCTTTTTTATAACAAATATCGTATTTAATAGGTAGGGTTGAATGATTTGTAATTAATTTTGATTGTGGAAAACTAATCTGAGCATTTAATAATTTTAAGTTATCTAAACCTATTAAACCATCAAATACATCATGAAATTTAAACAGATAAAACTTTAAGTCTGAGTCGGAATTAAACTCTGAAAAGGTCGGAATATTAACACAATATTCCTGCGAATGATTTTGAAATATGGAAGTAACTACAAAAGGTTCATGTATTAATTTGTCCTTATAGTGTTTAAATCCTATTTGGGGATTTAGAAATGATTTAGTAGCACCGGTATCTAATAAAAGTTTTAGAGGTGGATTTTTTATTTCGATATACGGAAGCTCTCTTTTATTAGTATACATGTGTAGTTCGATTATGTTTCGTTGTTCGGGTATGTGTCATAAGGAAAATTTTTCGTCTTGTTCTTCAGGTGCGTTTTCGGCAATTTCTGTCGGCGTTTCCTGGGGATAGTAGTAGCCATACGCTTCTTCGAGTTCCTCTAGGTATTCATCTTCTGCAGTTGGGTCTCCTTGTTCTATATTGAAAAGTTGTTCGGTGCCAAATTTCTGTCCTTGTGGTTGTTGGTTTTGTGCAGGATATTGTCGAGAGAATGTTCTAGGTAGGGATGTTGTTGTGCTCATCGGTGTGGGCCTTGGTAGTTGTTGAGAAGCGTGGGGGTTTGGTTTCCATACATTCACTGGTTTTCCGAATACTTGTTGATTTGTTGGAAAACGTTGTTGTTGAAGATTCATGTTGGGTCTAATATGAATGGGCCCTTGAGGAAATCTTGATTGATTTTGATTTTGGAAGTGATTGGCACGGGGTTGTTGTGCGAAGTTTGGTTGGTAAAATCTTGGTGCAGGACCTGTTTGATGAAATCTTGGTGCGAAATTCTGCTGCAACTGTGGTCTTGGAGTTTCTGGAGTAAGTCTTCTTTGTGGTGTGTCTTGAGTGCCGACGTGATTTCTTTGTAAATACCTAATATTTAGTTCTTCTTGAATATACTGTATTGCCACAGCTAGAGTTTGTGGTCTCATAGCGCGTACTGTGGATCCCATGGGTTCGCGAAGCCCGGCTAGAAATGTTTTTAAAGCTTGTTGGTTGAAAAAACTCCTTTTACTTTCCTTTATTGCGTTAACACTATTGTGAAGTTCGACATAGTTATTAATGATATTTAATAATCCCATTACCTTTTCATAAAATTGTCTAGGAGTCTCATTTGGAGACTGTCTTAAATTTACAAGGTCTCTAGTTAATGAATTTTCATCACGTTGGTCTCCGAAATTTTGAATAAGCGTATCTTTTATTTGCTCCCAATCATTGCAACCATAAATTGAAACGACTTCTTTTGCACGACCTTTCAATTTACTAATAATACCTTGTAAAATTAAAACATTCTGTATACAGCCGATGTGGTCAGGTCTAGTGTCAAAATAGTGGTTTAATAATGTTACCGAAACTTTAATAAAATCATACAACTCACTAGGGTTGCCATCGAAGTGTGGCAAAATACATAGCGTTTTTACGTCAAATACTGGTGGTGGTAATGCCGGTACCGATGGTGGAGCCATTTCAGGTAAATTAGGCAAAATACTTTTGATTAGAAGTTTAGTAATGTGGACAATATGATAAAATTTACAAGTATTTACGTTTATAAATTTTACAAGAGGAATAATAAATGTAAAGTCAGATAATAATAAACACACAGTATATGAAATTATTTAATTTATGTGCATAAAATTGTCAACTTTTAGAGGTTTAGAAACGTATTTGTTTGATTACGAGATAAATTCAACGCTGGAACGTTATATGTAATGTAATCACTTTTGCAATTTATTCTTAGCAAAGATAATTCTAAGAAATTATACTTAGATAAATTATTGTGACTTCGTCGAATGTTAGAATTTCTATATAAATGATGTTAAAATATTATTCTACAATAAAAATTGATTTTAGAGAATGGTTTTATTGTCGAAGATGAGTTAAATAAATTAAAAAAAGAATTCTTTCAATTGTTTCTTTGATCTCAATGCTCTTAAAACTACACTTAACTAGGTTTATCCTATTTTGCACTAAGTGTCACGATTGATTTTAGGCAGGGAAAGGAATAAACAATGATTGCTACTTACAGTATCAGCGATGCTCGATGCATTCTTCAACCGTTGCACTTGTTAACACTTGGAAAATTTTGAATCCTGGGCCTGGCTCGATGCTGGTCCGGGGCTGTTCTTTACGTTAATCGTTGAAAAACGAAGAAAAGTATCACAAAAGGACTTTTCCGTAAATCCTACCGACTGCGCCAATAATGTTTTTCCGACCGAAAAACCACTTTTTAAAAACAATTTATTTCCACAAGTGTAAAACAATTACAAATTTAAGTAGCAAACTTTATTAAACTATGTTTACAATTCAACTGAATATAATTAAACTGGAGTAGCGGCGTTCCGCGAAGCTAAATAAACTTTTCTTATCTACTGCTCTGACGTTGAGATGCTGATCTCAGCTGGAAGTCAAGGGGTGCTGGAATCTATAACTCACGTTCCCCATTGCGATTACTTTATAAATTCGTATTTTCACAATCGGTGAAAGGTAAAATGTGCGTTTGAATCGCTATATCTTCTGATTGACATTTGGATTTTATTTTTTGAAAAATACAGGGTTGTGCAAAACTGGAAATTTTCGGTTTCCAGAAACTTCTTTGCAACATTTCCTGGAGTTCTTTTTAAATATCGAGATATTCATTTTGAAGAAAACCCAAGAGCAATTACCAATATCTGATTTTTTTAAAAAGAGCCCCAGTCAATGTAATCGTAAATATCCTAGGAACATAATTTACAAAGTTGAAAATTTCTAGTTTTGCCTATAACCAAAAAAAAAAAGTATCGAAATACCTATTATTTGATTTTCTTTGATATATACAGGAAAAACGTATTTTTAGGCTTAAAAAAAGATATATAAAAAAGCGTGTAATTTGGTGCTCTATCTTCACCAAAATAAAATAAAAAATTTGTTACAATGTTTTAAAACAAAAAAATATACTTGCATTATGCAAGAAAATGTAAACAAACATAAACCACCTATTTAAGTTTTTTTAAGGCGGCGTTATTGTAATAAAGTTTACAAAGATGTTTGCGATAACATTACATTTTTATGAATTGAAGATACCACAAAATAAAGCAAGAGAGACGATGTTTCATTTTATGATTATTATTTATTCATCACCAGAAAAAATAATGTTTTGATTTGACAAACATCTTTGTAGACAATAATTTTCATATTTTTTTCGTGTGGGGATTTCTTAAATATTTTTTGTGCAGATAAAGTGAAATTCAGCAATGGTTAAGATTTATTGGAAAGTGATTTATGAAATAAAACAGGCATATTACACGTTTCTACTCTTTCTTAGCTTTTATCAGAATATAAATGAGCATTAACTTATAAAACTGCTATACTCATGTTAAAATTGATTAAAATGAGTATACGATTCATTTTTATGAGCAGTCAAAAAAACATTTATTTCAAATCATATCTCAAACTACTTCATATCCCGTGATCATTGCCACAGTATTTTTGAATTTCGCGCTCTAAAAGTTTATACAAATGGCGTCTTCAATTTTCGCAAATAATTATGTATTAGCAAGCATTCTCCTTATTTAGTTCTGTGGTCAGGGTTGTCAGATTTGGCTACTTTACACGTAATTGGCTATCGTTGTTGTGTTTCGGCGTTCAAAAAATTATTTTGGCAACTGGTATTAATTTGACTACTTCTATAAAATCCGACACCATGTGTTGGCTACATTTCAGTCATGGATTGCACGGATTCAATTTGGAGACAGCACAGTTTCAACCTTAGATTAGGACTTTCCTAATCTAAGGTTTCAACAGTATAAATCGATTATTTGACTGTAAATTTCAACAAACTCGCCGAGCAGCGGTAGGAGCACATTAACTAACCTAATGTATATAAGTCCTAACTAAAAACTGATTTTCGCGGTGTTAAGTTTGACAAAAATAGCCCTGTTAATTTCAGACTCAGTGTCAGTCATAATTTGAGGTTGCCATTTTTTAATGACATTATTTACCTAAACAACTACTGCCAACGTGAAAATCAATTTTTGGTTAAAAAAATAAAGTGAATCAACTTTAGATATTTTTTGTTTTTGTTTGTTTATTCATGTATTATTCATTTATGAAGGGAATAAAGTTTATTTTTATTAGATTGTTTTTTATTTTGTATATATTTATTATCAAGACGATAGAATATAACCTAATTTCTTTTCGATAATTTTTTGTGTCGGGCCACATAATATATCCACCATAGATAATAAAGTGTATGTTGTATCTACAATCTATTATAAAAATCAATGGTTGTTGATTATTGGGGATTTTTGGCTACTTGAAAAGCCTGCATTGGCGACACTGCTATGGAAAAATCTGGCAGCCCTGTCTGTGTAACGACACGTAAGCGCGTCGGCGTCGTCGTAGTATTTGGTGCATCCGGCATTGTAAGTTTTAGGTTAGAGGGGTGTAAACCGCAAATACCAGTTCTGTTTTTGGCATTGAAGAGAAGTATTCTTCATAATGGCGCTTTTGTTGCCGTTACATGAACATCAAAGGCTGTTGTCTAGCTTACTTGGTGGCGGCGATCAACATTTAAGGTTGAAGCTAAGTGACGATGATTTTTTGAGTCCTCTGATACCCAGGAGAGTACGTAGACAAGTCGGCAGCTGTCCATATACAAGAAGTTTGTCCCATAAAGAAAAAAATTCATTAGCTGCAGATGATCACAAAAATTTTCATGTAAACATTGATGTACAGCAATTCGCTCCAGAAGAAATCAGTGTTAAATGTGTTAATGATGACACGATTGTGGTAGAATGTAAGCATGACGAAAAACAGGATGAGCATGGTTACATATCTAGACATTTTCTTAGAAGATATAAGGTACCCGAAGGGTATGACATAAAAAAATGCATTTCTAAACTGTCATCAGATGGAGTTTTAACCATAACTGCCCCAAAGATAGATGACATAAAAACTGAAATTGAAATTCCAATTACATTTACAAATCAACCATCCCAAATTCAGAATTCTGCTCAAGAAACTGTTAGTTCTGCAGTACAGGAAGACAAGAAAAGTAATCCAAAACCTGGTAAAAAAGAAGCATTCAAAATCTGATAAAAAATAATAATTGTATTTCTTTACATGTACAAGTATGGCCTTTTTGTTTCGTTTTATATACTTAACTGTGTTATGATTTAGTACCTATTTCAAAATAGGCTTTGCAGTTTTTTTTTGTTTAAATTTTTTTTATATATAGATGCCTATTTGGAAATGTTTTGTAAACAGGGTTTCTAATAAACTGATGTAAAGAAATATAGTTTTCGTATATTTTCCTAAAAATATTGATAGTTCCAGCTATTCCATCCTAGTTTCTTTAGCATGTTGTGAACTATAAAGGTACTTGCATATAAAATTCAGTGTAAACAAAATAAAATAAAGCAAAGACATCAAAATGTTAAAGCGCATTTACTCGGGAGGTAATTTATTAAATTCTTTAGTATTAGAACGCAATTTCTCTGAAACTATTAGCCCAAGTTTAAAAAGTAAAATACCTACCGTTGCAAAGGGAATTTAACAAACTTTGAAATGTGTTACTTGACCTCCCTTGCCATTTAAAATGTTAAGGGTTGGATTCCGCCATCGCGGAAGTGGCGCGATCGAAAATACCCAATGAAACCCCCCTCATGAAAATAAAATTAAAGGGCCCGAGCGTTTTACAGAAAAATGGGCTTCAATACAAAAAACACGTCTGTTTCATTTCTAGTGGCCTACCCTGTATATAAATCCTCATATAAAAAAAAAACTTAAAATAATTTATTATACAGAGTGGGGCAATAGTGCGTCTGACTTCGATAACTCGAATTCTATGATGGCTAAAAAATAAAAAAAAAAAGGTAGAAATGTCTATAACCAAAAAATATTTTTTGAACATACAGGGCGACCCAATACTATTCTACAAGGTCAAGTACCTTTTTTTTTAAATGGAATACCATGTATATCAGTACTAAATACCATACTCGGTGGTTATCCAGTGACAACACTGGATAACATAATGAATGATGTTAAGGATAGCTGGAGTCACAAGCCGGCAGATCTCCACTCTACTCTGAGCTCAGTTGTGCATTCGCTGTCACTGTATGTTTCCATTGTTATACCCAGACCGATGGCGGTTCCACTGGTATTTAAACTAAATTCTAAGCCATTTCGAGGATTTAAAGGTGGCTGATGGTTGTGCATGTTGTGTACTGTCTTCCATGTAAAAAACAATTCTTGTTGGCTAAGAGTAGGTATGAATGTTGAAAATATATTAACAGCAAATCACACAAAATAAATGAAGATCTACCAAATTCTGATATTCTGAATTTTTTTATGACCTTTATTTTATGCTGTATGCCTGTTCCTTGTCCTGGAATTTATTAGACAATAAAGAATTCCAAAAATTTTGGGACAAATAAATACCACACTGGAAATTGCCCAGTTCAAGCTACAGGTGAATAAAGTACTCACCTAGCATATACGCAAACGTAATGCAAAATATTAAAAGACAATTATGTGTGGGTGTCAGTTGATAAAAACATGAATTTTCAAGGACACAAAATGGTAAATGTTATCTGGAAAACTTAAATTCCAAATGTTAATGGCCCCCATTTTTAAATGCTAGGAATCATGTAGAACGGACAACACCAACAATAATTTTAAAGAAACAGTGTGTGCTGCATTGAATAATATGGGTGTTGAAGAAAAAAATTTTTAAATGTCACTGATGCAGCTGCATATATGCACAACACTGCAGTGGGGTTCAAACGCAATTATTAAAATATAATTTACATAATAGTGTAGCTCTTGCTTTGTACCATGTTGCTGAAGAAATTAGAAACAATGTTTTAGATTATTTAATTTGGATGAAAAAATAAATATTTGTCAAAGGTGGATTATGCAAAGCTGATTTTCATAAGCGTCTTTCTGATACACCTTTGACACCTCAGCCAGTACATACTCAATAGTGTACATGATTAGAAGCAGCGAGTACTATACAAAATATTTTTATGATGTAAAATGGTTTGTAATAGATTTATATCCTCAAGAATCCAAAGCTATCCACCTTAGTCATAAGGGTGTTTCAAAAACCATGCAGTTATAGTGATTTGTGCATCATTCATGATCGTGAAGCACCCCACCCCTGGGCTGCCTCATCGCAAATAAATTTTCTATAATTTTTACATAAAACTAAATTATTTTCAAGCATTTATATCATTAAATTCCAAATTAACGATTACATAAAAATGGTTAAATCATTTTCTTATAATTTTGGCAGAAAACGTATGCATTTAAACTATAGAGTCTAAATTATTCAGCTAAATAAAAGAACACACAGTATTCATTTAATATTTTAAAACGTTGACAAAACTGTACAAAATCTCAAAGCATTCTCCAGCCGAGAACCGATAATATAAACAAACCAACGTAAACACGTAGGGTTGTAAGAGCTTTACTAATAGGGTCAAAAGCTAATAAATAGAGTCATTATATCACTTTTCACCTAAAGCATCTTGAGTTAAATTTCGTTGGGAGAGCACAAGTTAGCATTTGGTTGTCTCTGTCAAACTTGCAGGCTTGGTCAACGAACTCACTCACGGGAAATCATATAAATACGCGAAATTTCATACGATAGAGGTCACATCTTTGACAACCCCAAGCTATACGCTTGGTTCTACGGAATCGGGAACGAAGAGATTGTCCAGTTCTCCATGGCAGAGTCGTGCCACATCTCTGAAAACCCCAAGCTTTACGCTTTGGTTCTACGGAATCGGGTACGAAGAGATTGTACGACTCTCTGTGATATAGTTGTGCTCTCCGTGTATACTAGAATTGGTAAGGAGCATTTAAATAATTTTTATACTGCGTTGCCATTTTCTACGTACTCGAGCTCACTAAAATTCATTAAACTAATTCAATTTCTTTGTTACGAGTGAAATGGCAATGTTAATCAAAGTACGACTCTATATGCTTGGGTTTCGTGGTTTTCAGCAATATTTGACTGGTGGTACCAAATGATTTCCAGATAGGGTTTTTCTTTTATAATGCACTGCTCAATACATTTCTATTAATAATTAGCACAACCTATATTAATTCAGATAGGATCAGTAATAGTAGTTGGAACTTCATTTTTCCAAATCAAGTTAATTAAGTCAAAATCAGATAATATACATAATACATAGTGTTCAGTTGAATCTGCAATATCGGTAAATTAATCAAATTTCACTCCTTGTGAGCGGATCTCGAGAGGTCAGTTGGCAGATTCGTCTGGCCAGATGTCGATGACGCAACATGCAGCTTCCTTTGACTCTCTGAATGTTTTAACCGATGGACCTTGTCCCGCGACAGGAGGTCCGGGGACGGACATCCAGCGAGTATCGTTTAATGCTTTATGGCCACAGCTACCTTATGCGTGCGGTAAATGCGGTTAACACCTGACAACCACTACACAAAAAAAACTACGGGGTAGTTCGGTTCGTCTTGGTTTAAGCCTACTGATGGCGGGACGAATTCGCGCATTCTACAAAACACGGGCAGTTGCCTGTCATGTCGGAAGTTTCCGCATATGCATCGAATGTAAATTGGCAAGCGTTAGTTGTATTTATAGTACTGTGATAATGTAGCAACGAGCTCGCGAATTAAATCAAAGCATGGTCGTCTGCTTCTGTCCGTCTTCTTTGTCAGGGAACGTTCGGGTACCGCATACAAGGGAGGTTTCTCTTGCAACCGTATGTAAGGTTTTACATATGTTATTTAAACTACTTAAGCGGAAGTTTCCGCGCAGGCAACCAGGTTTGGTTGCTTTGCAGGTTCAACTAGCTAAATATCAATGTATTTCTTGTGGACCTTTGTTTACCATATGTAGGGTTCTACATATGCCACTTCAACTATTTGGCGGAAGTTTCCGCACTTGTAACAAGTTTAGTTCATGTTATATTTTGTAATATTTCTTATAGACAGTTGCCTAAGCACAGAAATAAAAGGCGTGAAACGTTATTTGAGTTTCCTTGACTTATTTCTACTTTCAGGTACAAAAGTGAATTCTAAGTAAATCAGTAATCATAAATCTCCGTAAAATCATACTTATACTAGTCATTCTTTAAAACAGATATCAGTGCAGTGCCATTTTATGTCAATTAAACTAAATCAAAATAAAAAGATGGGAGAGCAAAAAAAGCAAATAAATTACCTTATTACGACAGGTGTGTAGAAAGGTAAAAAAAAAAAATGGGGGTGGTATTTTCATATTTTTTGGTATTAAGAAAAAAATTGTCTATCACTTTGAATTGTTATGAGTGAGGTACAAATGTTTTGAAAATGTTTATGCTAAAGGTGTTAAAAGGATTTGTTTGAAACGAAATAGTGGGTTTTTATGTATAATATATTCGAATGCCATAGAATTGTTAAATTTTTAAGAGCAGATTTGTAGATGTAAAAATTTTATTAAAATATGTATGGGCAAATAATGAACAATTTGCTTAAGGGACCTACCGTGCATGCTGTAATTACTAATCAATCAGGTATGTATCACTTTAACTATTGTCTAAAATAATAAAAAATATTACTCCAAATCGTTTTACCCATGCGATTTCGTTGGCTATTTATTATATTTTATTTTTTTGGCCTTGTGATATAGAAATGAAAAACGAAAATTTTTTGTATCTACATTGTATGGCTATTTGTAACCATTTTCGATTTATTGAACAATAAGTATAAAATTCAAGAATAAACCTAAAAAATTAGAGGTTTTTTCAAATATTTCAACAGAAAAAATTTTAAAAAAACCCCAAAGTTGTCCCTCAAAAAACCCATTCCCCCCACAAAACCCTTCCTTCCCCCCCCCCCCCCCCCTCCCCCCCCCCCCCCCCAAAAAAAAAATTTCCCCAAAAAAAATTAATAACTTTCATATAATACATTTTTACTTTTTTTTTTTTGTATAAATGCTGGCTGTGGCTTCATGGTCGAGTGGTAGGGGCACTTGCCTCTCACTCTGGAGTCCCGGGTTTGATCCCTGGTCGAGGAGCTAGGATTTTTCTAAACCAGAAATTAATCCTAATATACTCGAATACTGGGTGTGTCCATTGTCTCTTCCACACAAAGTACCTTGAGGTACTTTCAGGGATACAAGGATTGTATTATGTGTGGTATACAATTGAATTTAAAAGCTAATAATACCATGTCAAGCTAATTAATGCAGCATATTATTTTAAATAAATAATTCACGATTATAAAATTAAAATTTATTATAGTTATGGTATATCTACTACAACAGGTGCCTCATCTTCCTCGTCAGAATCTAAATGACCAAAATCCCACTGATATTGTTCCGTTAGAGTATTTTTAAATCTATCCACTTTAGTTTTCAATTGACCATCTATATCAGAGTTTTGCACTACTCTAAACAAATTCCTTAATTTAATGTACACAAAATTATTATTTGTCACTATATCAGCTAAAAAGTCCTCAGGAATTTCATTTATTTGTATTTCTATTAAAGAAATAAATAAATCATACAGTTTTCTATATTTCTTTATGGCCACATCACAAGAACAAAATAAGCTGAACATTTTCTTCCAGTGTTCAAAGGCTTCTAAACTGTGCCCAACAAGGAAACATATATAACTGAATTCTAATTCTCCCAAAAGGTCATCTGGCCTAAAAAATAAAAAAATTAAAAACAAGTTTTTTTGCAAAGATCTTTGCATCAAATAAAAAATAAATAAACTCGAAAGTATAACTCATTGTATAAAAACATATTAAAGAAATAATTTCTGTGGTATTTACTATTATTTATTATTATTACAGTAGAACTCTCTACTACTTGGTATCCTCTCAAACTAGATTTTTTTTTCACTGGCAGAAGTGGCAGTGGAATATAAAAAATTGTCGAAGAATGTGCCCATGTGAAAAATCATGGTATATGACAGGGACAGATATAAAAAAGTCTAAATAAATAAATAATAATGATTTTACAAAAAATGTTTTATACCTTTTTTGTATACATTTAATTATCAACCCTAACAAAATTTTTTTAGTTATCCAAAACACCACATTGTAATTATCTCCAGATGATGCCAACTTGGTTGGCGAAACACGCATCGACAGTATATGGTGCTTAGTGGAAAACTATGCCAGTGTTATCTTCACATCAAAGGTTCCAGACCACTTAAGGATTAATAATTCTTAATGAGAATTTGCAAGATTGTCAACATATATTTATGTATTAACCCAAAACCACAGGAAATAACAAAACAACCTAGGAAGATGTAAAGTTTTGTAAAAAAAATTTTTTTATAAAATACAAAACTAAGTTTTAAGGGGTATGATTTTTAAGTCTCTATTGTTTCTAAATCTTATCTTTGTACTGCCTCACCAAGGGTGGGGAGTGAATTTTTGCGAAATTGGTTTGTCATTATTTTGAGATTGTTCGTTAGTTTCAATGGAGAAAGGTATCTTTTAGTTTTTCTATTCTTTTGAGAAAAAAAAAATTTTCTCATTTTTATTTTATTAAATTAAAATAAAAAATACAAAAGGAAGGAATAAAAAGTTTCAAATTGATATATTTTTAACTTAATTGGATAAGGATACTATATGATTTTCTTTTATAATTTAATTTTTTAAAATTGATTTTTTTGTTATTGTTTCCAAGACTTCCTTTCATCAAATCGCTTTTTTATTTAAGGAATTATCTTTTGTAAAAATCAAGGGATTTATATTTTTTTTAAAATTAAATTTTTAATTTTTAAATTAAATATAAGTTTTTATGTATTAATATTAAGAGATGTAGGCCGCCCCCGGCGAATAAGGATTTTGCAAAAGTTAAGAATTTTCCGTTTCATTTTTAATATTTTTGATTTATTTCTATTTGTCGGTTTCTAATCCCCTTTAAAATTTGGGTGTTTAAAATTGAAATTTGGTGTCTCCTTTTGATATCCTTTTTAATATCCAAAAACATAAAAAATATATATTTTATTTAAATTTTTTATGTAAAAACTAAATACTAGTTTGAAGGCAAGTATAAATTTTATTATAAAAAGAGCTTTATAAAAGTAAGTTAGAAAAAATAAAAGATACCTTCTTTTTCAAATTAAACTATAACATTAAATAATCAAAAAAGTAACATAGTTTGGAAAACTTATTCCCCACCCTTGTTAGAAAAAGAAAGATTTTATGAAAAATAGAGACAAAAATATCACCTAAAACTAAGTTAGCTTTTATTTTAATTATTAAAAAAATTGTTTTTTTTCAAAAATTTAAATCTATCTTTTTAGAATCCCTAAGGATGTAAGTTGATAGGAACTTTTCGTATTTTAAGTCCCTCTATCACTGTAAGTTTGTCAGGTAAACTTCGGACACCCTGTATATTATATATTTATGTATTATGTATTAATAAAGATTGGTCCTACATAAAATCACAGAATCAACTCTAGTATATTTGTGATAAAATTTTGTATATATCTCTGGCACAACAGCGTTTATGGCCCTTATCATGTTAGTTGGTAGCCCTTGGGATCTAATTTTCACGCTGCAGGCCATAAAAGCCTCTTTATGCTCTTGGTTCATAAATATTATATATTAAGTATATTTTTAGTCATCCTGACTCTTACAATAATGATTTATGTACTTTATAATTTTAGTCAAAAATTTTATTTAGTCAAATCCATATTAGGTCTGCTCACTCCCGGATAAAAATTCAGCCAAAATCTATAGTGGCAGTTTTTTGAGGTAATTTGCTTAATGAATTCTTTAAAAAGCACGAAAGAAAGAATATATTTTACACTTGTGCATTATCAAAGTATTTTTAATGCAATACTATGATTTTTTAGAATAATATACATTGTAGAATCAACATTCTGCAAAGTTTTAAATTTCTTCAAAAAAATCAATGTTACCAAAAAAATCACCCAGATCACAGAAGGCCTCAGCCATTAAAAACATTAAAAAAAAATGCCCGAGACCGAAATTACACGGATTCAAAATTTCACGTCACACCACTTTTTTTTTAGCAAATTAGATAAAGAATAAAAAAAAACATATTCAAAACTTCAAACCAAACATTTTTATCTCGATTCTCCAATTTTTAAAATGAAAAATCTTTTTTTTTTCCCAAACCCCCCCCCCCCCCCCCCCCCCCCCCCCCCCCCCCCCCCCCCCCCCTCCCCCAAACATTAAAATAGCTAAAACTCATAAAAATACACCAGTAGCTGGACCAGCTAGGCCAGCCTATAATAAAATAAATATTAAAGTAAAGCTTTAACCGCGTTTATAGCGTTTGGGGGTGGTTTACTTTTACTAAGAAGCTTTTGAAAAAGTGATCATGTTAACGTCGCAAAAGATGACGACACGTCTATTATAAATATAAAATTTGCATTCACAAGTCTCAGATGTCACCCCGTAATCGAACAAAATTATTTTAAAAATGGGTGTGAACCCCATCATCAACCACCAACTGGTCTAGAGTTTTGAAGACAGTCCCTCATCACCTGTTTCGCAGGTATAGATCTCACACAGGCCCCAGAAATCATAAAAAAAGGCGCTAAGAAGTTTCTCCAGACACCGACGCTGGGTTATTTTTTTGGCAGCTACCTGAAGACGACGGTGCCCACTACGTACAAAGTAATCTACAAATATTTATTACAGAGAACTAGAAGTACTTCTTCGACAACTTTCACCATCCGTGGATTTTGGCTTGAAAAGTCTCTATGTCATCAGATTTTATTGCAAAAATCTAACTTGTTTTTTATTTATTAAACCTAAAAAAACACCGAATAGGCTCTTACGGATGCAGGCTGTCTAAAATAAAAAATAAAACGTATATACTATAAGAACAACATTGTTTGAGACCTCCTAAGGCAAGGTAAGGAAACAACTAACATACTTAGGAACTTGGAAACAATTTTCAAAATTATTCTTTTTTTTCGCGCATTTGTTAAGATAGAGATTCGAACCTCAGTTTTATTTTAGAAAATTTAACATATTTTAAATTCCATGTGTCACTTCAGACCAAATTCATTCATTTGTCATTAAAATGTAGGTAGTTCAAAGTTCTCCAGGTGATTACTAGGCTATCAGTTAAATTTCAGAATTATTAAATTTTTTGTTTTAAGCCAAAAATTTTTATAAAAATAAATTTCACCCAAATCATTTCACTAGTCCACCAGGACATCAAAAAAAAATTAAATTTTGAATATAATTTTCGACTTGGTCATTTGAAAATAAATTTAAAGTTTTAACTTAATTGAATTCAGCATAAAAGGATACACTGCCCAAACATTATTTTTTCGGATCCAACAGAAAAGTTTTAATAAAATATTTGTTCTCTGTTTCATATATTGTCCATTATTAAGAAAAGTTGTGAAGCCTTGGGTGAACCTTTTGGCAGGCTAGTAGTACCCGAGTTGTAAGTCAACTTGCCGTCCAGTCTGCTGAATTACAACAATTTTTTGACAAATTTTTTTGTAAACTGCTTTATGATTGTGGATTTTACATTCATCTAAAGGGCTCCCTGTCCAATTGTATTTTTGGTCTTAAGACTTAGTCAAATAAATTGATCACTTTCACAAATCACCTGTTCTCGCTAGTAAATTCCAACTTTGCAAGGGACCCTGTGTCCAAAATTATTTTTCACTTGAAAAATAACTGGTTTCAATCTAGTCTTAAATTAAATCATTTTCAGGAGGATAAATTTGCTTTTTGTACAGATCCCTCTGTCAAAATTATTTTTTGGCCATCAACTTTCATAAAAACATTTTCAGGGAACAGAAAGCAAGTTTTGCAGAGACCTCCTTAACAAACTCCTGTGCAAATTTTTGTTACCCTCCTAAGGTATAAACAAATAGAAAACCGCTTATTAAACTCACTTAGATACAAAATCTAAGATAGCAACAAGTCCCTCAAGCCAGCACCACTGAAGAGGAGTTGCTGAAGTTCTACTCAGCTCTACTCAGCCTAGCCTAAAGGCAAACAAAAATTCTAAGAGGTCAAGAACTGGCTACCTTGCCGCGCTACATAACAGAAATCGACCTTGAGAAAATTCTATCTTTCCAATCAATTATAAAGGAACTTTTTCAAACTATCAACAATTATTTTCGTGAGGTCAAGTGTCACGGACGCCCAACTTTATAAAAATAAATAACCCCGCTAGGGAGAAATTGATAAACAAGTAATTACAATAAAATTAAAAGATATCATAGCCACCTTGTTGGCTCCATAAGAAAAAAGTCTCCCCTGTTGTAATTGTGACGTGACAACATCATCATCTCAATAGGTATCAATATTTATTTATTTAAAAATATATTATTTTATAGATAGTTTAATATATTTTCTATATTATATTAGTGATGTAAATTTGCCAGCTAATTTCATTTTTAGCTGATTTCTAGCCAGCAAAAAAAACTGAAAAAACGGCAAAAAAAATTGAATATACCACTACATTGGTCTTGGTATAAATTTTAATTTGATACCAAATACGTATATATAAAAGTAATGTTTTATTGCATTTATTAAGTTTCAGGAGACATTTAATAAAATAAGGAGGTGAAATAAAATCTAAATTATAGTATACCGAAGAATAGAAGGTCTTAAATCAAAGATTTAAAACATTACAACCACAAAATTTTAATGATATACTTTGTTTATATGCACAAGGGACAAAAATTAGAGCAGACAAGTACCAGCGCCTTCAGGCTTTGAAACAACAGTCTTTTGGATGATTACCATACATTTTATAAATTTCATTTAATATGATTTTTCGTTATATTAATAATTAATAAACATCTGATTTATTACTTATGCAAATATGTTTTTAATTTTGACTTACAATGCAATGCAATACAATTAACCATATAATAAACTAATATTTATTAAGTTTTTTGTGTCCTGTAAATAATTTGGGTATACGTGGATGGTTTGTGAAGTTGACAATATAAATGCAGAGAATGCACGATATATTGTATTGATATAATTCAAGTATACTCACTTGTAGGGCTTTTATTACTACTCAAAATTAAGTGAAATTAGCAAATTCGATCAGCAATTGATTCAATTTCAACACAAAATAATATTTAAAAGTGTAAATAATATATAGGTTATGTCTTTATATCAAATACTGGCAGTTCGTGGGAATTTTGGCAAAAAAATAATTTTTAGCTGGCTAAATTTATTTTTTCCTTAGTCATATTTTTAGCACGAAATTGATTTTTTGCATTGGAAAAAGATCCAACTCACATCACTATTGTATAAGTATAAAGAATTTATAACTCAATTTTTATATACTTATATTAATTTTATAAATAACTCAATATTTTAGAAATAAAATGCATGTTATGCAAAATATTAAAATGACGTATTTCATTTAACTTACATTTACTTTATTCAGTTTTAATTTAATGTATTGAGTGTAATTTGTGGGGTATAATTTATATTTTTCTGTTATACCAAGTATGTATACTGTTGACTAGTCTGGTAAGTTTTTTATATGCATGTATGAAAAATTTCAACGATGAATAAACTATTATTATTATTATTATTCATTATATGTGATTCAATTCAGTTATTGAGTAGCTAAAAAAAAACACTTTCAAATGTTTCCTACCTTTGATAACAGGCTATCATAGTATCAAATACATATGAAGAATCTAAACAATGCTGTGTTATTTCTGAAGGTGTCGAATGTTCTGGATAATTATTTTCGGGAAATGCAGTTAACCTAAGTTCAGTTCCTTCTTTTGGCTTTAAATTTGGCAAGAGATCTTCTTCTGCATTATCTGAGAGTCTTGATCTTTTTTGTATTTTTACTTGAAATGCTAGTACTGCCAGATGCACTATTTTCGTTCTTTTTAGCTCTTGGTCTATCTGCATCACTACATGATTCTAGTTCTAAAGCAGATTGTATGTAGCCAGATATTGGTATCAATTTTTGTACCAAATTATCTACAAATGTCTTGTGTTAGAACAATCTAAATTCTTAATTTAATATGAAAGTAATTTAAAAATTTATTTAAGTTCACCTCTAACAAATAAATAAATATACATATTATTATGGGGCATATTGACTTGACTATATATATATCTGTATAATATACTTTACTATGGTTATTTTAAAGTTAAATAAGCTTTTCCCTTACATACTTAGGAGTAATGTTTACAGGTTGGTTGTAATATTATTCTGTTTATTTCACATAAATTTTAAAAATATTTCAGTCATAGCCATAACTTTATCACTATCTTTTTTGTATTCAGTTATTTAATGTCGGCCTATTTCCGCTACCAGGACCAATCACTGACGCTAGGATGCGAGCTACCCCCCACCTGGAAATTTTGCCGAACCTCTTCTCTATTGATGAATAGGGATTCTTACTTGCCTAACAATTAATAGACAAGAGGCCAACTGTTTTACATCCCCTCCGAAGGATGATATATCATCTACACAACACTCGCCTAAGACTGCATAGCTTCTGCGTATACACCGATATACAAGCCGTTAGAAGACGAGAAAAATTCTTTGAGTTTTTTTGCGTTATCCACTAAATTACTGACTGAGACTACCGTTGTTCAATTGTTAATAACGAAATAAGAGTATTTTGCTTGTCCCTTATTACTACTATTTATGAATACATAAAATGGAGAGAAATATTTAATTAAATTAGATTAAAAAATTAATTTACCATAATTATTCTTAATAATATCTATTTTAAAAAAAACATGTTATCTATAAATACAAGTAAAATAAAGATATTAACTGAAATATTTCAAAATTCACTGGGTTGACAAAAATTTTTAAACAGGTAGGTAATACCTCTTTTGACAATAACTAGTTAAGTATCAGTATTTCTAATAAATATATTTAAACTGGTAACAACGAGGGGTATACCGCTGGTGCATTTTGGTGTACAAGACCTATGCATTACAGTGTATTGCAATGCACAGATGGTATATTTAACTGCCTTGTTGCCGCATTGCGAGACATTTTGATGCATTGCAATGTTTAACGGTGCATTTTGAAGCATTGTGAGGGAATTAAGCTGCATTTGATTACCATATAAGAGGATGGCGTAGATAGATAGATAGATAGATAGATGGATAGATAGATTTTATTTAACTACTTTACATAAAATAATGTTTGTAGCAAGTCACAAAAAGGTTTACAAAGTATTGTAGAACAAAATCATTATGAGTAAAGACCAGAGAAATAATATAATGCACAAACAACAGATATATGTATATATACACAGAAACAATAATAATAATATTTAAATATAATTAAATAAACAAAATTAACTTGTTAGCCAATTAGTACATTACATATAGATAGATAGATTTATTTAACTACTTTACATAAAAAATGTTTATAGCGTCACAAAAGTTTACAGAGTATTGTAAGACAAAAGGGATAATGAATATAAAACAGAGAAATAATAGAATGCACAAACAACATATATGTATATATATACATACACAGAAAGAAACAATAATAATAACAGTATTTATATATAGTTAAGCATACAAAAGTAGCTAGTTGCCCGATCAGTGCACTACATATTAACTAGAACATCTACTGGTACTTCCATATATTCAGCGATTGAATAAAACCAAAAGGAGGGCAGATACCATTTAACTTTTGAGCTTGAAGCGAGTATAATTTAGGTTTTTTATAACGGGGGGCAATTTATTGTAAATATGTAGATTGGGCGAATTGCGCATAGAAACTGCGAGCCGAAACACATGCCTAAATTTACCACGCCTAGTGATAGTTGTGTAGATCCGATTGAGGGAAAATGTGTTTGCTTTTATGAATTTCTAATAATGCATAGAAATATATAAAGAGGGGAGTGGTAATATTTTAAATTTTATAAATAGAGGCTGACAATGTTCATTAACCTGCATTAGCCAACAATCTTATGCTTGTTTTTGCAGGCAAAACGCCCTAATGGATTGGCTAGAGTTTCCCCATAAACGCACGCCGTATGACAGGTAAGAATGGAAACGAGAATGGTAGGCTGTTAAAATAGTTTGAAAACTCAGTGATTTATATAATCGTCTTAACAAGTATAATTGAGTGGAAAGTTTTTTACATAATTTATCAATATAACTTGATCATTTTAGGCCATCGTCAAGTACAATTCCTAGGAGGTTTACATTATTCCCATTAATGGAATTACTGTTAGACAACAAACTATTTTTTGTTTTATCTTTATTTGTATGTGTATGCGCGTGGATCAGTTTAATAGCTGATACTACTAGGTATTCTGGTGGGGAGCACCTAACAACAGTCCGATAGTGAAAAGTCGGTGAAAAGTAAAAGTTGTAGCAGAAGCTTTGTTGTTTACAAGAACGAATTGCAGACATAACAATGTAAGTAGATAGTATATGATTATATTAATTGGTTGTTTCCTAAAAAAAAAAAGTTTACATATACCATTAAGTAAAACTAATTCATATTAAAATTACTTACACTGAACAATCAAAGCATCAATTAAATATAAATTATTATCATCGAGTTATCAGTGTTATATATCACTTTTAATATATTCAAAACTAATGTCAAAATCATAAACCATAATATAGAGTTATCCCTAGAGGGTCTTATTACACTCACTGAATATAGAATTAAATTGTTAGTAAATTATTTCTCAATTTGAAAATTCAAATCAACCTCAGAATTAATTCTGAGGTAGCTAATTCAAATACACTAAAGTACGAAATGTTTGCGAAAAAAGTTTGAATTTATTTTTTTAAAACTTGAAATTGGTCTTAAATAACTTTTCTTCCTCTTTTTTGGGAATTACTACACATAAATTTCTTCGTTATCTAAAAAATATAGTTAGTTACCCAGTATATTACTGGAAAAATAAACCTCTGCGCTTGTGACTTTACATCAAAGGATTAGTCAGAGGGTGTGTTTTGACAACTAATATGAGACACAAAAATAATATATTTCCAACGTTTCGGAAAACGAATCTGTTTCCTTTTTCAAAGGTATTTATCTTGTTTTAGAATATGTCAAGCGTGAAACTTGACATATACATTATTTGTTTATGTAATATTCATAGATACATACATAGAACTGTTGACACTTGAAAAATTATACAATATTAATTTTGTTCAATTCTTCTTTTAACATCGGTAACCATATTGTATCAAAATCTACAGAGCAATGGGATAAACATAGATTTTGGTACAACATGGTTAACGATGTTAAAAGAATTGAACGAAATTAATATTCCGGTGAACTCCATCCACTGTATATATAATTACTGTTATCAAACTTTCCCACATCCCGAAGCGAAGATGTTGAATTCAGATTTTTTTAAGGCTATAGATTTCTTCACATTTTAAATTTTCAATGCTTCTAATTTGTAGATAACATATTATAATAAATACATTCACATCTATACAATGTTATAATTGTAAGTCTTTCAATTAAGTAAACCTATTAGTAATTTAATTACTTGCAGATTGAGGGCGAAATTACATTCACAGAAACAGTCATGATTTGGCTTGGTAAAATCGAAAATGATATGGACATTAAAATACCAGTTGAGTTAAAAAATATGTTAATAGTTAACAGTTTTGACAATGAAAGTGTGTTTGAGGATATAACCGAACAAGACTTGAAGGAAATCGAAATTTCAGTGTTCTTGTATAAATTCTACAATGAAAAGTTTGACAAAAAAATAAATGGTATGATAGTTGAAATTTCTAGTAGTGTTGATTACTGTATTTTTTTTCATTGATTAAAATAAAGAATTGCTTGATATAAATCACTGATTTAAATCATGATTTTAATTAAAAAGATTTAATTATGCCAACCCTGCTGTTATACCTAGGTCTCGTATATCTCATTTATTGCATTTATCTTATTTAACAGATAAAAAATTTGGTTCAAAACAAAAAACATGTTTTTCTGGGTACAAAAATTTAATAATTAATTTGCATTAAGTTTCATAATTATTGTCAGGATCGTTGTCATACACAATATAACTAGGAAAAATGATATATCCGACAACTTAACATTGTCAGCGTCTGTAGAAAGTTCTTTTCATTTGGTTTAGTTCATTCAATAGTAAGAAAGAACTAGGAGCAAAAAAAGGAAAATTTTTGTATTTTTGTACAAATTCTATAACGAAACTGTCAAAACAGAAAATAAATGGCATGTAATACAGTTGAAATAATTTTCTAGTAGTGTTCGTTAGAATACTGAAAAAATCGCTTGATATAAATCAGATTTAAATCTTGATTTTAATAAAAATGATTGAAACACGCCAACCTTGCTGCTATGCCTAGATTTAATTTTTACACCCAAATTAGGAAATGGCCACCTTAAGTGAGATACTTGGATTTATTAAAATGCTAAGAAAATAACTGGACCACCTTGTTTACGACTCAACGTACGTCGGTGTATTACAAAGAATGAAGGCTGCATTTTAAAGCATTGCAATGCTCAAAGGTTGCATTTCCAGGCATTGCAATGCTGTTGTTTCAATAGTGCACTGCAACATTTCAATGGTGCAATACTTCATAATGCATTGCGGTGCATTGAAATACCTTATCTGTGCATTATGTGCATTATGTGAATTTGAATGCACTTTAGTGTACAAATTCTAGCCAGCGGTATATCCCTCAGGTAACAATGTCACAAAATAATTAACATGTCAAATATAAAGGATTCATATTTCTTCATATGAATATAAAATAACATTTACTGACCGCACTTTTATGTATTAATCTTATCTTTTTATTTTTCTGTTAGTCTGTTAAAATAAAACAGATACATCAAATGCATAAAATAAGTAGTAGAAAATTCTAATGGAAAGAGGCATTCTGATCCAGCAATGCCTCAAGAAAAATGGTATGATTAATACAGTTTTAACATCAATGGTAACCATAAAAACTGTGTAGCGTTTAAAAGAATATATGATCAATTGAAACTAAAAGTAGATTGTTCACAAATTTTCAGCGACCAACAATCCCAATAGCAATTATCCAAAAAAAATATATTACGTAAATATAGAAATTTTTATCCCTCACAAAACACAGTTAGAATGGATAGTGAATATGTGGAAACCAATCATCATTTGCTTGTCAGAAACTCATATAACAGAAGATATAGAACATAATGAAATCAAAATTAAAGGATATAATTATATTTGCACTTACTCACTGAGTCGACATACAGGTGGTACCACAATCTACATTAAAGAAGAATTTAAATACAAAGAAAATGAAAATCTTCATATGAACATGTGGTTAATAGGAATGGAAATCGTAATAAGTAAACAAAAATATTATATTTTTTGCTGCTATCATTCACCAAGTTCAAATCACTCTGATTGTTTAAATAAATTAGAAGAAAGCTTGCTGAAGCGAGATACAAAAAATAAAAAGGATGGCATAATATTTAATAATAGGTTGGTTTTGGGAGATATTCAAATAGCTGAGGCATTTAATTAATTTTCCATTGGTAGTATTAAGGAAATTACTAAAGGATTAAACGTGAATAGAAAATATGAAGATTTTAAGCAACATGGAAAAGCAAAATTGTACCTTAGGAAAGTTTAAACTATTAGAATTAAGTGAGTTAAGAAAGATTATTAATAAAATGAAGAATAAAAATAGTAGTACAGATTGAATAAATACGAAAATAATAAAATTATCTTTTGAAGCAATTGGCGATAAATTTCTTCAAGTCATAAATAATTGTCTGGAATCAGGAAATTTCCCCAGTAAATGAAAAACATCAGCTATAATACCGATTGAAATAAAAGTCAATACTGATAAATGTGAGGAATCTCGACCAGTTAATATGGTACCAACTTATAAAAAAGTACTAGAACTTGCAGCTAATGATGAAATTGTAGAGTATGTAGAGTCAAATAATATACTAGTGAAGAATCAAGCTGGTTTTCGCAAAAATATTTCCTGTGGAAGTGCTTTGCAAACAATTCTAGCTCAATGGAAAAATGCCTTAAATGACAAACTTATAATAGGTGTTGTATTTCTTGACCTACATAGGGCTTTTGAAACTATAAATAGAGAATTGTTACTATTAAAACTAAAGAATATGGGATTTAGTGATAGTTTTAAAATCGATAGAAGATTATCTTACAAACAGATACCAAAAAACCAAATATGGAGATACCACTTCTACAGAGAAACGCACACAATTTGGTGTACCACAGGGAACGGTCCTCGGTCCAAATTTATTTAGACTATACATAAATGACATTGTGAAATCTATTACGAATTGTAACATACAACTTTTGCGGACGATACATTAATATATTCAATAGGCAACAACTTAGACGAAATATTAGGAACTCTAAACAGGGCGATGGAAAATTTAAATAGATGGGCTAGGTGATAACAATTTAAAATTAAATGTGGACAAAACTAAGTATATGTGCATAAAAAACAAATATAATGTGTTGCAATCAAATAATAATAGAGGTGTGGCAATTGGAGGTGAAACTATTGATCAAGTCAAAGAATTCAAATATTTAGGAGTAATAATCGATGAAGAGTTGAGCTTTTCAAATCATGCAGTGTATGTGTGTAGAAATGTAGCAAGAAAAGTGAACCTACTAGGTAGAATAGGAAAGGATCTTAGCCAATGGACAAAATCAACAATTTATAAAAACTATCATACACCCATATTTCAATTATTATTCGACAATATTATTTTTACTTAATGCTACTCAAATTTCCACGTTACAAAAAAAAAAACAAAATCAAGCGCTTAGAGTGATACTTAAATGTGATAGATTTACTAGTATAAAATATGTTAGATAGGGTTAGACAATCTATTGTTTTCATACTTTTGTATTTATATATAAAATGCTGCATCGATTACTTCCTAAGCATTTAATAGAAAATTGCACGTTTGTTAGAGATATACACAAGACAAGACAAGATGTCAAAATAATTTTTATATTCCAACTGTTAGTCCATCATATGGTCAAAATAACTTGTTTCATAATGGTTTAAAAGAATATAATCGTTTGCCAGATGAATTGAAAAATAGTGTTACGCCACTGGACTGGTAGACTGGTTAGATGAGACTGGAATAGTACAAATTTGTTGATATTTAAGAAGCAATGTGAACATTATGTAAAAAATTTTATAGATGTATAATTGTCTTTTCATTTATATATTGTTGTTCTTTTTTATCATTTCTGTTTAGTACATATATTTTTTAGATTGTATAAATAAATATGTGCAAATTCATAAACATATATATGTATGGATATTAAAATTTGTTAATTGTTTGAATTTATTTAGTTTTGCTAATAAAGATTACTACTACTACTATTGTCGTTAAAACATTACATAAATATATATATATATATATATATATATATATATATATATATATATATATATATATATATATATATATGTATATATATATATATATATATGTATATATATATATATATATGTATATATATATATATATATATATATATATATATATATATATATATATATATATATATATATATATATATATATATATATATATATATATATATATATATATATATATATATATATATATATATATATATATATATATATATATATATATATATATATATATATATATATATATATATATATATATATATATATAAATATATATTTTATATTATATATAATAATATATATATATTATTATATGTGGACTAAACATAACAAATAACAACACTTTGAAGTCATTGTGTGCGTTATCACATTAATCATGCTTTGTCTGCATTATTGATACATTGCCTGAAATATTAGTAATCCGTACAATATCTATTTTGTCCTTCTTTTTATAAAAATACATTGTCATGTTAAGAACTATTTTATCTGTCTGTGACCTTCATTTGGGACTGTCCAGGAAGAATGTGGACAGTTACAAATATAAAGAAGTAATTAGGTATTCTTCTCGGTATTCTTATAAATCTCATATCAAATGCAGTCTTAATGATTACCTATATTAATATTGGCAAATTTAAAAAAAAAAACTTAACATTCCTCAATCACATATAGGTATAAATCTTAAACGATAATAACAATTAACCATTATACATTTACATTACATTAATAAAATTAAGTTGGCCAATTTCTCTTAATTTTTTATGTAAATATCATATTTACTTTTACACCTTTAGGGTTCTATAAACTCATCACATCATATTCTATTATACTAATGAAAACAAATTATTTTTAATACACAACTTAGGTACTACTATGTAGACTCGGTGCTTTAATAGAATACCTGTTTTTATTTCACAGAAATTTTGTGATAATCTACTATAATGTATAATAATAATAGCTAAATCCCATTTTTCTAATTTTTGCACTTGCTGTATTCTGACCCAATGCAGTAGTATGTGCCTATTAGAGATTATTGGTACCTGTAATATTTGATGTCAAGTTTTTCCATTTATCCCAAATATCATATGGATAGGGCCCTAAAAAAATTATCCAAGGCTTTCATATTATCTTTTAATTTTACAACTTCACTTTCATTTATAACTTCTGTGCTAATACGCTCATTTTTATTATCCCATTTTTTTACAAGTACTTCGGCTCTTTTAAAATTATGGAAAAATCCGGTTCGTGGAGCTGTATCTCCTGTGTCAGACACAGCACTATAAAATATATAATGTACCCCTAGTGGTATCATTTTTACACCTCGAAACTTTTCACCTGTATTCCAGGACTTCATATCAATACCAAATTCGGTACCCTCTGGAACATTTAAGAATATAAATATTCCACTTTCATTGTACAGCTTTCTTGCCGTTTCTTGGTCCATATTTATATAACTTATCTCATAGACAGGCTGTAGTCTTTGACATCCAAATAAATTGAAGTTGAGGTTAACTTCTTCTTCTCTTACAGCTTTTTTGACTTTAACTTTATATCTCACTCGTATCGGTATCAACCAGAGCATCTGGTTGTGATCGACGTCACATATTGTTATGGAGGTTGGAATGAAGAGTTGTCAATTGTGTGAATCTAAAGAAACAAATTTATTAATTTATTAGTTTGCTGAACTAATTTTATGACATGATTATCACAGAACAGAAATTATTATAGGACATTTTTTTACTACAGTGTGGACGATTTATATAAGAATCGCCCGTTTTAATTTTTTAAATACAATATGTATATTATTTAAGACTTCAAATCTGAAACGTCACATTACAAAAATAAATGCTCTATGGCTTTTCAGAAATTATGAAAATGAAAAAAGATCATTGCACCATTAAACGGTGCTATATTTAATTGTGTTAGAAAAGCTTTTCCGTACCATTTGAACTTTGAAGGTAATCTAACGAAAAATTGCTGCAATGTTTTATGGATTTGATTTGTTTTTTTTTAAGAAACAAGAAAAATACACTACAAGAATATGTTGGTAGTTTATTTTTTATAAAATTACTAGGTATAAACATTAACAACTTCAAAAATACTTTTCATGTGTTTTAAATATTTTCTAATTACTTATGTTTCAATGATATAGAACGTTTTTTTAGAAACTTAATCTACATACATATAAATAGTACTCTTTTGTTAGTAATTAACAATATAAAAAACTGTTAGATTAATTGTATTTGATAGAGATTCTAAATAAAAAAACGGACTCCAAACACAAAAATGGATGCAAACAATGAATACATATAAGAATAAATTCATAAAAACTGTGAGTTTATGTAGGTATGTGATGCACTAGAGGTGATGTTAATGACGGTACATAAATTATTGGGTAGAGTACTTGTGCTTGCAAAGTGCAAACATGTTTATTTAAAGCATCATTATATGGTGATCCAGTCAGTGCCTAAAATAAAAATAGTTTATTGTACAAACAAATTTTATTATAGGTACAACTTGTTTCTGTAAGATAGAACTTATTTTAGGAACGCTGATTTTAGTTTATAAAATGTCATAGTCATAAATATACACTTTGAAACTTACAGATTTTGTCTACACCTTCGTTCATAAATGGTCGAATGTCTATACACCAAACAAAAGGGTCACGTGTCTGATTCAGATTCTCTAACGCATTAATTAAGAACTCTTAAAGTGATTAGAGCGGTAGTAGTTTTAATCGAACGAACGCAACCCTCAGTTTAACATAATTACCAGAAGATGGCACAAGTTGTATATAATATTTTTTTTATTTTTGCACTTGTGTATGGAATTGTGATCCTTATACTATAATTTCATAAGATCGTATAAGTTGCCATTTGTTTGTGGAGTGGAGAATTCGAGAGTTCTAGAGTCGATGTTATCCTTGTTCTTGATAAATCGATCTTTTTTCACTTGGGGAACTTTCCCAGTTCGAATTTTCCAGAATTCCGTGCTCGTGCATTTATTTGCGAACGACTGGATTGTACTAGAATAATTTCATGTTCACCGTTCGCTGTTCGCTGTCATAAGGTGTTCATTTCATCTGCTGACGAGTGCGAATATAAAGATTAACTAGGTACCACGTTTTCGTTAATTGTGTTTCAGAAGTATTGATTATTTCTGAGGTATGTATGTGAATAAATGCGTGGCGTGTTTGTGGATACATGTGTATATGTATATATATTTTTTCTTATAACTTTAGGGCTAATTAACAGAAAAAAAATGGTAAAAGAAACCAAATTTTATGACATCTTGGGTGTCAAACCTGGCTGTTCTCAGGATGATTTAAAGAAGGCCTACAGGAAATTGGCCTTAAAGTACCATCCTGACAAAAATCCTAATGAAGGAGAAAGATTTAAACAAATTTCCCAAGCTTATGAAGTTCTCTCGGATCCAGAGAAAAAACGAATTTATGACCAAGGTGGTGAACAAGCCCTTAAAGAGGGAGGTGGCGGTGGTGGATTTTCTAGCCCCATGGACTTATTTGATATGTTCTTTGGTTCTGGATTTGGAGGTGGTCGAGGAAGAAGGCGAGAACGTAGAGGCAAAGATGTTGTTCATCAACTTACAGTAACCTTAGAGGAACTTTATAAGGGCGCTGTTAGAAAATTAGCCTTGCAAAAGAATGTTATTTGTGATAAATGCGAAGGCCGAGGTGGTAAGAAAGGAGCCGTTGAACAGTGCCCTACATGTCGAGGAACTGGTATGCAAGTGCAAGTTCAGCAGTTGGGGCCAGGTAATTGTATTTTACTAAATGTGAATTTTTTTTCTTGATATGTATCTTTTATTTTTAATGTTTGTATTAATATTGATCAAGTGTGTAGATAACGAAATGGTAAACATTTCAGTAAATGCCTACATTAAACTTGGATTTAATACCTAACCTTATAATTTGATAGAAATTTCTAGAACATGGCTATGTATTTGACCTTCAGTCAATTAAAATTTAATTTAAATATTCAATCATGTCTGAAAATAGACATATAAAATTATTTGATTGCACAGGTTAAATAAAGTCTAAAAATAATAAGAGAATGCTTAATATTGTGTTGTGAAATATGTATGTAAATGTTTTTTGAAGTAACAGGCAATTTTTTTACATATATAGTAATTATGTATGTGGGCAAAGTTACATGAATTATAGGTACTGGTAAGAGCATTTGATGTAAGAAAATTGCAAATCTGTCATGACATTTAGTGCAGTTCTACTACTTTTCACTTTAAAATAATATTTCAATCAGTTATTAATACATTCCAATTTTGTTGACAAAAGAGTATGTCATTGTACTGAATGATTAATTGGTTCAATGTTATATCCATGTTGACAACAATAATTCATATATTTTTCAGTATTTATGTGAAATGCAATACTCGATGCAATCAAGCTGTAATAGTTTTCCTTGTAAATTGTTTGAAAAGTTTGTACAAAAAGTTATATATTATGTACTTTTTAAGAAAATTGTTATTTTTTGAAATAGTTAAAAAAAATACTCAGTTTCTGATATTGCAATCAAATTTGGGATGTACTTTTATTACTACTATTATTTGAGACAATTTATGTAATTTTATTAAATGTGTTGTGAATATTTTATGCACATTTTAAAACACAGAAGTCCTGTTTGCTCTATTTATTATTTCTTTACTTAGTTTATAGCTGAAAATATAATTATTATCTAATGCATATGGAATTTAATATGAATACTTACGTGTCCTTGAAATTAAATAGTGGATAAAGTCAAAGTAGCCTTATTAATATTTTCGGAGTAATTCCTGTTCTTATTTATACATATATTTATAATTAGTGATGAAACCGTTCTTGTTGTACCTGTTACTATTATGATTATGATTGTGAAAACTATCATACAATTATGATTATTAAATACGATTAAAAACTAAAACCATATAAAACGGGAAAGTAAATTTTATTTGTTTATTTTGTAATGTCAAAAACTTAATAAAACTCAATTTTTAATCACGAGCGGTGTAAAATACACAATTTTCACAAGCAAATTTATCCCCTTTAATGTAAGAAATTAATAAAAATGTTGTAATACATTAGAATTTCATAACATTATGAGAATTACTGTGGTTGTAATTTTGTATTTTTACGTTATTTTTGCACGCCACCATAGAAAAAATGTAAAGATGACTGTAATAAGATTTTATCAATATTTGTCTATGTGAACTGTTACCAAATTTATTTTTAATTTTGCTGGTGAAGATTTTTAAATAAATAAAATAAACTCTAATAGTGATAGAGTAAAATTAACTAGATGCAAATTTTTATTTAAAAAACATAATTTTTATAAGTTTTGGAGATTCAACTTGTTTCATTTAGGACTTTAAAAGAGCTCTGCCGTTGAAAAGGTAGCCTGCCTCTCTTACAACTGCCGCTGGTGAAATTTAGGCTATGTCATATCTTAGTATTGGAGCATGGGACCCAAGCGGTATAACTATCAAGACTAAATGAAGAAGTTTTGCAGAAAAAAAATTGCAATTGGTTTGCAAAAAAAGTTTGAAAAATTGTGAGCCTCCAAGGTAATTTTTTAAACAATATGTAAAATATTTGCAAACTTTTTTTTTTAAATCGGGTGGAAAATATAACGACAAGATTTCAAATTTCATAAAATAATATTGATTTTTTACAAAGTTGCACCTTTTTAAAATTTGCACAGTGAAAAATGAATCTAAAATAAAATTTCAAAACAGTGTAACTTTACAGAAAACCAATATTTTTTTATGAAATTTGTTATATTTTCCACCTGATTCTGGAGAAAAATGTTTTGCAAATATTTTACAAATTGTTAAAAAAATAACCTTGGAGGCTCACAATTTTTCTAACTTTTTTCGCAAATTTCAATTGCAATTTTTTTTTCTGCATTTAGTCTTGCTAGTTACGCCTTAAAGTATTGCTTGGGTCACATGCTCCAATACTAATATATGACAGCCTAAATTTCACCAGCCGCCAATGCTCTCCCAATAAATAGACGATTTCCATGAAATTATTACATGATGTCCAATTTTTTTAAACGTGGAAATTTGTGAAACAAGTGTCAAGGGGCATAACCACAACAAATAATTGTGTTAATAATCGACAATTAAGATTTATCAGAAAAATCTTGTACCTGTAGATTATGGTTAATCTTAATCATAATCATTAGAGTCCGTATCCTCGGATGACATTAACATAAAAATCAAGACCGGTATGAAAGGGTAGACTGAAATTATAAAAATTCTTACTACTTTTTGTAGTTTATTGTTGATTCAACTAGAGAAGATTGTATATAGTAGCTCGTGCATCAATGTCGATATTGCTACATTTGTCTTATTTTCTTTGTTATTATACAATGTATTTTTTAATAGATGAAATGTTATTATTAATATTATCAGGTTTGCGACGATTTAAATCAATTTGATTTAAATCGTGTTTTAAATCAAGTTGTGTAAAGCCAGTAAATTAAACTTCAGAAAATTCAAATAAAAAGTATAGTTTATTTAAAACGCAGACAATTATGAAAAAAATTCAAAAAAAGAAAAAAGAACAGTTAGGTTACACATATAAAACAAAAGTTACCATCTTAAATGTACATTATAAATTAGGTGCCTACTTAAAAGCAGAAACATAAACAAATTAAACAGAACCAACTCTAAAAGAAAATAAAACATGATTTACTCCAAAACAAAAATTTTAAATTAGGTTAATTATTGTAGAGTTTGTACAAAAAAACTAATTAGTTGCTTTTTCGGTCCCTAAATGATTTCGAATCTTAGAATGAATCAAACCAATTGTTGAAAATATTCTCTCAACCGAGGCTGAACTAGCTGCAGCAGAAAATAGTTGCTTGATAATCAGGAATAATTTGTCAATAATATCAACATTTCTTTGGGATTTCCACCAGTCCAAGGGTTTTGTGTTTTTAAGAATTTCTTCGTGAAACAATATCGGCAAAAGGCTCAAATTTTGCCAGAAATTTAATAATTAGTGGTAGTAAACCAATTTCGGGATATAATTCATTAGCGGCTTCTAAAGCACGATTCTTTTAGCTTTCTGGTAATTTATGCTTTGTTTTCGTAGGGTCTAAAATGAAGGCTAGCAATGGTATGAGGTGATACACCGACCGTATCGGTTACTAAATGTTTGCATTTGCCTTAAGTTAATTTCAGTTTCGTCAAAATGCGACTCAAGAATTTTAAATTGTTCTACGACGTCTGATAAAATTGCATCATTTCTTTGAAGCCTATCAAGTGTAACAGATATAGGTTTTAGTATTGATAAGTAATCTTCAGCAGTTATTTTTAAATAAATGTTTGATATTTTCTGTCTTACTATGCTGTCAATTTCATTTTTATGTTCCTCGCTAATTTTAAGAAGTGTGGACCATGATTTAACGAAACCCTCTAAGCAGTCGGCAAGTGAGTTCCATCTTACGTCAGAATGTAAAGTAAGTTTTTTTCCTCCTTCTTTTGCGTATGTGGCAGAGGCAAAATGATTGTTTCGGAAGTATTTCACAATGAACGTAACGTGTTTCTTAATTTCACTAATTTCCAAATCCTTACATAACAAGTTTAAAATGTGTGGAGCACAACCTTAAGTAATAACATTTAGTTCTGTTGGCTCTTTAATTTGGTTTCTCATAGAATTCAAATTGGCAGCATTATCTGTCAAAACTGCTTACTGTACAGGTATAATCAGTATTTAGAGTTTTAATTAAGTTTGTTGCAAGTTCTGTTAAATATACAGATGTATGTGGATTTCCAGATGTGTCTATCGTGTCTACTAAAAAGGAAGACCCATTTTCCGTAGTTACAGTTGCACATATTATTGATTCATTGTGTATGTTGGACCATCCATCCAATGACAAACTGAACTTCCTGACAAATCTTTAAAACATTTACTTTTTTCCTCATTATACACTTCGTCGAGCAGTCTGTTGGACACATCATGTCGAGATGGTGGTACTGGTACATATCTAGGTCATAAAAGCGTTATTGCCTTTTTTACTTCAAGTTGTTCAATACACATGAAACTGCTGTTTGTCGCATAAAGAGCTCTAGCAATTTGTTTATATATTTCTTCTTTATTAGACTTGGTTGTACGTTCAACAAAAGATGATAAAGATCCCAGAATTGGAGTCAGGCACTACTTTTCTTTTTTTACTTAATGGCATAGAAGATAAGAGTGGCCGTGGGGGCACTATCTTCCTCTGCATCTTGTTGTAACGTGTTCAATTGTATCTAATAAAAAACAAAATTGTTATGTTGTTTAAATCCAGCTACACACAGACAGGCATAGATACTATACTTTGTTCTTAAAACTAGGAGTGAATGAAAGTCACATTTGCACAGGGAAAGTTACTAGAAATCTAGAAAATGCACTAGATCATTTTAACGCCAAATTTGAATCTAATACTGACGTAGTTTTCCACAAAACACCAAAACACTATACACTGCATTCGACGCGCGTTTTCGCCAACTAAGTTGGCATTATCTGGAGATGATTAAAAACAGTTTTAATCATCTCCAGGTGATATCAACTTGGTTGGCGAAACGCGCGTCGAGTGCAGTGTATAGTGTTTTGGTGTTTCGTGGAAAACTGTCAGTGTTATCTTCGCATCAAAAGTTCCAACCCATTCCAGGTCGTAGAAATAGACCGACATTAAATAAGTAAATTAAAAAAAAAGGTAGCTGAGGTAGCCACATATTTAAGCAAGTTATATCCATTTAGGATACATACTGAGGTTTCTCTGGCAAATACAATTTAAGAAATTCTTTCACATGATTGTTAAAGCCAAATTCCATCTTTTCAATTAAGACGATGTGATCAATCCTATCGAAAGCTTTTGAAAAGTCTATATGTATAAACCACATCTGGCCCCGGTTATCAATGACCTCCGAAACATATTGTACAAGAACCGATAATTTAGTAACTGTAGATCTTTGACTCATAAAGCCATGTTGTACAAAAGTATTAAGAGAACTGCTTTTCATAATTACATTTGATAATAAAATAGTTTACTAATAATTACGATAATAATTTATTTATCAATTAAACAAAAAATTATAATTTAATCGCATCACTAGTTTTGTGTAATTCAGAATACCTCTCTGGAAATGTCATCCGAGATAAGAGCCCTAGTAATCATTTAATTGCTATTTACAATAAATCAGTTTTAGTGAGAAAAACAAACAATTTAGATAAAAATTAAATTTGTTACTTTTGCCTTTTCAGGTATGCTTCAACAAATTCAAAGTGTTTGTCCTGAATGTAGAGGTCAGGGTGAGAGAATTAACCCTAAGGACCGTTGCAAACAGTGCCAAGGTAAGAAAGTGGTTAGAGATCGTAAGATTTTGGAAGTCCATGTAGATAAAGGTATGACAGATGGACAAAAAATTATTTTCAATGGAGAAGGGGATCAAGAACCTGAATTAGAAGCTGGAGATATAATAATTGTTCTTGATGAAAAGGAACATCCTGTATTTAAAAGATCAGGCAGTGACTTAATTCTTCGAATGGAAATTCAGCTTGTGGAGGCTCTATGTGGTTTCCAGAAAGTTATTAGGACTTTGGATGATCGTGATTTAGTAGTAACAGTTCTTCCAGGGGAAGTTGTTAAGCATGGAGATGTTAAATGTGTTTTAAACGAAGGTATGCCACAGTACAAGAATCCATTTGAGAAAGGACGTCTTATTGTTCAATTCTGGGTCCAGTTCCCAAAAACTTTGCCTCCAGAAATTATTCCTGCTATAGAAAATGCTTTGCCACCAAGAAGTGAGTGCATGATTCCTGATCATGCAGAAGAAGCATTGTTGGTTGATTTTGATCCAGAACAGGAAGCTAGAAAACGCCATCCTAGAAATGCATATGATGAAGATGATGAGATGCATGGGCCTGGAAGAGTTCAGTGCGCAACTAATTAAATTAATTTGATGTTTTCATCAATATTCCAAGGGTATTATCTATTTAGCACTCTCATATTTAAGAAATATTTAATGTAGATTGAATTTTTATTTTTTTAGGTAATGTATCTACTTTTTAAATACTGTAATGGATGTAATTTATTCTATGACACAATTTTTTGTTTCTGTATGCTGGATGTATACGTTGGCTGTATAATTTTCTTTTATAGTTCATTATTTCCAAATACAGGTATTTTTTAGAAAAAAGTAATTTTCCTAACATTTTTGTTGAAATCTTTCATATTTCTGTTTGTGGATTAGAAATTTATTTTGTCATAACCTTTAAGAAATTGTATAATTTCCCCAGTACTATGTAGATAGTGGCATCAGGCTTCTGCCATTTCCAATAACTAGTAATATGATTTATTGTGACGGATAATAATCATGATGCGTTTTCCAAGTTAAATATAATGTTTCAGTTATATCTAGAGCTGTCAAAAATGTTCCGTGGAACAGTGGTGTACGCGAAATTAACCGAGAAACAATAAACTGTTACGATTTATAACAGTGTATGTAAAACTTACCCTCTTAACTAGCTTGATGAACTAGCTTGCTTATCACAAACTGGAGATGTGTAGCCATTTTGCACGCAAACGTAAAATAGTCTTTGAACGCACTTAACGGATTTGGGGCTGCATCATCACATATTTGTCTTAATTTGGTAAAACCGGTGTCTTTATTTTAACACACTTGCGAACTTTTCTTTAACGCGCTCATTTGTTGCGTCACCTATTAGTCCACTATTTGCAGTGACTCCGCTAACGACAACGCACTATTTTCGAATTTTTTTATGCTTTCATGTAATGGTTTATAAGTCTTCACAATATTTTTTAAAGCTGTTTCAATAGAAATATCTTCGAATTTTGTCTGGCTTTCCTTAATAGTTGCAGCTTCTGGATTGAATTGTAGTATCACAGCTTTTATTTGTTGGAAATATTCAGCATAATAAAAAGCTGCTTGCAACCATGTTCCCCAATGTGTAAGAATCGGCTGTGGTGGTTCAGGAATACTGGGACACTTGCTATGAAATGCCTGGAGACGTTTAGGAGATTTAAGAAACACTTTTTTTGTACTTGCTTTTAATGTATCCACCTCTGGAAAACCTTTTCGAATAGTTTCTGCCACAAGATGTAAAGCATGCACTTTACACGTAACATGTATAAATGTACAACCCTGTTCTTGCAAAGAACGGCCTACCGAACGCATTGTCACGGCGCTATCAGTCGCAAACATCAATACCTGACTTTTTGACAGTTCAAATTTTTCTAACGTCTCCAGCACCACCCTGGTAATTGTTTCGCTAGTACACTGACTTAGTCTTTTGCTAGCTAATAACAGTGGAACTGTCGGTTTAAGAGGGTCCAGTACTCGTACTATAACATTTAAAATAGAATTTTTTTTACAATCTGTTGTTTCATCAACAGATAACCACAGCCGTGTATTTTTTAATTCACATTTCATCTTATTTACCATGTCTACGTGTACAGTTGGTTGATAGTTACATAACGTTGTGCGACTTGTTAACTTCACCTGGGTATTGTATTTATTCCAGAACTCTTGAAATGGTTGTTTATCGAGTATGTGCAGCAGAACATCACAGGCAATCAGCATTAATAGTAAATCAAACATAAACTGTGTTGTCGAAGGCATGCGATTTTTTTTATTTTTATGGTGTACACTATTTAAGTGAAGTCCACAATCACGCTTATCCCAGCACATCAAATCTTTCTCGCACACTACAAATTATTTTAGCACCTTCATAGAATAAATCCGGAAATTCGCCTATGAATTTATTTACTTTGTCAGCAAATAGCCGTTTTCTACCCCTGCGTACCTCTGCCATGCTTTATTATTAAATTAATATCAACAACACAGTACAACAAATAAAATAAAAACACAAAAACAGTATGCAATATGCCCAAGTGACTTAACGTGTACACAATTCGAAACCTAATAATAGACTGGACTGGAGAAAGAGTTTCGCGGTCTAGGTGAATGCCGGCGACAGTAAATACATCTGTACTCTACGACCATGATACACAGAAACGATTTGCAGCTTTAGTAATATCTGTCTAGGTACTAGCAAACAAACCAAGTAGAAAGTTCTTGTTTGGAGTGAGAATTGGCTACTGACGAACAGACCTGTAATAGTGACGTATGCAAGTTTATATATTTTTGTAATGGCAGTTTAAAAATATACCAAATATTGCTGTGTGAAGAAATGTAAAGATGTGCAACATATATATACAGATAAAATCATGAGGGTGTGAACATTGTCACTAATACATACAATTTACTTTTATGTTTAATATTGATCGGCAGTGTATTGCACACACAAGTGTTACCAAATCGCTTGACTAGAATAGCATACAAAGCCAGTTTGAGGTCAGTAAAAGAGTTTACGAAGGGATCTTGAAGTCAGCTAGACTGCGGTATGGCATATCTGTGCCGAACCGTGCACACCGATTCGTGACTGGATTGCCCTGCCCTTTGCTGCTAATGATTAAACGTAAATTGTGCATACTAATTCTTTTGTGGTTTTATCTCTTTAAAAGCATTCCATATTGCTTTCATGCTCGTCTTAATTCCCCGCACCCCACTTTCCACATATTTTTCACCATATAGAGCTGCCACCGTTGTCGTTTAGTAGTCATAAACTCGTTTTAGTAATTTTGATGTTCTGTGGTTCTGTGAAGTATGACACTTTTTGCTTCTGAAACTATATTCTTGGAAACCTAGTTTTTGTAATTTTTTTCTTTTTGTAGATATAAATAATATTATGTTTCCAAATTATAATTGGTTTTAAATAAAAAATCACGGTTTTGTTTTAATTACAAATAATTTCATATATACAAAATATTTAAAAAAAGAAACTAAATAGGTAAATAATAAAATTTTAATAAACCTGAAGCCATTTAAAAAAAAATGCAATAGTGTACATTTTGAAGGATATGAAAAATCGCATTTTTTCAAATTCGGTTA
>JANEYF010005119.1:0-64061 GCA_029963845.1 Rhamnusium bicolor
CAAAATAAGTGCGGACCTAAAACTTTTTTTTGTGGAACGCCATATTTTACTACTTCTGGGCTACTTATTGTAATGAACTTTAAGGAATGCTTTTCGGTTTGATAAATAACTTTTTAACAAATATAATGCTAATCTTTTTTTCCTTTTTGTTTAAAAGTAATTCATGTGATATATTAGAGAAAGTTTTAGCTAGATCTATAAATATTTCAATAAATTTCTCATTTTTATTTAGGTATTCATGTATTTTATTTGAAAATTAGAATAAAGCCTTTTCCGTAGAACAGTTCTGTCTAAAACCAAATTGCTTTGGTGATATTAGTTTAGGAAACATTGAGTACGTCTGGAAACGAGAGACCATACATTTTTCATACATTTTAACAATGTTACTAACTACTGAAATTAGTCTATAGTTATGTGTAATAAGTTTATCACCACCTTTAAATATTGGACTTATAATAGCTTGCTTTAATGAATCTGGAAATTGGCTATTTTAAAATAATAAGTTTATTAGGTATACTAGGTTACTAAGGATATTATTGAATAATATTTGCAGGAAACAACTACTCAGCGGACAAAAGCCCCGACCTGCATTGAATTAAATCTGCAAATCTTGTTTGGTAGCTAAGATCATTTGCCATTTCCTCACTTGACATAGACTGGTTTCGAACTTTTTATGTTCTCGTCAGTATGCCATAAGTAATGGAAAAGACAAATAATAATAGCAAACCAGGCTGGCCTAAAGCAGATTAAGCAAAACAGACATAGTGAGTAGTTGGGGAGGGAGAGAAATTGACGAACAGCGATTGCATAGTGTGGAGGTGCCCCGTCTTGTTGAAACAAAATCATATCATTTGGTCAGGGCCCTGTGGGTTGGGAAACAGAATAGCTAAAACAGAAATAAGTTCCAATTGAAGAAATTGTAAATAGCGTTCTCCGTGTAGTGTCTCTTCAAAGAAATAAGGCCCAATAATTCGATTTTCGACAATTCCTGCCTACATTAACTTTCTGAGGATATTGTGTGTGGACCCTTTGCAGAAAAAATAATGTGTTGTATTAAATTTAAATTTTCGTTGTGCATTCCATTTATTTGTTCGCAGAATTAAATTCTTCAGTCAATGTCGTCTTCTGACAATTCATGCACCAATTGTACTTTATAGGGATGAAACTTAGTTGCTCGAAGAATTTTTTATACTGATCCCATTGCCAAATCATAGTTTCGTGAGAGTTCTCTAACCGTCACATAGGGATTCTCTTGAACGTGTAACTCGACATTTACCTTAATATCTTCAAGTACCTGTTTTGGTCTGTCTTTAGGTAACGTGGTCAAACTATTTTTTTTGCATTTTCACTCACACATGATTGGCTACTCCGTGGATGGGCAGGATGATTTTCATTAAATAAGGTACATGCTCCTGATTACGAACTCTATCACCAAAACCAATAATCAGAAACACCTGAATTCGCTCTGTTTCTGTTAAATTCATTTTTGTGGTAAATAACTGACACTTGAAATTACAGACACTTGATACTGGAAACGTCAATTACTTTTGACCACTTAAAAATCATGTTAGTTTAGCAAGTTACTACCTTTATCAAGTTTTTTGTAAAAAAAAAAGTATTCATAATAAAAACCTGTTTTCTACATCTTTTGAACGTCTTTTTATCGTGATGTCACTTCCGGAGTAACCAGAAGTGACACTGATTTGTCGTATGTCTCAAAATGTGCCAATTCAAAGTTGAAAATTGACGTGTCCCAGTGTTTTTTGCAAAACCACGTTGTTCAAATTATATTGAATTTATTCCTTTCATTATGAACGCACTGTATAGTTATTACAAGATTGGTTGACTGGGTGGTACATAACTTGAAAATCTGAGGCCGATACCGCGCTGATATACATATGCATAAAGATAAATGATATTATTACCTTTTAACTGGCGATTTTGTACTAAAATAACAGGAGTATAAATATTTCACTAAACATATTGTATATACTATTTTCTTGCGGACTTTAATTCATTACCCATCGTTAAAATTATCCAAACAACTGTTTTTTTCCTTGGAAAATATTGTTAAACAATTTTGTTTTTTTAATATTTGTATTTAATAAATTTAAAAAATGATTTACAAATATTAAAAATCAAATATTATTTTAATTTTTTTGGTAATGTAAAATAAATTGTTTAAACTGTCATAAAATATAAAATTGTCTCATGTATGTACCCCAATGTGCTTCGTCTTTTCTCATAAAGCATAGAGATTTTGAAAATAATAATAAATCCATTTTGGCTGTATGGGCGTTAGTACCAAAAAAAAATTAAAAAGAAAAGTATTCTTTTTCAGATTAAAATGCAGCGAAATCTTTTTATTTTACAAAATACTATATTCAAATAGTAGGTATATCGAAATCAAATTATTAACGCTAAAAAAAATTAGTACAAAATTGCTCCCAAACTCCTGTCTGAGCTCCCATAGGAGTAGCTGTGTGTGCGCAGCGAAATATAAACCGTGTTTATTAGTGAATCAGTGTATTGCGCGAACAGTTGAGGAAATAATGGTAAATGTTTTGTGTGATGTTAAAAGTAAACATGTTTTACTGATTGTATCAAACTCAGCGGCATATACACTGTGTCCCAGGGTAGATGTAACAAGAGGTGTAATGGACAAAAATATTTAAATTCTAGATGGCGTTTCGGAAATCAGTCACACTTGGTGCACCTTTATTTTTTAATGTATGAAAACATGTCACTAAACAAAATTGTTTAGAGTGCAAGTTGTGCCTACTTACCAAATTTTAGGAATATAAATTTACTTCGTATGAACCAAGCGCGGATCCAAGTGGGGGGGCAATGGGTGCAATTGCCCCCCTTGAATCATAAAAAAAATCTTATTGAAGAAATGACATTATTTCTCGAAAGTTCACAAAGATCTTGTTTCGAAAATATAAATACTTTTGGTAATGTCGTGTAGAAAACGTTCGATTTTTAAAATGTTTTTCCCTAACATTCATTTTCGCCTGCTGAACATGAATTTCGAATCAAAAATTCCCGCTCGACTATGCTGTTCGAAATATTGTAGCGCAAAGTGACAAAATGTAACGTGTCTCCATTGCTATTGCAGTATTTATTTACAATTTTTTTAGTTTATTGATATCAATAGAGTTTTTTTTAATGGTTGTAAATATTCCAATACATTTATTTATTAATATTTTTCCGCTATTCGTTGAAAGATACGCCCAAATATAACACAATATCAGCTGAACCTAGGGATTATTTTACCGTCATGTTGCGCAAAGAAAAAGTATTTTCGTTGTGGTTACGGGCCGTGAAAGCTGTATGTTCCTTCTTTTACAGCCCACATCCTCGTAGTGAATACGGGCCATAAATTATACAATAAAATTTGAATATCTTATTACCTACTCCAGTATTGCCAACTGTCCAAACTTACTACAATTCGATCAACATTTCATATTTCATAGCTTGCTTGTTTGTCCAAATTAACAGACATTTATATAAAGTGTGATTATATTTTGGTGCATTTTTAACGAATATAGCAAGCAAGTATTAATGTAAATCAAAGAATCCCTATAGATTATTAATACACCAAAAAATTTGTTAATAACGCAATAAACAAGGAAAAATTATGACATTTTTGCACTTTAAGCCCCAATATCTCAAAAAGTATAGCCGAGCGGATATTTTTGACTCGAAATTTGTGTTTAGCACGCAAAAAAAGTATATATTAGGAAACAACATTTTCAAAAATCGGACGTTGTCTAATATATAACCTTACCATATTTTTAATACAGAGCCTTCATAAATGATTAGAAGCATGTAATCAATTGGTACCTTTTAACTCGTGATTTTGTGTCTTCCACACGTATATGTCTAACAAATCGTTTTCAACCATCTTTTAAAGACGACACGACTCGACGATTGGTCAGGTTACTACTTCGAATTCATAGGAATGACCATAAAAAAATTATTGTTCTCAAAATGTCTGTATTTTTTCAGTTACACATCATTTCATCATTAGCATATTAGGTATTTTTCAATATTTATATCAGGTGCTCCCCCCCCCCAAGAGAGCACTTGGATCCGCTCTTAGTTAGAACTGACCCTTTTTTTCAGTAGTAATCAGTTTTTTGTTAGAAATAAGATAAGACGTTAAGAACAAGAGTTAGTTATTCATAATACTAATTTTTTTAAAAAGGATCTTTGTGATTTCAGGGCACTCTCAACTTGCAAAAATTATTTTTAAAAAATCAAAATAAAATACCAATTTATTGAAAAAATGAGTAGTTCCAACAAAATAAATTCATATTTCTGAAATTTAGTAAAGAGGTATAAAATGCATGCATTCTAAATAATATTAATAGAATTTTTTTCATATCATATTAGTGAAGATTTTCATACATCAATTTTTGATAAACATTAGTTTCACATCAAGCAGGACTGGATCCCTAAATGCCATTCGTAGTCCATTACATCTCTTGTTACATCAATCCGGGGACACAGTAAAGCTGCTAGCAGGATTTTACGATCTACGTATCCCAATATAATTAATATAACTTTTCTCACCCATTCCATACAATCTATACTAATAAATGCCTTGAATAGAATACAGGATGTTTCATGCAATGTTAAGACACTCTATACAAGTGATTGTTATTGTCTCTTACTTCATGTGCTGTCCTTGCACGCACGGAAATTGTCCGGTGGCTATTAATAAACAGTGGTCGATAGTGCTCTCTAAAACTTGCTCTTGCTATAAATTCGAATACACTTTTTCTGATTTTGAAGCTAGAGTTTCCAAAGTATAACCCCATAACTTATATGAGAGTATTAATGAATAGTAAAAGTAATGTGTATCTGTAAAATTTGTTTAGGCTATTCTAAGAGAAATATATAGCTTGACAATTTATTGTTCAATATGATTTATCCAATTTAAAGTGTCATCGAGCAGTACCCCAAATAATTTAAATCTTTAATGTTATTGTTGGTAGAAAAATCGACTTTTTTGAGTTTTATCTTGATTTAGTTTACGTGCATTATACTAAAGTTCAGCACGACCTTCTGTTTCGCTCATGATATTTGGTAAACTATTGAAATTATTGTCACTATTTCGAAGTGTTTCATCATCTGCAAACATAACAATACTGTTAGGGAATAGGTAATGAAATAAATCATTGACATATATTATAAATAATGGAGGCCAAGGAACAAATTCCTGAGGCATTCAATGTCTCACTTTTCTAAAAGCATATGCACTAATGTTAATCGAGACATACTTGCCTATTTTTCAAATAAGAGTTTAGTGGGGATAACAGTCTTACTTTATAGAAACTAAGATTTTCCACGAAGGAAATATGCGAATCATAGTCGATATCTTTGCTGAGGTCACACAACGTAACAGCAGTATGTTTACCTTCTTCAAGATCCTCGAATATATCACCAACCTACAACATTTATTGTTGAACATATATCCTAAATCCAAATTGACAAGCATACAATAAAGAATATTTTTTTAAATCATTAAACATGTATTGAAGAAATAAGGAAGAATTTTTGAATAGTGGTAAATTGAGTCATATCGTCATTATTTACTATCTTAAATTTATAACATGCATTATGTTACACAGAGCAAATAAAAAATCAATAAAAAAATACAGGTTGTTGTATAATAAAAACCCACGAAACTTTTTATTTAAAATCATTTAAAATATGCAGTTTAAAAAGTTTGTATGGATCAATTATTTTTAATAATATAGTTAAAAACAGAAACACTGAATACCATATATTTATGCCATTAAACATATTAGTATCAAAATGAAACGTGAACACCATTTTTTTACCATCTTATATAAAGAGGTGTCCAAAGATGCCACAATTATATTCCTTTAAATATTTGTTCATATTATATCGATATTATAACTTTTTAACCAGTATTCTTACAATAATAAACCGTTAATGATTAAGTATTTTTCAAGATGAAAACTTGTTTTAGTAAAAACTTAATTTTGTCTGAACGTTATTTGTGGCATACTCTAAAATAATTCATGTGGTTGTAAGCCCCAAGGAAAAAAAGAAAAACTTAATTTATTAAATAATTTGAGACAACCATGGTTACCAGCTGCAACAACGATATTGTATATTGATTCTTCGTCTATTTTAATATTAAACACCCCGATACTTGTAACGGTTAATATATAGTGCATATTTATAACGTTACACCATGTTAGGAAAACGAAATCGTTTGATAATATTGAAGATGTTTTCAACAAAATTTGATAATAATATTATTATTTAAAAACTATAAAGGATCGTAATGTTTTAATAATACTGAATTAGAATGTTACCCAATTATACATTGGGGTTATTTGAAAACTAGCCACCTTCTATCTAAAGATTATATCATATTGAGTAAAACCACGTCGATTTAGTTATCGAGAGGAATTTGATACACACTGTTAAAATATTATTTTCGAGTCCCTCTCCCCCTGCTTGAAAATTTCAAATAACAATCTACACCTTGTGAGGATACTTTTAACAAATTTAGATCATTTAGAATTAATTCTTTGGGTTATTATTTCACATAATGGAATTCTGTTATAATCATCTTTGCTGAGTTAGTGAAGAATTTAAAATTTATAAGTGAAGAACATTTAATTTCAGCACCTTGTGCACTGAACAATAGAAAGACGTGTCAGCTACTTTGGGAAGAGAGGTGGTGGAATCCAGAGGGAAATAAGTAAGAATTTCGATTTTTATAACTTCATTCAGAATTTTATGTTGGACTTTTTTTATTACATACGGAACCAATTTCTGTGAACCTCTGCTCTTTAAATGGAAATTATATCTGTTCCCTGTTATATACACTTTTTTAAATTCAAAATAATATATCTTACATGAGGTAGTGGGTAGCAATTGAATTTTTCAAGTTGGGATAACTGGAGGGGGGGGAGAGGACAGGTTGATAACTAAATCGACATATTTTTACTCAAACCAATATTTTCCTTAGATTGAGAGATAATCAGAGTGGTTAGTTTTGAATTGCAAGCTGTATGTCATATATTTTTCACTTAAAAAATTGACCAAATATAGATAACTTTCTAGGCGGTTACAGAAAAATATTTACCAAAATTACTTAAATGAACTTATACGAGTTGATTTACCCAATGACATGAGGTCAATTTTGATTTTAAATTGCTCATGAATTGTGTCAAAATCTGTTTAATCACACGTTATGGAGGTGTCTTATTTGAACACTTTACTATATCATTTATATAATTTTTCAGATATTCATATCTGAGGGCGACACCCATTTTATATTAAATATACGTCGATTATATGCAGAGATAGGATTTACCAATCGCATATGACGGGCCAACCAGGGTTGGCTTTAGGTGGTTATGTGTCAGATTTACATGCATATATGAAATGATATCTTACCTTGAAATATTTTTTTTAACGAATTCCGTATTATCCAAAGTTGATAAAGTCAATTTATTATAAACACTCACTCAAAGAGAACTGGAGGTATAGGGAGATGTACTTAACAGTAAACTACACACACAAGTATTTTTCACTGCCGCATGCCGATTACAAGAATAAAAGTATATTGTTAATAACTGTTTTAAATGTTTTGTAGCAAAACTTCGGCGCCTTTCGTTGAAAATCCATTTATATTGCGAGAAGGACCGCTCAATGTCGACAGATGTAACTGGCGCATACTTAAAATATGTAAACTTTCGTAAAGTCACCACATTCATACCCGGTGTAACAAAGTGTACTTCTTTGCCGCTTAAAGGTTTGTTACACCTGTCATCGTAATAAATCCGGGATTTTTTTTTAACAGTTTGGAATTTTGTTTGTACCCTCGCAGCAATTTCTCCCTGTAATTGAAAACTTATTGTCGAAGATCGAACACAATGTTTATTGCATCAACTGTAGTAAATTCTAATGTTGACTGATATTGAAGGTCCCGTATGGCTAGAGGAATTCGTAAAAAACTTCCGTGTATGATCTCCAGATTTTCTTGAACAGTTCTATCCATAAATGCCTGTTGCGCCTGTCAAATAGCAACTGCGTTATTTGGATTTAACTGCTGTATTAGGGATTTCACATTTTCAAAATGACAGTAATAATACGATACTGCCTCTAGCCAAGTTCCCCATCGTGTTATAATGGGCTGTGGAGATAATGGAATATTTGGTAAAATTTCATGAAATAACCGTACACGACTTGGTGCTTTAAGAAAAATTTTCTTTGCACTAGATATATAATTATGAACATTAGGGTAGCACCCCTTAATAGCTTCAGCAATCCTATGAAGCCCATGTGCTAAACATGTTGCAGGAAGTATATTCTGATAAGTTTGCTTCGAAATTCTGCCAGCAGCTTTCATATAATTCACTCCATTGGTAAGAAATAATAAGAACTTGTCCTTATTTTCTGCACATTTGACCCAAAACTCTTGTAGACTTGAATTCACTACCTCCGCTATAGTGCGAGAATTTGTAGCTTCTAAAACTTTAGAGGCAATCAAGTACCCGCTCATTGAACAATTTTCCTCCAGTGCACCCACTAAAACATTGGCTACCTTAAACCCCCCAAGCATTCATGGTTTCGTCCACACTAAAACAGATGTACTTCCCAATAAGCTCAGAAGAAATTTTCTATTTAATATTTTCACACTCCGTTGATAAATATTTTTTTCTTAGTGTAGACTCCGACGGCACGTTATTAATAGCTATATTTGCCACTAATACTTTTTTCCAAAAATTGTCTAAAAAGTGGATTGTCTAGTTGCGACCACGGTATGTTACATCCTATCATAAATTCTACTAAACCTAAGTTAAAATTACGTTGCATTTCACTGCAAGTAAAACCACCTACGCTCCGTTTATGATTTTATGAGGAATATGTCTATTAATATTTGTATTGCATGATCACGTAATTGCTTTGTTATATCTCCAATTCCAATTTTCCAATTAAAATTCTTTATTTCCTTTTCTTACATTTCTATTAGGGGCTACTTATATATAGTATGGATTATAGTTCACATTATAACAACAACAATATACAATATTATTATTTATTACAAATTGCTTTGTTACATCTAGTGCAATACAATTGTCTACCATCAAATTGTAAATCGGCAATATCGCAAATACTCTTTGATCGTGTTATATGTTTTCTCCCCTCCACGCTAGGGTTGGCCTTCATTAATGTAAAATACCAATATACTGTAATTTAAAAGAATCTATTGGGCATTACGTTTTAATTTAATATAGTGCATTCCTTGACAAAACTAAAAACTAAAATTAAATAAAATGCACTTAGTATGTTTTTGTAGTTTGGGAATGTTTCAGTAGGTGTTTGCAATATATTATATTATATCTGTAAAAACCATCCCTGGGAATCCGATCGGTAAATCCCACGTATGATTATATGTCATTTAATTTGTTTATCCTACAATCCTGAATAATCAGTGGAAAATATGTAAACTAATATCTTACTATTATTATTATTATGTTGCTAACATGAGTTAAACGTTGCTATGAGTTAAATATTTAGCAAGTTAAAATTATTCTCTCTAAATTCTTTATTATCCAATGGCGGTTGGTAAAATTTGGTTAGGTCATATCTTAGTATTGGAGCATGAGGCCCAAGCCATACTTTAATGAGTAATTAACAAAACTAAATGAGGAAGTTTTGCAGAGAAAAAAATTGCTACTGAAATTTGCGAAAAAAAGTTGCAAAAAATGTGTGCTATTGTGTGTTATTTTTAGACGATTTATAAAATATCCACAAAACATTTTTTTTTTTTAGAATCAGGTGGAAAAAATATTGACATTTCAAGATCCATCAAATAATTCTTTTTTATAAAATTACACCTTTTTGAAATTTGCACAGTGAATCTAAAATAAAATTTCAAAAAACAGAACTCTAGGAAAACTGAATTGGCAAATGAATTCCTTTACTTTGCTGTTTGTATAAGAAAGATGCTTGTTAATGTAACGTTCTACAGTCATAAGCATTTTTTGACACTTTTCATTATATAATTTACATGACTAGAAAAAGTAAGTGAACAATATATAATAACCTCCAAGTATTTTATTATTATTCATTTATTTAACGTCGAACTGTTTCCACTATCAAGGCCAATCACTAATGCCAGGAGATGAACTACGCCCACCTGGAAATTTTGCCGAACCTCCACTCCATCGAAGAGTAGGAATTTTCTGTTTGCCTAGCGTCTAACAGACAAGAGCTCGACTGCTTTACATCTCCTTCGAAAGATGGTATATCACATTCACAGTCCTCACCTAAGATGATCGCATAGCTTTTGCGTTCACGCTGATCCTGGAGTGGGTTGGAACCTTTGATGTGAAGATAACACCGACGTAGTTTTCCACGAAACACCAAAACTATATACTGCATTCGACGCGCGTTTCGCCAACCAAGTTGGCATCATCTGGAGATGATTAAAACTGAAACTTTAATCATCTCCAGATGGTGCCAACTTGGTTGGCGAAACGTGCGTCGAGTGAAGTATATAGTGTTTTGGTGTTTCGTGGAAAACTACGTCAGTGTTCACGCTAATATACAAGCTGCTAGAAGACAAGACGAGATCGCTGAGTCTCACTTGTGGTCCTATCCAAATTGCTGACTGCGACTACCGTTGCTTAACTTTCGTATCGATATACGTATATGTTAATTTGCATCCACGCTCGTCCCATCTCCATAGATATTTGAATTCAGGACAAATTCAATTACTGTATTATTTATTATGACTTATTCTATTTCTGTTACCAATCACCATAGATGTGCACTTATTTGCATTAAATTTTAATTTGTTAGTACAGATAATGTCCCAAAATAGCCCTCATTTATCTGCGCTAAAATATTTTCATAGTTATACCTTGAATCGATAATAAAGCATCATCAGCAAACAAATATATATTCAAGTTTTTTGGTATTCTACATGTCAATAATATAAACTAATAATAGTACCGGCCCAAGAACACTTCCTTGAGGACACCATATCCATTTAGTCTTTCATTTGAAAATGCAGCAATAATCAATACTTTATCACTGACAACATAAGCAACTAGTTTTTCTAATAATATTTATCTGTCCATTCTTTTGACTTCTTGATTTAGATCTATAACTAATGCTATCATTATTTGACCATCATCAATCACTTATCTCCAAGTGGTAATGACTGATTAAAGTGCCGTTTCACACGAATGACTGGATCTAAATCCCGATTGCATATTATATAGCAATCGTCATCTTCAAAGTAACTAACTGTTTGCTTGTATATAACTAATTCCATAAGTTTGTCTAGGATAACAATTTATCTTTAAATTTTCAGACACCTCACCATAAGTGATCGACATATTTACTATATCCACACATATGCACATAATACAGCTACTTTTTTCTAATCATTCATATTTATACATTCATCACAGCTAGTATCCTTGACTTCGTTTATTATTTTACTTAATTCAACTCAATTTTTAATGTTTGGAACAAATTTTTTATCCTATGCCTACTACTGTCATCACCTTATATGCTGTGAATATTTCCTCCAATGTTCTCAACATAATATGCATTAAATCTTTTGGTTATCTCTTCATTTGTACAACTACCGTCAGGAAATTCTATTTTTTGGGGATAACAATTTTTGGCTATCCCGGTTGCAAAAATATGAATTTTCATAGTTTGACCAAAATTTCGCTTGATTCCATTCATTCGTCCAGCAGTTTATTTTAATTAGATGTTGGAAATATTTTTTTATTCTTATTTTGATCCAGTGGAGCAGAAGATACTACCAATAATGATCTTTTTCGAGAATTAATTTAAAATAATTTATAATAAATTTAAATTGGAATTTCGTACAAGATAATAAACTAATACCAGTCATTCATATTTCTTGTCGATTATTTCTACATTTTATAGACTGTACTTTAATAATGTCTACTTTCGACTTTTCAAAATTGTGTAGTACCTACCCCAAATGTGTTACAACACAAAGAAAATAATTTACATTTGTTGATTCTTATGAAAGGCGGATATCATCAAAAGTATTGAGTCATTGGGACCTACCTGGTTGTTTATTTGTCTTCCTTTATTCCTTTATCATTCATGGTCGATGACTGTTTTTTAAAATATTAAGAGTTGAGGGCAGGGCACGGCACAACCGCACACAGCAATACACTTCGTTATTCCAGCACGCGCCAGACATGGCACACTGCCTGAATATGCAGTAAACGTATGGTTTGAATGTTAATTATTAAAATAATAAACACGGTTTATTAATATAATGAAACAAAAGAAGCTCCAATAGGTCGGGCAGGTGGGTCCGAATCCTGGTCGGTTAGTTACTTTTATGTTTTTGATTTGGGATACCGTAAGAATATTAAAAACTCTATTAACACAAAATTATGGTGAATAATTCTATTTATTAAAAATTTTTTCATTAACTACGAAGTTATATTTATGTTTTTTTGTTTTCGTGTGTTGAATAAAAACTTTTATTAAGAGCGGAGAACGAAAAAAATTAATAAATTAGTATTTACCATTACAATATTTCATATAATGTGGTGATAATGTATGGAATAAATTCAATAAGACTTTCTAGGGAGGTTTTTGTAAAAAATCCGCAAACAGGTCAATTTTGTTTTTCAAAAAGACAATTTATTTGGTACATTCTTTGATTGTGTTTCGTTTTCGAACTATGATGTCATCGGCATTTTTTTAAATGGCAACCTATGGACGCTTTTCTGCATACGCTGGTATAAAATAAGTGGATGTTGAAAAAGAAAGCTCGAGATCTGAGAGTATACTCTCAGCTCGAGATATTTGACTTGAAAGTTTCAGTCATTTTAAATGTTAAAGAATAAGCTTGGGCAACGATGTCCATATCACCATACCTAGAATTTAAACACCTAATCAAATGACAGCGACTTCACAACTATAAAAAAAATTTAAATAAAAATAATTTCGAATCAAAAAACAAAATTTTTAATTCATTCTAAGATAAAATTGTCCTGAAAGTAAAAACATACTAACTAATTTTTGAAATACTGATTTAATTATGTAATAATTATTACACTGAAAATTAACTTAAAATGGTCTTAAAGACTTATAATAAATATTCAAAATTTTGATCACGACTGAAACTATGAAGTCGATAAGTTTCCATTTCAACATTCCACGTTTTTTGCATCACGGTATGTAGAAAAGAGTCTTCCATTCGAATCCATAAATATATATATATAGATTTCCATTTTTAAAAAAGATGACTCATATCTCGAAAACAAATCATAATCAAATAATGCCCTTTATTAGGTAAGATGCCTCTTTGAAAAACAAAATCGGCCTTAAATGTTTCCTTAAAATGTTTTCTTCTGAAGATATTCTAAGAAAACTTTCCTAGAAAGTTTTATTGAATTTATTCCATACATTATTACCACATTGTATAATACAAACATAAACACATTGAAATCGCGTAGTTGAACAAATATGTCCTGTGAGATTTATGACGAAGAAATATTACAACTCTAAACATCTTTCTTCAAAAACTTTGCATATACAAAGTCATAATAAATAATAGTCACATCTACGTTTACATTAAATGACCGAAGGGTGTTTCTATCCATGTGTTATTGTGGTGATAGAGGACTAAGCTTATTATTGAAACATGGAAATGGTATTAAATTGATATATCACCATAGTACTCTTGGAGCTAACCAGTGTCAATAATAAGCTTGCTCCGTCTCCGAAAGCAGACATGAATATCAGTGCTTTCCGGTCATTTAAAATAGACGTAGCTGTACCTATTATTTCCTTGAAACAAACAAGATTTTGGTATTAAAATTAAGGCAAATAATTTCATTGTTAGGTGTTATAATGTTTTATTAGTTTTAAGCAATACAGCTCATTTTAGAAGTATAATTATAGTTAACATTTCAATTTTTATTATGATTTACAATATTTATGGTAATACTACAATGCTGAGCATTAAACTTCATACGCGGGATGAAATGTTACACTTTCCTCCCTTGTTATACAAATAGCTATTATCTCCCGCTGAGAAGGAGGCATATGCAAGACTAAGAGCCTACATTTTTTTGAAAAGTAGAAAAATTAATCACTTCTACTATCTAATCGGAGAAAGAACACCCGCGGAAAAAAATGTGATTTCTGCATTCCATTCACAAATAAGCGTAATTGAAATAAATGAATTAGTACATGCAAATATTTGTGATCGTTTACATCCGCATCTACTCATCAGAAGAGATATATTCCTAGTATATATATGGTTTCGCAGTTGAAGTTAGATTCAGATTTAAATCTAAGATTTAAATTTATACAGTTGACCAAATAAGTAGAATATACGAATGTAAGAAGCTCTTTACTTTTATTTAGACATCATTTTTAAATAAATTCTGAACATCAAAATTATCGCAATAATCTTAATATCGTATTAAAACTAAATTTAAAAATTGTGGGGGCTGGAAAAAAGAATATTACCCGTTAAAAATAACTTACGCAAAATAATCGATAATATATTCAAAACACATGATTTTGACGTTTAAGTAATACCAAAGACAGAAAAAACGCATGATTTATTAAATAAAAACAACTTATTCAAATAACCACCACGGACAGAATTTCCACCCCATATATAAAACAGTTTTATATTCGAAACACGAAATTCTGACGTTGTAGAGTAATTCTCAATAGTGGAAAAATATTTACATAAAGAATGAAAAATAACCCTAAGACCTTACATTCCAACTAACCGCCAGGGGCGAGATATTCACCCCCTATATGAAAAATGTGTTATATTAAATAAAACAACATTCTGACGTTACTGACTGTTTCTGAAGACAACAAAGATATTCGTTTTGGACAAGTAAAACAACCTCTTGAGCTCATTTTTGAAATAACCGTCTTGGTCCAGATATTCACCCTCTACACATATAATGTTTTACTAAAAATAAGTCGTCATTCTGTCGTACGTTATTTCTGAAAAGCGGGAAAATACCGAATTTGGACCGAAAAAAATAACCTCAAGAGGTTATATTCCAAATAACCGTCGGGGATGAAAAATTTTGACGTTGTAGACTATTTCTGAAGACAGAAAAGGAATTATTTTGGACAAGAATATCAACCACTAGAGGTCATTTTTGACATAACCGTCTTGGTCCAGATATTCACCCCCTACACACATAATGTTATACTAAAAATAAGTCGTCATTCTGACGTTCTACTTTATTTCCGAAAAGGGGAAAAATATCAATTTCGGAGCGGAAAAATAACCTCAAGAGCTTATAATCCAAATAACCGTTGGGGATGAGATATTCACCCCAAAGAAGGTTGAGAAAGCATAGAAAACATTTAAGAAAATATTTAAAACATATAGGGGTGAATATCTCATCCCCGACGGTTATTTGGAATATAAGCTCTTGAGGTTATTTTTCCAGGCCAAAATCACTATTTTTCCGCTTTTCAGAAATAACGTACGTCAGAATGACGAGTTATTTTTAGTATAACATTATGTGTGTAGGTGGTGAATATCTGGAACAAGACGGTTATTTCAAAAATGAGATTTAGTGGTTGTTTTTCTTGTTCAATGCGAATGTCTTTTCTGTTCTCAGAAGTAGTGAATAACGTCAGAATTTTGTTTTAATTAATATAACATATTTTTCATATAGGGCTGAATATCTCGCCCCTGACGGTTAGTTGGAATGTAAGGTCTTGGGGTTATTTTTTTCGGTCCGAAAATGGTATTTTTCCGCTTTTCAGAAATAACGTACAACGTCAGAATGACGACTTATTTTTAGTAATACTTTGTGTGTGTACTTTACCCAGATGGTTATTTCAAAAATGAGATCAAGACGTCGTTTTTCTTGTCCAAAACGAATATCATTGTTGTCTTCAGAAATAGTCAGTAACGTCAGAATTTTGTTTTATTTAATATAACACATTTTTCATATAGGGGTGTATATCTCGCCCCTGACGGTTAGTTGGAATGTAAGGTCTTGGGGTTATTTTTTCATTTTTTATGAAAATATTTTTTTCACTATTGAGAATTACTCTACAACGTCAGAATTGCGCGTTTCGAATATAAAATTGTTTTATATAGGGGGTGGAAATTCTGTCTGTGGTGGTTATTTGAATAAGTTGTTTTTCTTTTATAAATGATACTTTTTTCTGTCTTTGGTATTACTTAAACGTCAAAATCATGTGGTTTTAATATATTATCGATTATTTCGCGTAAGTTATTTTCAACGGGTAATATTCTTTTCCCCAGCCCTACAATTTTTAAATTTAGTTTTAATACGATATTAAGATTATTGCTACAATTTTGATGTTCAGAATTTATCTAAAAATGATGTCTAAATAAAATTAAAGAGCTTTTTACATTCGTATATTCTACTTATTTGGTCAACTGTGTACATTTAAATCTCAGATTTAAATCTGAATCTAACTTCAACTACGTTTTCGCAAAACACTGGCGACATCTATCGGCAATACTTTCCCTTGCAGCGCGTGCCTTCTTTCGCCGGCTTCACAGTATGAGTACATACACAGAATTTTATGACAAACCAGTTTTATATCTAAAAATAAGTAGATCTTCTAGGAAGAATTGATCTATCAGATAATTTAAGATTAATGTAATACATAACATAGGCATGAGGAAAAACCAATTAATCACTATTTATGTGGCCAATTGGATAATAATGTATGCAACTTTTAAGGGTTTGATTATGTACTTTAAACAAAAAAAAATGATTCTACAATGCTTTGATCTGAATACCAGAGTTACTTATCCAAGAGACAAATATTTTTTACTGTTACTTATATCAAGTTATATGAATTTACCAATGACAATTTATTTATTCCACAAATCCTACTTCCCATTACAACTAAGACCGTGATCGTATGTAAATTCGTAAATAATGTCGCATCATATTCAGGTCATTCATTCAAAAATAATCATAAAATTTGTCATATTTGGTTATTGGTAACCACACATATACATATCTGTGGTACATTGTTAAAGAGAAATTGCATATAGTTTTAAAACAATATGTCCATTGTGCAAACTATTCTGATGGTAATAGTAAAAAACATTATTTTTAATACGTCATGAAATAACACGAAAAATATATAATAATTTTAAATATTTCCATTAAAAACACATTATAAATTAGTAATATGTTCGTGCCCGTGTGGCAATGAAAAGGAAACTAAAGTACAGACTTAACTTTTATTCAGTAGTTACAACCATTCTCGTCATTTAATACCATTTCAATACAATTTATAGGTACGTTCTTTTATCAAGAATGACACATTCGGTTAAAAACTCCAATATGATACATATTATTCATAACTCTTAATAATAACATAAACCATGTATATCCAAGAAAAAGAAGCGAGGCTGGTAATATCACACCCCTGTTAGATGGGCAACTCGTGTTGACCAGGGTCTTGGGCTTCTTGGCAGGGCTTTGCTTGGGCGAAAATACCAAGGCTTAATATTTGGGCTTTAAATTTATACCATATGACGGTTAAAACAGAGAACATAAAAAATAGGAGGTCGTAAGTCGAGCAGGGCACGGGATTAATTCCAATTTCATCTGGAAGTTGAATATCTTCTAAGTGATCTAAACTTTTGTGAAGGCGCTGTAGGTTTTCCAAATGGATTTTCTTCAATCTTATAGGTTGATTATTCTTTTGAAGGGTTAAGACATTAATTTCTGGTAGCGTTAGAGTAGAAATTTGTATAACGTTCTTTTAATAATGAATGATGGAGGATTTAAATTTCATATAACACCCATGAGTTAAGTTTACAAGCACTGGTTGATTTATGTTCTGTAATACAGTAGATTTACAACTTAATTCCAAATTGTGGGAACTTTTGGTTAATACAAATATTGAATTTGGTGATATTTGTTCTATAATATTTTCGTGGAGAGTGGAAGGTATTGATTTACATTGGCTAATATCTTGATTCTGAACCAGGTTGGGTAAACAAATATCTTCTTTCAGTTGAAGCTGTCCTTGGCAAATATTTTGATTTTCAATTTCTGGGCATGGATCGTCAATAGATCGACATGAGTCTTTCCCAATTAGTAGTATCAGTTTGACAAGAATATGGGTAAGATTTTGCATGAGTGTAGGATAGATTTTAAAGGCATTGAAAGCTTCTGGTATGATTATTGGTACTTTAATATTAAAAATATAGTTTAAAAAAACTAAAAAACACGCTTTTAAAGCACATCAAACTAAAAAGTGAAAAATAATTATTAATATAAACTGAAAACAATAATGAACGAAAAATACTAGTATTATTGTGAAAAAAGCGTGGGTTGCTCGATATACGAAAAATATGGCACAAAGCGCCCCACGCTTTTTTCACAATAATAGTAGTATTTTTCGTTCATTATTATAGTTTATATTAATAATTATTTTTCACTTTTTAGTTTGATGTGCTTTAAAAGCGTGTTTTTTAGTTTTTTTAAACTATATTTATTTTTCACTTTTTAGTTTGATGTGCTATGAAAGCGTGTTTTGTAGTTTATTTAAACTATATTTGTATTGCTTATTGATGCTGATATTATAACATATTACGATCCAACAGATATTTCTGAAAAAAAAATATTTCTTTATTTCAGCCATGGGATTTGAACTCACGCCCGAAAAGTCCGTCGTTTCGCGTCGACTAAGACTTGCCCGCTCTGCCAACGACCGAATTAAGAATCACGGAATATACTTACAATATTAAGCCTCTTGCTCTCACGCAGAGGATACGTGAGGAAAGGACTGGCGATCCTGATCAGGGTAATGATATAAACTTATCAAATTATTGTATTGTTACCGGTTATTCGTAAGTGTACAAAGTTTCAATTAAATCTGTCCATTTAAAGTGGGTCAAAATCGAGTCCAAAGAGTCGGTTACAAAAAACAAACAAACAAACAAACAAACAAACAAACAAACATTCAAGTGAAGCTAATAAAAGCGTGTTAAAAATTGGTTGATTTTGGACTCATATTAAATGTACGCCATAGTATTCTTGATAGCTTTTTATATTTTTGAATTTGACTAATTTTTCTGGGTTATAAAGAATATTTAGTTTTTCATGTATGAATTCTAAGTGTTCGTTTCTCAAAATTGAATAATGAATAACATTGAGATGAGCGAAAGAGATAGCATTCTCTATATTTTCTAGTTAATTTATCAATATTTGTGCATCCGTTTGGAGTTGTGTGTTTAAGAGATTATTGAAAATTCTTCTTTTATTTTAGTTAACGTGTTTCCAATTCTTTCGAAATTAGATTTTACGATTTTATTAACATTTTCAGTTTTATTAATAACTTGATCTAAGATAGAGGTTCTAATCAATTATCTTGTGTTGGTTCTTATAAAGTTTATTAAATTTTGAATTAATGTTTTCTAAAGCATCATTATTAAAAGTGTCGATAAGCCATTTTTGGGCTGTACCAATAATATTTAATGATCCTCGCTTTATGCGCTTGGTATTTATATTTTCGTAAAGATTAATATGTTCATACAAAGCATTAGATTGAACTATATGAGCTTGAATGTAACTAAGAGTAGTAGTATTTTTTTCATTTAAGAGCTTTACATTATTTTCTAATGTGAGTATTAATGACTGGATTTTTGTTAAGTTGATTTTATAAATAAAATTATGATATCAATTTTGTTTTGTCGTTTATTTTGACTGGTAAGAGCATCTGCTTTAGTTGTTTGACGACGTTGGCTGCTTCTGAGTTGGCCAGGTGTGGTTTTAGCATAAGAAAGTTTTCGAATATCAGCATTATCGTCTGTCTTTATCGTCATGGTTATCTGGAACAACAGTTTCGGCTTTAGGAACTTGTCGTTTAAGTTTATTAATATGTTTCTTATGTACTTTGAGTTTATCATGAGTATGTAAAAAGCGCCTGATGTGTTTCACAATTTTAGGTTTAAATCGCGGTTCTAATTTTGTTCGATTAGCTTCGGGGTTTTTGATAAATGTTTCTTGATCGGAATTTAACCTTTCAGGTTCATGTCTAGTTTTTTTGGCTTTTTCTGTTGATTTTTCTTTACTTTTTTCGATGGTCTCTTTTACTTTAGGATATAATTGATTAACGGGGTCTTTGTGTTCTTCGATGTATCGGTTTATAATGATTTCTTCATTATGTTCAAAGGGTAAAATATTCGGTTTCCCTAGTAGGATTTCGAAAGGTGAGATTTTGATGGAAGAGTGAATAGACTTATTATATTTGAAAACTGCGAGGGCCACGAGGTATTTTAGCGGTTCATAATGTATTCTTCGCGTAGGACTCTTAAGAAGTACAACAATGTCGAGTGAAATCTTTCAATTGGGCCATTCTGAATGATTTGGTGTAACGAAATGAAATTTAATTTTGTGTAGGTTCATAAATATTTTAATTAAGAAGTTATTAAAGGCTCGTTCGTTATCTGCTGTTATTGACAAGGATAGTCCATAATGGGAAAAATAGGTAATAATTGATTCTATTTGAGTTGTTCTTTTATTGTCGATTGGATAAGCTTGCGCTAATTTCGAAAATATATCGATTATAGTTAAAAATTTCTGTTTTTCAATAAATAGAATGTCGATATGTAAGTTTTCAAAAGGTTTTAAAGGTGTAGGGGTTATCTTTAATAACGGTTTTTGCGGACATCGATCATACTTAGCTTCTTGAGAAATGTCACAATTATTAATATATTCTTCTACCGAAGATGTTAGATTAGGTCACCAAACTCGTTTTAAGATGGCTTGCCTGGTTTCAGTGATTCCGTGGTGTGAAATTTTAGTGTCGTGGTAATTTTTAAGAAGTTCTGTCTGTTTTTGAGGGTGTTTTATATCATCCAAGTATTTTCGGGATATTCGAATTATTATCTTAGGACTTAAATTTTGTTGTAAGATTATGATAAATTTTCGTTCGATTTCAGGCGTTTTAAAATATAAGGCATTGGTAATGGATGGTTGTACAAAGACTTTTAGTTTTAATACGTCTTCATCAGAAGTATGTAGTCTAAAAGTTAAAGTATGTCTGAATAAAGCTGCCGATTTAAAGGTTTGTTCATCTATGCTTGCGTCGATTAATGCATTTGGATTCTGGGAAATGATGATTTGATTTGTATATAAGTTTATAAGGCATTCTACGTATATGCATTCGAGAATAGGGTTTTCTTTGGCTGTATGAATGGTTTGAATGTCAGATGGAACTTTTTGAGGTAGATTTTGCAATTCTTTTATAATAGATTGAACTGCGACTGGATCTGTTTCCGGTAAATTGTCAAGAAGGGATTGATTGTCAGCTATATCTTCTGAGGGATTTACAATAAAGGATATTTTGTCTGATTCGTCTTCAACTGCATTTAATTTGATTTTGTTGTTAAAATTCTGTGGTGGACGGGATAAAGCGTCTGCAGCTGAATTAGTTTTACCTTTACGATATTTTATATCATAATCGAATTCTTCAAGTTTTAATCTCATCGTACGAGATGTGAGTTGGGTTCTTTAATGGAAAAGAGCCACTGCAGGGGTTTGTGGTCAGTGAGAATTGCATATTTACGGCCAAAAAGATAATGGCAGAAAAAATTTCGTTGCGTATATCGTACTTAGTAATTCTTTCTGTATAACTGAGTAATTGCATTCTGCAGGGTTAAGGGTTCTGATGGCGTAATAGATCGGTTATCCGTTTCGACTGAGGATTGCACCAACGACATATTGTAAAGCGTCAGTTTCGACGGTAAAGGGATATGCTAAGATTGGTTCATTACAAAGAAGAGTTTTACATTTTTCAAAACAATTAATGAAATCAGGGGTATGTTCAATCTTTTTCAAACATTGAGTCATCGGTTTAGTGATTTTTACAAAGTTGTAGATGAAGCGGCGGTGGTAACCTAACAGACCAAGGAAAGAATAGATTTCTTTTGCTGTTTTTGGAATAGGGATTTTTTGAATAGATTGTATCTTTTTGGGATTGGGGAGTAATAATATAACCAAGGAATTCTACATTTTTTTGTAAGAATTCCGATTTATCAAGTTGAATCTTAAATTTTGAATTTCTAAAGGCTTGGAAAATCTGTTTGAGGTTTTGGATATGTTCTTGGAGAGGGGTGGAAAAAATAATTACGTCATCCATGTACATTAGGAACTGATGTCGAATGCGAGACCGAGATCACCTGCTGCTCTTTTTGCTGCCTTGAACAATCCTGCTATCACTCCTACAGTTTTGTGATGTTTTACAAACTGCAAGAAGGGATCTGAGCTCTTGAAGATGTTACATGCCATACTCAGTACTACTTTGGCATATGTATACTCCAGGCTCAAGAGTCCTAGCCCCCCCCGTTAACATGGGAGGTATGCACGAAGAACGGACGAACTAGGATGAATACTTCTGTGAATATTCATCATCTTGAGGGTATCTCTGTCTAATTGGCGCAGCCCATCTACTGTCCGCACTTCACAACTCCAAAGGAGTAAAGCAGAACCGGAATGGCAAGCATATCGTAGACACCTTGTTCTTCTCCGAAGGTACAGACAACCAAATCTTTCGGAAACGGTGTTTTTACTTGCCGCGGAAAGAATCCTTTATTTGTTTTACATCCTGGATGTGCCTTTGTTGTACACCCAGATATGTGTAGGTCTCTCCGGCATCCAGATGTCTTAGGATGCTTCCTTCTGCCAGCTGCGCATCTTCAGAGAATTCCCCGCATTGTCTTCTCTTGAGGTGGACGACTGCACATTTGTCCAACCCGAACTCCATATCAATTGCCCGCGTGTATTTTTCGACTACCCTAAGAGCGTTTTGTAGTTCGCGCTCTCCGAAGGCATAAAGTTTAAGGTCATCCATATAAAACAGATGGGTGGCCTTATGCCTCCGGTCGCTGGGTGGTCCACATTGATATCCGCGGGTTTGGCGGAGCCCAACTGACAATGGCAGCAGTGAGATGCAGAAGAGAATAGGACTCAGGGTGTCACCCTGGAAAACTTCTCTCCAAAATGCCACCTGCTCTATCGCAACCCGCTGTGCACCTGATGTTATGGTAAGGCGAGTCTTCCAGAGCAGCAGCAGCTATTCTATGCATCTCACTAGTGGTGCTGGTACCGCAAGATATTCAAACAAGTGTAACAATAGCTCGTGCGATGTTGTATCAAATGCCTTGTGGTAATCAATCCCGGCCATCGATAGATTCTGCTTGTATTGCACAGAATCCTGTGTAATACAGCGGTCTATTAGCAGGCTGTCTTTGCAAACTGCCATGCCTTTCTTAGCTACACGCTGTTCGTGTATGTGATGGAAGACCGGATCAACAGGCCTCAGTGTTCTGGCATACAAGATACGTGTAAATATCTAGCAGGAGTTGAGAAAGTGATCGTCTTTTTTGAGGATAAGCACAATAGGTCCCTTGACGAACTAGTCTGGAATCTGCTGCCTCTCGTTCAACCATGAGTTGAAAACTCGCGCCAGATGGTGGTGAGTGGAAAAAAATTTCTCCCACCACCAGTTGTTAATGCCGTCTGTACCCGGGGCAGCGAAGTTCTTGGTACCAGTAAGTGCTTGTTGGACTTCCCTCCGTATTCATTGCCTGGCACACTTTTTCCGACTCTTCAAGATGTTTGTGGCACAGAGCCTCGAAGTGTGCAATTGCTAGAGTGTCGCTATTGAATGGACGCGTCGTTTCGTAGATTCCCTTTCAGAAGGTTTCGACATCTTTTACAGTCGGCGGATTATCGACAACACGCTGGGGCTCTTGAAAGAGGCGAAAGGATTCGTACAGAACAGATAGTTTTGCTCCATAATCTTCATCCGTCTCTTCAACGTCTTCTTTATAGCTATGAGCGTTCAGATCCTATCTAAATAGTGCTGCTTGATAGTAGGCATCACTGTTTAATTTAGAATGTGGTGTTGACGGCTTAATCCAGCTGCCATGCGCCGGAAGTAAAAACGCTACCATGTGTCCTGTATTCCACCATACTCTGGATCCGAGAAGATGTTGTCTGGCCGACTGTATTTTGCGATTTTTTGTACACGCCGCTTGGCCTTCTCGACCCCGTTTAAAGTGTTAGTTGACCTCTCACGAGGGACGAGTTGCTTCGCGACGTTGTACACGACAGAGTTGATTTGCCAGATGTCTGCATCTTCTGGAAGTTCCTCATCGATGACCGCATCCATTCTAGCCAGGCTTGTCTTTGGGTTAGCCCTGGTATTAAGGCTAACCCTCGTCCTTAAGTTTACATCGGTGAACTCTACATTAGCTGCTAATTGCCGCGGTGGGACTGCAGCTAGAAGTTCTTCCAGCTGGTGGTGTGCACTTACGTATCCTGTCCTGCGCAAAAAGGATACTTGATCTCTCATATGTTGCTAAGAGAAAGCGCAGTGTTCTGGCATCATGTAACCGCGCCATGTATCTCCTGTGCTCAGATCCGCTGCGATCGTAGCAGGTCGGCAAGTCATTTATGTGTCGTCAACATTGAGACCCTGGGGTAATTCTAAAACGGGGCAGTAGGAGCATTGAAAGAGGTTTGGGGAAAGGTAGGTAGCCTGTCATACGACATTGTCTCGTGTATGTGACGAGAGGTTGCCGGTCCAATTTTGCACCCCACCAAAAAATATTATTATTATTATACTAATTATTTTAAATAAGACCGTACTTCGAGGTTATCCACATTTGCTGTCGTATAACTAATTATTTTAATTAAGACTGTACTAGTGCTGTGATGATTTTTAAATCCTGATTAGAGACAGAATAATTTTTTCCCATATTGTAGTGATTACTCCAGTTTCCAAAGATATATTTATTACAGCTGGTAAAACATCTTTGCAATAAGGAAAATCAGATTCTAACATTTGAAGTTAATATTATCTGCATCGAATGCATTTAATTTAATTGAATTGAATTCAACTTATCTACAATAACTTCATCTTTTAAATATTTTGTAAGCCTTTCATTTTAACTTAATCGTATGTTTAATAGTGTTGGTAATATATATATACTGTTTTTTTTTAATCTAACGGTTTTACTGGAACATGCATTTTGAAGAGAAATTCAATGGTATTATTTTGTCCTTTTGTATATGGTATTCTAAACTCACGTGCGTTATTTGAGTTTCAGGGGTAGTTTTCAACCCCTATAAGGGTGGATTTTGGTTTAATTAATAGATATAGCTTGCTATGGTTTCAATGCATATTATCTTCTCTAAACTATAAAATATCTACCACTTCTCACACTTCATTAAGAGTCATTACATTATTACTATAGTTTTACTCCATTTCAAGGGATGTTTTTGGCCAAAAAAATCTGATATGATAAATATTTTTTTTATCTACAGGTTCGAATTTAGCGTCGAAAAACACACTAGATCCATGTATTTTGGTTCGTGATAATAAACTTTTTTTTGTGTGGCTGTGTAATTAACCTATCCATCTAGCGTAAAAATAGTGTCCTTAACAGTGGCATCGATGAAAAACTACATGAATATAAAATGAAAGATCATACATGTTTCTGCAGGAGAAAAAACATGAAGAAATCGAATTCAGAATAACATTTGATGGTAAGCGCACGCGCATCAAACAAAAGATATAAAACTATCAAAGCAAAAATTTCAGGAACTGATTTTGGACTAGAAAGTGAAAAGTGTAAAATCTAAAGTGTCAAAAAACCATAACCTGTCCTAAAGTGCCCTAAACTAAAATGTTAAAAAGGTTCTAAATACGAGACCTAAGTGCACTTATTTTGTAGTTTGTGCTTAGAGTTGCTGCACCCAATTACTTCAGATGTTGCAATCAGACATTCATAAGACTGAAGTAGTAGCTGTAAAGTGTCTAATCCAACACATCCCTCAAATTTTATAAATAGATTTTTTCCATTTACTAAAACAACTGTGTGTTCAATGTATGTGTATATGTCAGTGTGGTCACCAGTTTTATAAAAACAATAAACATCATTCAGTTTTCATGTTGTGTTTCTATATGTATGTCCTGGTTCTCGAGATGTTAATAAATTTATAACGTAATTAAATTTAAACTTTTACATAATAAACTTCTACCATAAGAAAGTGCAGGTGGGCACTTTACTTTTCACAACAGTAAATTAGATCAATTAATCTGAGAAGTTGAAAATTTCACAAACATATCTGAAATGCAGTAGCAATGACATTTATATATGAAGTGTTTTTGCCACTCAATGTTCAAAATTTTGTAAGTATTTAGAAATCAAGTAAACGCATATTGTATTTGATTTTTTTTAAAGTAGAATATTCCACAATTACCACTTTACTGAGAACGAATATGAGTAATAGTAATAATAATATCTACTAATAATCCTTTAAAAAAATCACAAAGTAATTGGATCAAATTTAATAAAATATTGTTTAAAGAAAAATATAAAAAAATAACGTAATAAGTTTTGAGTTGAACACCTTAGGACATATATTTACCGTCTAATTTTAATAACGTATCAAGACATTGTGAAAAAACGATTTAAACATAATAAATTAATTATAATATATAATTATATCTTTATTATACCCACCATTAAAAAAATAAATCAATAAGCAAAAGACGAAAATTTTTTTAACCATATTATGCACCGAGTATACCTCCTCTATAAACCGTACCTACATCTATCTACGTGCTTTATATTATCTGATCGGAGAATAAATAATTATCCGGTATTTAAAAGTGTTCTGTATTAAAAATACTATCCTAGGCCACTCCTCTTGGCAGATAATGTTTTCTCTAATAACTATAATCATGTAAGTAAATATATAATCAATTTGTTGTTAGGGTCTGCTTAAACACCCACGCATTTATCGTATTATTCCTGAGGTACATTATAAAAACGTTAGTTTGCTTTCTGATACAAAATACATTTTTATACTGGGATCAAATTTATTAGTTGTACAATATTCTTTATATAATTGATTAATGCATACTTGTTATTATTACATTACTATTATTAAATTTGTAAGAACTAACACATTAACTACTACTACATTTTATAAAAGGTATGGTAATAACTAATTGTATAATTTCAAAATATATACAGGGTGGGGCAATAGTGCGTCGGACCTCGATATCTCGAGTTCTACGATAGCTAGAAATTAAAAAAAATATATACAAGTAAACTAGACAAAAAAAGAAATTATTTTCGAATATGCAGGCGAGCCAAGACAAAATTACAGGTGTTTTTTCTTAATGGAATGCTATGTATATCAGTACATTTTGTGAGGCCTCTCTAGATCTGTTTATTCCTATATTATTATTTACTATCTCCTAACCAATTGGATGTAATGATTTTTTTGTTGAAATAATGCCATCTCCTGATGCATATTGAAAAAATCACCAAGTCACAATTATGGGTTCTAAGAAAAACTTATGTGAATACTAGTTACGAGATATCTAATTAATGTTTTCGAATAATATTTACTTCCTAAAAATGTACAGGTGGCCAAAAAATTATTTTTCAATTAAGAACTTTTTAAACTGAATTTTCTCACTTTTTTTAAATGGAACACAACGATGTGATGTAGAAATGAAAAGCGAAAATTTTTTGTAAGTACTTCCCTATGGCTAATTGCAACCATTTTCGTTTTATTGAGCCATAAGTACAAAACTCAAGAATAAACTTATAAAATTGAGGTTTCTTCAAATAATTCATTAGAAAAAATTATAATATGTTGCCCGTTTTGATTGACACACGTCCCTATGCGCTTTTGAAATAAGGCCATTTAGTGGAACCATTTCTTCCACTCCATTGAAGTAGATAAATTTAACTGGTCACTTACTGTAATAGTTTTTTGTAAATTTTTTTGCTGTTTTCGTTATTCGACAAGCAATAAAATCTCAGATTAGTATAAATTGTCTTCTACAAACCAACATTTATCGCACTTATTAGTCGTCAGTTATCATTTGTATTAAATTTAAAATATTTCCAAAATGAATTTTAATAAAGCGAATCTTGTAGATATGTCACCTTCTCCAGTAATGTTTTATCCACTGATGAGGCAACTTTTGATAAAAATGAATTTGTTAATAGGCACAATTTCTATTAATATGCTTCGGTAAATCCTCACTTTTTTAGGCAAGTTGATAACCAGCACAGATGGTCTATAAAGGTTTGGGGAGGAATTATAGGAGAACATGTAATAGGGCCACATTTCTTTGATAGTACATTGACTGGAGTTATTTATATTCATTTTCTGAAAAACTATCTACCACAATTATTGGTGAATCTTCCTGAAAGGATTCAAAAATAGGAGCAAGATAGTGCTCCACCATATTATTTAAATGCAGTTAGACACCACTTAAATAATACCTACCCACTTCAATGGATTGGAAGAAATTGACCCACTAAATGGCCTGCTAGATCCCCAGATCTTACAAAAATGGATTTCTTTTTATGTGGATACGTGAAAGAAATTTATAAAGACACACCAACAACAGTACAGCATATGAAAGAAAGGATAATAACTGCTTTTAGATTTATCACACCGACCGGTAATTTTAGGAACAGTAGAAACCTCATTTCAAAAGCGCATAGAGACGTGTGTCAGTCAAAGTGGGGGCAACATGTGGAACACTTATTATAATTTTTTTCTGATGAATTATTTGAAGAAACCTCAATTTTTCAAGTTTATTCTTGAATTTTGTACTTATTGCTCAATAAAACGAAAATTTCTGATGGTTTCAAGCTAGTCCGAGTCTGCTGTTGGAACAAACCTTAAGAAGCATTTTCCCGGGACGGTTAATTTCAAAAAACGGTAATTATGTTTGGCTGCCTAGATCCCCTGACCTATCAGCACCTGGTTACTTTTATGTGGATGCTTAAACTCAAAAGTTTATGGTAACAAACCCCGCAGACTACAAGATTTAAAAAACAATATAGCCAAAGAAATTAGAAACATACGATCATGATCAGACGTACAGAGTCAGACGTGTTCTAGGGGTCGCAGCGTCTCAGGTACGCTGTAATGCAAATGCTATCTGCCACAGTGACATAATTTTTGGTTTCAAATCTACACAATTCATGTTTACTATTTAAAAATGCCGTTGGAAACTAGAGAATAAAAAGAGCTGGCAAAAACTTTAACTCTATGCATTAAACAATTAATAGAAGATAAAGAGTTTATAAGCGGTCCAATAGCCAGGCAGCAAGTACTAAAGAAAAATAGACGAAAGATTGATAATATTGGAGGATAAGTTTTCTGCTTTTCAAAAGGTAACTGTAGAAAAAATTTTAGAATAAGAAAATAAAATAATTTGTTCTTTTAATAATTTCATTTTATTTTCTGATTGATTTGTTCTTCTAATAATTTCATCTCTAAATTACCGTAATGAAATATTAGAACAACACTCCCATAAGAAAACATTACGTATTCATGGTATTGAGAGGCTCCCGATGGCGAGAAGGGCCATTTAGAAAATGTGTTAATTAAAATACTTAACCGTAAATTAAAAATAAAAAAGCAAGTTAATAATATAGAATACTGCTACCGAATAGGGAAAAAAGATCAAAAATAGCCAAGGCCGATTAACGTAAATATGGTAACATATAAAATGAAACAAGAAAAGTATTTACAAAGAAAAACTATTTAAGAATACAAGGATATCCATATACGAGGTAGTAACTAGAACTAGAGCTGCGATTCTGAGGAAGACCATCGAAATGTATGGAAAAAGTAATGTTTGGACTAATGAGGGAAAAATGTATGTGAAAAGTGGAACATATATTAAGCATATTAAAGCAGAATATGAACTATGATGCGCGCACAGAGAACAGCGACTGAGGCACGTTATTGAAATATACATATATATGTAATACTTACAAAATTAATATTTCTAATTTTCCTCGGAATTGCTTTTTTCAAATTAAAACGAATTTTGCAATAAATTAAAAGATGATCTGATATTTGAATATCTTCAACTCCAGCTTCACATGTTTCATATTCATTTTAAAATTTTACAAAAAACAAATCTAATATAGACATAGTTGTATTAGTGATGCGAGTTGATTCGTTGATCAATTGCATAAGGTCGAATGTTTCCAAGATAGAGATAAATTGCGTATACAAGTTAGAATTTAAATTTAGCATGTTTATATTAAAATCACCACAACATATTACATTACTAAAGTTTGAATAAATACCAGTAAAAATATCCTCAAAGTTATCAAAAAATGACATTACATTTGAACTAGGGGGGTCTGTATACAGTACCAACTGCAAGTTCCTGTTTGTTTGTTATTATTTTCAGCCAAATATACTCAACGTAATCGCTGCATTCGCTTATCATATCATTTTTTTAATTTTTTTACATACATATCAATTCCACTTCTTGTTTTGGGATCTTATCGGATAAAATTATACTCGTCAATTTTTACCACATCACAGCTGTGGATAACCAGGTTTCCATCACTCCAATTATGTCAAAATTAGACCTAATTACTTCATCTCTAAATTGATTAAAATTTGCTACCAATGATCGCATTAATATGAATAATATTTAAAAGACCTATAACCTAAAAATAAATAGTAAAAGTTATTAAATAAAGATAAAAATAGAAAAGATGAAATATAGAAAAAGAAGGGATATAGAAAGTAAAGGATAAAAATTTTTTTTAAAGAAAAAGGCAATATGCGTATAACCAAGTGAGCATAACCATACCTCATTATATTTTTATATATATGTATATATATATATATATATATATATATATATATATATATATATATATATATATATATATATATATATATATATATATATATATATATATATATATATATATATATATATATATATATATATATATATATATATATATATATATATATATATATATATATATATATATATATATATATATATATATATATATATATATATATATATATATATATATATATATATATATATATATATATATATATATGTATATATATATATACATATATATATATAAGTAGTTATGGTGGCGTTGTGTCACTAGGTTTATATTTTATATACAATGTACATTATATAAGTAGAAAAAAAAATATAAAAAATATGTATATATATGTATGATGATTGACTACACAAAATTAGTAGCTAAAAAATTTTTTTTTAATCACACAAAGTTAGTATAAATGCAAAGTTACTCAAAACGTAAATTAACTTAATATTTATATTTCTAGAATTTTATTATGAGTAATATTTAGAAATGTTCTACAAAAAACTGTACACTCTCCGTAGATATGCCACACAAATCTTGACAAAATAATTTGAAACATCAGAAATATATAATTAGAGAAAAAATACAACATAAACACAATGCAATTACTCGTCTGCTTCTTTGACGTTTTCTAAATCAGGGTCATCCTCTATACGAAGCACCTGATCATTATACTTGACATAAATGTTGCAATTGTAGCACCACGCTTTTTTCCTTAGAGAATTTCTTCTTAGCATTATCGAGAAGTTTCAAATGAAATTGGGTTAAATCTTCCTGAATGTTTATACCACTGGCTTTCAAGGTCTTTCTATTTTTCATATCATAGCGCGCGCCTTATCATTTGATAATCTTACAAGATTGCCGGAGGTTGCGTATATGAAGCATTGCTGGGCGATTTAGCAAAAACACGATAACAGTTTTTTACATCCACAGCTGATATGTTTCGAATTTTCATTTTTACATTAAATATATCTAAAACTAATTTTGATAAATCTTCATCTTTACAGTCTGGTACATTGAAAATGCAAATATTTAACTTTCTCGTAAATTGCTCCTGAACATCCATTTGTTTTAGTAAATTGTTATAACATACCTTTAGAGGCGAAATTTTTTGGATAAATAGAGCCTGTGATTCTTCTTTAATAATTTTATGAATATCGTGGATTTAAATACCATTACCCAAATTCTTGGTCACTTTCACCAACAATATAATTATAATACTTCTTATATGCAAACTACCGTTTAATTATTACTATTATTAAAGTGTACTTCAAATTTTAACAGTTTTATGTTGAGGCAGAGTCACGCGTCTAGTCTACTCAAGCGCAATCAATATAATTTGGTTTCAGGAAAAATTTAATTGCTGAAGATGCAACTATAGAGGTATTAAATGAAATTGTTAATGGCTTTAATTATAATAAAAAATGTTTAGCAATATTTCTGGATTTAGCTAAGGCATTTGATACAGTTAACCATGAACTGTTACTGAGAAGATTAGAGTCCTCAGGCGTAAGGGCTGAAGCGTTAAAGCTTTTCCTGAATTACCTTACAGAACGTAGCCAGCGTATGAAAATAAATAATATATATAGTGATCCACTCCCAATTAAAATGGGTGTCCCACAGAGTACTGTGTTGGGCCTCATATTATTTTTAATATACATTACCTTTATATGGCACACATAGAAGATCTAGAGGGAGAAATAATATCATACGCTGACGACACTGCTGTTATTTTTATAAGTGATTCTTGGAAAAGTGTCTATAAAATATCAGAGTAAGGAATAGGAAAACTTAAAAGTTGGTTAGATAACAGTGTTTGAATCTAAATGTCGAAAAAACTAAATTTGTAGCGTTCTCATCTACAGTGGCTGATCAACCAGAAGCAAACTTCATAAAATTTCATTCTGCGTCATGTACGAACAAATATGCGGTGATTGTACTGTTATTAAAAAAACCAATTATATTAAATATTTAGAGGTTCTAGTTGAGCAGCACCTGAAATGGAAAGATCATGTTGAATATATAACAGAACAACTTAGAAAGCTATTACATAAATTCTTTCAAATAAGAGATATATTGAGCAATAAGATATTATTAATAATATATGACTCCTTAGATAATCCATTCTTAGATGTTGCATACTGGTATGGGGTGGTCTTTTTATAAACTCTATATATTACCTTCAAATAATGCAAATACTATTTTAAAAACATTGTTTAAAAAGAACTACAGATATTCCACCAAAATGTTATACAAGGAGCTAGGCTTATTTACTGGAAGAGAGAATTTTTACTTACCATGCTCTGCTGTGGTCATTAAAAAATACTACAAAACTGTTAAAACCATCCTATGATTATTCAATTCGAACAAAAGCAAACATCTCAGTTACATTACCACGATGTAACAAGAATCATACCCAAAGAAAGATTCATTTTTTATTATGGTTCAGAGTTGTATAACCTGTTACCTAAAAACATAAAAGAAATAAAAAATAAAACTAAATTACAGAAACATCTAAAATTATTTATTAGAGATAATTATGAAATTATTAAAGTAATTTATAATTAGTATAGGTTAATATTACTTACCTCAAATCCAGGTCCACCATTTTCTTACTTTCTAATTTTTTCGTTTATTAATATGTATAAAAAATATTATGAATACTACTATGTTAAACTTCCTCTTGTATCCTCAACTTTCTGCGTTTTTATTGGGTCTTTTTTTTCTCTTTATTTTTAATATTTTCTTTTTTTTTCCTTTTCCTTTACTACTATTTATTTCCTGTTTGTGATATCGCACACAAACTTTTATAGTTTAGGCAGATCACGAAGAGAAGACAGGGAGGGAAAGAAGCGGGGGGTAACAAAAAGGGAACCATAAAGACATGAATAAATAAACTTATAATAACGTAATAATATAATTTAATGTAAGTAAATAATGTAATTGAATTTTTTAGATCAATAAATGAATTGAATTGAATTGGATTGACGAAGGTGTTCTAACTGCAGTTATGAATAATTTTCATCATTGCATTAAAGAATCCATTCAATGTCGTGGAGCACACTTGAAAAATGTAATTTTTTAAGAGGTAATGTGCTGAAAATAAACTGCAATTTATGAGTGAATTTTTTAAACATTTGTATATCTTAAATCATACCTGTGCTCTGGTAGCATTCTAGAAAGCATCACATCCTCAAACCGCACCCTGTATATTGTTGCTTTTCCTACACCCCGCATATTATTAGGTAAGTAAATTAAATTTCAGAATCATTGGATGGAAAACATAGGTACACTACTTCATCAATTGTTGTTTTAGAAAGTAAAGATATTTAATATTGATAATTATACACATATTCAACACTTAATTGTTTTTTTACCTACATGTTAAAATTAATTTTAGTAAATGCCATAATTATATAATAATCCTGCAGTGCAGTGGCGGATTTAGGACGCGCAGATTGCGACCCCTAGAGCTTCTCACCCTAGGTGTTAGGTATACGGAAAAGTTGGATTTTAACAGCGAATTTTATCTAAATGATTACTAAAAAAAATTGCTATACATATTATACAAGAATTTAAATATTAAGATTTTATTATACCTTACAAAAACCTTGAGTTTTGTATGTACATACAAAATTCACTTGCGCTGGTTAATATTGTATTATCATATAACAGTACATAAAATATGTAAGTATTACTATAAATATAGTCTCGACAACATCGCATTTCGCATTAACGTATCATCAGCTCTCAGATTGCTTGCTTTCTTTGAACGAATTCGACTGAACACATATAAATGCACGCTCGCCGATTGTTTTCGTTGTCTTTCACTTGCGACCAATGCTAACTCCGACAACAATAAAATAGTAATAGGCATTTTCGCAAAAAATTATATGCATTAATATTAGTTAAAATGATACATTAAAGCCTTTACTGCCAGTATCTGAAATTTAGTTGGAAAATGAAACAATCATAAATCATAACAGCAGCCGCAAAACTACCTGCATTATTTGAATCCAATAAACGCTTGCTGGTTGGGCTGAAGTCATACGCTCGCAGCTCAACAGCTGACGAAAGGTCCATTGTACGTACAGCGCTGGCAGAACGAAGCCATAGTACCATTATTTAAAATGTTATGGTTTTATTATATTGTTACGTGTTTGCTATCTTCACAAACACCTATACTCGTAGATTCGTTGATTGAAAGTCCAGGTAACACTTCCCAAGCAACATTCTGACGACGAACCGACGCGACGTTGCTGTTCGCAACTGAAAGTCGGTGTGCGACGTACAAAACGTCGGGCTGACCCATATTTGTACTAATCTGGTCAATAAAATATGGGTCGATTCGACGTAGAGGACCGACTTTAGTCATTGTGATTACCGACCATATGTTCACCAAATTTTACGTCGGCTTAAGTTGGTTGTCAGGCTATTACCAACCTTATTTAAAATTTGCCCTTAATCTGACCTACAAACGTCGGGTGTAGGTAGTGAAACTAAGCAATTTTGTATATTATTCTATTTGTCGTACCATACCTACCAAATACTTCGAATAAAATTTTAATAAATCTGGTGGGGTAAAAACTGAAACGAAAGAAATTTTGTTGATACATATATATAAAGTAGGTCGAAAAATATAGTGAACCCATAAGAATAATGTTTATTTTAAGAACGAAAGTACTATTTTTATTTTTTTACTTTCAAAAAATATTTTCCCTTTCCAAAGAAAGCGCAATTGAAATATTGTTTAATTAATTTTACGAGTAAATAAAAACTTCTTTGCTTACTTTATTTGAAAAAAGAGGCAAATTTTGTGTATTTAAAATAATTGTACACATAATCAACATGGCCGCCTCTTATTTCCTTCTGTGGAACCAGAAAATATGGCGAAGGCGGGAATAAGTGCAACTATTTTTACTAACAGCAACGTCACGGTTAAATAATTTTACCTGCACCAACCTTTAGTAGGTTTTTAATTTTGAGGTTATGTTAGACCAAGGCCCAAAAGCCTAACACCAACGTCCAGCCGACGTTGCTAGACAACTACGTCGGTCAGCAACGTCTAACCAACGTTGGAATGTTACCCAAAAATTACCTAAATCTACTTAATCAGTTACCAACGTCTAATCAACGTTGGATAATAATCTAAAAACACACTCAACGTATTAAGTAAATTTCGACATCAAACCAACGTCAGTAAATGTGCTAGATGTAAATAGTAGGTTTGCGAGGTTCAAGCTACGTTGCTCCGACGTTGTATCATAACTATAAAATTTAAGACGCTACTTGACTATTATTTATAATAATTCTGGCCTTATAATTAGTAAAAAAGTAGTCGGTAGTCGGTAAAATGTTACTTGGGATGAATGTAGCTACCTATCAAGTTGATTACCAACGTTATACCGAAGTAGGTGTATTACAGAAAAATTAATCGGAGCTACTTAAGTTAGTTATTAACGTCTAACCAACGTTGGTTAATAACTAAAAAGGACCAAACCTATTAAGCCACTAACCAACGTCAAACCAACGTTGGCAAATGTTCCATAACAAACTTGACCTATTCAGTTAGTCACCAACGTCTACCCAACGTTGGTAGGTTACTCAAAATTTAACCATACCTATTTTAGTCAGCTGTCAACGTCTAACCAACGTTGGTAAGTTATTCAAAATATAACCATACCTATTTTAGTCAGTTGTTAACGTCTCATCAACGTTGAATAATGACTTGAAAACATATCAAACCTTATTAAGTCGTTTTCCAACGGCAAATCAACGTTGGTAAATCGTCCAGTCTTAAGCAGTAGGTTTGCGAGGTCGACGCAATAATTGGTTCGACGTCGTATTACAACTACAAAATTTAAGTTATTACTCGACTACTATTTGTAATAATTCTGACGTCGGAATTAGTGAAAAAGTAGTCGGTAGTTGGTAAAATGTTGCTTGGGTTACGCACTACTTTATTGACTAATTAATAATTAACAACAATAGATTAATGACTAATTATAATCACAATTAAACACTTATAAGTATCTTTCTTATTTCTTCTTTACTCGTTCACTTTCAACTTAAGACTGACTCTCGGCCCACCGTGCGTCTTATTTATACATCCATTCACACGGTCTAAAACATTCCAGAATATTCCCGGCCGTTCTCGTACAATTCCAGTGTTATCTAACCAGTCTACACAGTCCAGTGGTGTAACAATATGGTTTAAAATGGTTAATGTTTGTTTATTACAGAAATGGAAGAAAATGTTCAGAAAGGCAATTCGTATTTTTGACAAATGTACACATTATTATGGTGTTTATAAGATGGTTTTATAAACAATATAAATTGCATTTTGCAACATTTAACAAATAGTCAATAATAACTAGTATTTATGGAATACATAGATATTATTAGGTGCCTACTTATTTTATATGCATAACAGTTTTGTGTGTTTCAAAAATAGTAAGCCAAATGTCTATAGGACATACCATTGGCCAAAATAAGACAAAAGGTCTTAATGAACCTCATTTTATATAGGTATAATAATATAATTTATATTTTATTTAAAGTAGAAATCTAGAATAAAGCAATAAAATGAAGAAGATTTTCTCAGTGACTACAAGGATACCTATTCCAGATTACCTTCATTTACTATGTCGTGCATCAAGATCTTGGATTTGCTTATGAAATTTAATGGTCTCAAACCTTATTATTACCCACACGATAATCTATACACAATATTTAATATTACACTGCAAATATTAACTGAGCCTGATTACAGTAATTTTAATAAATCACGACGATAACATATTATTAATATTTTGCGTTGGTGGGCATAAGTTCTTCATTCATATATTTTTACTGCGTGATGACTATTATTGTTATTTATCCTATATTAAACTAATTAATTATTATTGGTATTGGTTTTAATAATCAATTAGTTGAGTAATGTTAGTTGCGGTGAAGATATTACGAAACTTCACAATTTAAAATATATCGATATTAATTGAAAATAAGGTGTAAAATTTAAAGACTTTTTAAACCTAATAGCGAAATGTTTACTAGCTTTCTATTCTATTAGGAAAATGGTTTTATGTTGAAATTTGACGATTTTAGTAGCGTTGAAATTTAAATATTAAGAAAGGAAAAGTACATCCTTGAAAGGAAAAATTAAAAATTCTCTTAGTGTTATTAAGCATAAAATTAACCATAAAATACAATGTATTTTATAGCATATATGTTTTATTATATAATAATTAGGCTCTGTTATTATTCAATAATATCTTTTATATTTCTTGGATATACGTGGCCTGTAAAGAAATAGTAATACAAATATTGAAAATAACAGTACTAATTATTTGTTGGTCATTTGAGGGATTATACGAAAAATATATAGACAAGACACCCAACATGTGGAAGAAAACGGAGTAGAAGAAGTGGAACTGCTATTGCAGAGGAAATTTTTGAAAGGGAATCAAATAAAAAACATTTTTTTGAAGTGATGACATTCCATATAAGTGTGGAGTAAATAATAATGATATTGATAATAACAATTATTATATTAGTATGTTATGTCGCAAAACAATGGTAAGAGGTGGTGTATGTATATTTGCCCACAAAAGTATGTATTTAAAACCTCTTAAATATGAATTAAGATTAGAAAAGCATTTAGAAGTCTATAGTTGCGATGGAACTGGTGACCATAAAATCTAAATTAGTAATTATTCTAGTATATAGAACCCTAGATGGTGATTTAAAGTTGTTTTTAGATAAAATGTATGATATAATAGGTGATTTATATCAAAATGAGCGCTATTTCATAGTATGTGGTGACATAAATGTTAATATAGCTAATAATAACTATGAAACTATCGTATTTTTAACTTATTCAATGAATTTAACTTAAAAGTTACATCAAAGAACCAACACGCACAACAGGTAGAAGTACAGCTATAATTGATGTCATCTTTTCAAATTTAACAGTTTGTGATATTTCAATTAATGATACTTTATTTATCCGATCATACCTACCAGATGTGTAAAAGTCCAAATAATATAACAATATTTACGCATAACTTGTCAGAGAATAATTTAACTACCATAAAAAATTTATTGATAAACGAGGATTGGCAAGAAATGTTTAATGGCACAAATTTAATTGAGAAATTTAGTTCGTTTTACTCATCTTTTATGTTTTATTTTAATTATGCCATAAACAAATTAAACTACACAAAAAAAGAAAAAAATGGTTCACTGATGATTTAAAACAGCTACACCATCTCTTGTGTGAATTACATAAAATAAGTAAAGATTATCCTTGATTAAAACAATTATATTCGGAAAATGATGCACAAAATGTAATGAAGGAAAGTTGGAAAATAATTAATGATACAAAAAATAAATCAAAACAAAATATTACGAAAATAACAGTCAATGAGCAAAAATTTACCGACACTAGGGACATTTGCAATTGTATTAATAATTATTTATTAAATTTTCAGTGTCCTTAACCTGATTATAATAAGTTGGTATTACAGCCTAATAATTTAAATAATATTTATTTATTTCCCACCAGCCTAGCAGAAGTTAGAGAATCATTGCTTAAAACAACAAGCTGCAGGGATAGATGAGGTAGGCAGTCAAGTACAGGGAATGGTAGTTGATGAAATTAGTACTCCACTGTCTTACCTGATTAATAATTCTTTCGCTAATGGCCAATATCCCGATTGACTAAAAATTTCAAAGTCCATTCTGATTTATAAAAACAGGGGAAGTAGAATGGAGGCATGCAATTATAGATATCCAGAATCAGTTAGAAAAATTTTTGAACTCTACTTTAACAATCGACTTACAACATTTTTAGAACGTCACAATCATATAACCTCATGTTAGAATGGATTCAGAAACAATAAATCGACAATAAGCTGAACAAAAAACCACAACCAATGGCTTTATTTTTGGACCTCAGTAGAGCTTTTGATACATTTGATCACAGTTTGCTTTTATAAAATCTCTTTAGATTTGGAGTATGTGGAGTGGCCCATCAATGGATCACCTCTTACCTAAATAACAGAAAGCAAGTTGTAATCATAGACTCATACCAAATATATTTTAGGAATTACTGGTGTACCACAAGGCTCGATTCTAGGCCCCTGTTGTTTTTATTTTATATTAATGATATGCCGAATTCCTGTATATCACCAGATGCAGCAATTGTTTACGCAGATGACACAATTTTTTTAATATCTAATATTTTCTTGGAAACGACAATCAATAGAATCAGTAATCGAATTTTTCAATTGGTGTTTGAGTAATGTTTTGGTATTAAATGCTTGCAAAATATTTTATATGTCATTCTTGTCCAAGAATATTGTTCATAATTCTAGTATATTAATTAAAGCCGATCATTAATCAATTCTACAGACAGAGGACATAAAATACTTGGGACTAAATCTAGATCACAAAATGACACTGATAATTTATCCAAGAAATTAAGCAGATCCTGTTTCATTATTAGGTATTTAAAATCCACTGTATTGGAATTGGTTTATTTTGGTTTGGTTCAGGCTAACCTATCTTATGGATTAATGTTTTGTGGAAACTCCTCACATGCTTCTAAAGTATTTATAGTACAAAAAGAAAATTGTAGGCTGTATAGTTGGTCTACCTGCACAAACTCATTGTAAAGAAGTATTTATAACTTTATCTGTTCTATCCTTACCATCTTTTTTATACATATATTTTTAATCACAACATAAAAAAAAAACAAGAAAATATATTTTTGAAAAATAATAATATTCACAATTATCGCTGCAGTAATGAACTTCGGATGCCCTTTTCTAGACTAAGACTGGGCCAAAATTTACACATTTTTCAAGGCAAACAGCGGAGTAAATTTGTTAAAACCTCAGTTGTTTGGCGCATTTCACAATTTTAATTTATTTAGAAATGCTTTGTTAAAATATTTAGTGAGTAGAGCTTTATATTCTGTAGATGAGTATTAACAGTCGTATTTTTAAATTAAATTTTAATGTCTAATCTTAATATGATCGGTTATTGTATGTTTTATTAATTTTTGTTTTAGTATCATTTGATTAATCTAATAAGTTATACTATGTATAACTTGATAAGATAAGTAAAGTATATTATTATTAGTATTTTTTTTTGTTTTACCCAACGTGGCTCCGAATCTCACGAGTAGAGTGTTAGCAAATTACCTACAGCTATTCCCCACATCCCGCAGGGTTAGTGGCTGTAGATCCCAGAATCATGTGCCCTAGGCAGACATAGAGAACCCAGAATGACTGCCTTCTGCATTTGGCCTGCCTGCCACAAGGCTGATTTTTGGCAGGCCGGTGTATGGTCTTCAATTTCGAAAGCAGCGTAAGCTTTATTCCTCCGAGTACACCGATTATTAGAACGACCATCTTGACTGAGTAGCTTGGGTATTTAAGCAAATTAATAAAATAGTGACGTTAGCTAGTTGATTGCCTTATTTGTAGAATTTAAAATTTGGTCAATCAATAATTTTGAAAATTTATTGGAAATAACCTTAATCAAATGTTATGACATTATTTTATACACTGGTCCATTGATTTTTTGAACGTTTACTAACGTCTACCAAAAAATAATACACAGGGTGATGTCATCGATATTGAGAGCAACATTATAAAAATTGAGTACGATCCTGGAATATTTCAAAAGTAAATTGTGCCTTTGTTTGGAACAAGAGAGTGTAATATTTGTACCAAATTTTATCCAAATATTCAAAGCCGTTCCAGAAATCTAGCCGACTACAGTTTTAGTCAAAAACGGTTCACATTCAAGGGTGCGTAATAAGTATGTGGGTGTTATGAACTCTGCTAAGTGTATTCTCTCCCATTACATTATGTCACTTTAAATCAGAAACACCCTGTATATATTATACTTATCTGTGATAAGTTTCTTGTAAAAGTTAGAAAATAATAGTTTAACAAACATTTCTTCAGTTGTTAGATTTATTTTATTACCTTCTATGTTGTATGTAATTTTACTCTACATGTTATATATAGCACCATAAATGTATGTATATAGTTTATGTTCTCTTGCATGTTTTTTGCCATTAATAAATAACAAACTTAAATATTTGTTTGCAACATTTCCTCTAATTACATCTATCAAATTAGGCAGAAAGCTCGAATTATTTACACACTAGACAAAGCGTTGGTTATTTTGCATTATCAAAACGAAAGTTTTCATCCTAGTCTCTAAATTAATTAGTTTATAAACTAATTAATGAACATTAGCTATTTTAGTTATCTTCGTTAATGTAAATAAACTAGCCAACTTCTTAGATAGTTTATGAACTAACTGGCAATTTTACAGACTAACCAAATATGTTCGCTAATTTAATTGCATACGCATTTTCTAACCAAGAATGTATTTAATTTCTATACTACTGAGTTAATTTATAAACTGGAGTTTACCTTAGCCATAATGAAACATAATATTCAGCTACTGGAGCAAAATATTGTTATATCCAACTTTTGGCTTGGTCTGATTGTATATTATTTAAGATATATTTGTTTCGTTTTTTATTCCCTTTGGATAAAGGTTAGCACTATTTGTTAAATTTATTTAAGAGTTTTGGGTGAATCTTGTTTGTTAGTTTTCCCGTTATTCAATAAATGCCTACGAGTTTTAAAATTTTGACTCTCTTATATGATGCCGATGTTACTATATATTCAGTTATTCTAATTATCATCATATTAAATTTTTATTTTTATCCCTCATTTTTTTTTCCTAAGCAGAAATTAATCTTTTCCTTTATCTAATTTAAACTTATATACCCAAGCTGCATGTAACTTTCGCTTGAAATGAACTTTAATTAATAAGTATACAAAAATAAGTTTTGCTATTCATTTTACTTTTTTATTATATTATATGGTATTTATTATTACATTTAAGTTTAAAGGTGAAGAATTACAAAGCTTTCACTAAGCTGAAGAATAATTATATATGTAATAAAAAATGCTTTAAAAATATTAACTTCGGTTAGAATACTATTAACAGTATGTAGATAAATAATATCCCACGTGAAATAGTAACAAATGCAGCTAAATTATCAATTGGTTATTTTAACTGATCTAGGAGAGAATAAGTTATTGAGGTATGTTGCCAACTCAATCTAGATCAAAGTTTCCAACTGTACATCTAGATTTTTCCATTTGGCCATTGTCGCTAGAACTGCTAGCAAAAGAGTTAATGATTCCGAGATTATCTTGGTCGGAGGTCCAGAGTGCTACCGCTTCCTTGTAGAGAGCCGATATCAGCCAGCAGCAAAGTCTCGCAGCAGTCGTACTTCTTGAACGTTATTATCTGAACCGGGGGCCGTATATATTTAGTCGGCACTGCACTCAGAGCAAGGCCATATATTGAGCACGGTGCCTCCAATAAACAAACTGTCCTGGCAGCTCTGCCAACATGGCCTTTTTCTACATACTCTTGTGTTATTTAATGCATTTTCACAAATTAAATTAACGTGTAACCCTACCGATATAAGTCTCATGAGCAGCGTTTGTCATCCACTTACACCTCCGTAACAATTTATTTGACATCTAAAAAAGTATTTAAGTAAACCTTTCCGTTCTTTTATGTTGTTTTGTATCAGTAATAGAGAAATGAAAGATATGTTGCAAGTGATAATTCATTAAATCAGATCTTGTAAAATTCTTATACATATATAAATTTAATTTAAACTTTGTTTTCATAAACCTGAAAATCATTTGACACATGCAATTTAGAAAAAATTGTTTGTTGGCTGTTCTAGTGAATCTTGATTTTGCTTTTTATTATCGGTTATTGTTATTTCACTTGTTTCATGAACATTATTCTCTTATTGAAAATGTAAAACTAAAACACGTTTTGCCAGGGGGGATAAGGCAGTATTCCCCCCGTCCGGGTGCACTTGATCTAGCATAACATTTTTTTTTAAATTTACAGTTACAGTAGAGTCTCGATATAGAGAAACAATTAGTGCACTGTTACTCCATCGAGGTTGTTCATTATTTAAAGTTTCAGATGAAAATAAATACAACAGTAAAATCTAATGTGTATTACATTAAACGTTACCTTTTAAATGTTGAACTTTGAAATACACAAATTAGTCAGTGAGAAGAAAATAAATCGGTTAATTTTTTTTTTTTTTTTGTTGGCTTATTCTAACTTTTTTGAACCATCTTAGCTCTCAGTCTTGAAGAACGATTATATTAGAATAGGTACTCTACTTCATCGGGGTTTTCTTCAGCCTACAGGCAAGACATTATTCAAAATTTTGAATGCTTCACCATTGGAAATTAATTTATTGATCACAGAATCTTCAGTAATATAATTGTCGTCATCAATTTCAATGACGTCTTCATTGTTCTCATTTTCAGACACGCGATCCTCATTCCAAACCTCAACACAGTTGCTCTCATACACCTGTAATTAGCATCCTAAAACTTATGTACATGACCATTCATTTTTATACATACATTAGGATTGATGATATTTAAAATGTTCATCACTTCTATTTGTGCATATTCTGAATCTTCGTCCAGTGGCGGATTTAAAATTTGATTAAGATGGGCAACAGTGGCGTATTTAGGGGATAGTAGTAAAAACCCAAGTAGCAAATTTGCGACCTCCGCCCACATCTGCACAGAAATTACGTTCTATTAGGTGTAGAAAATCGTCATCAAGTCGCCCAGGACCTCTGGCTTATCAGTTGTTTGTTACTAAAGTAAAATACATTTTAACAACGTCTGGCCGAATTTAATACATGAATATGAACGATGGTGTATATTTTATTGGTTTATTATTGACGTTGCGGAAACGCAGTCATAAGACTGAAATGTCAACGTATGGATTAGTCATTCTGTAACGTTTTATGGAAGACGTTTGTGGGGTGATGCGTGCATGATAAAGAGGGTAAAAGAAGAAGAACTAAAACAAACAACATAACATATATATTTTTGTTGTGTTATTCTATTATTCTCATGATTTTCTTTGTAGCGTTCCCTTCTCAGTATCAATGGCGAAAGACCGGTAATTTAAATATTCAGCCAGTTTTTACAACTAAGCAGTCAGATAAGGTGCATATTTTAGAAGTATTCATATATAAATACGGCCAAGATTGCCTACACATCTCTGCTATTTTCTTAAGACCATCTCGAGGACGAACATACAGTACGTCCATAAAGTAACGCATAAATTCATTATTAGGTAAATAAACAATATTATTGAAAATTCCCGAAACACGTCAATTTTTCATTTTAATTTACTGTTTTTTTCAAATAATAATGCAATATACAGGGTGACCTATCTTCGAGTAATGACGTCATCCCCGTTTTCTTTTAAATGGAACACCCCACTTTTTTCTCAATTTTTGGATGTCCTTTGCTGAATTGATTCCAAAAATGTATAACAAGTTGCTTCAAATTGGTACAGGGTGGCAACAATATCAAAATTACAAGTTATTTACAAATGAATAAACGTACTAAAAATTAAATGAAATTAACGTATTGTGATACAACTACTTTGATAAACTATTAAAAAAACACCCCAACCACGTTTATTAATGATCTTGGCCCCTCGACTATACCGTACTATTTTTTATTGTTTGTAGGTATTTTTTGCCATTTGCTTTTTTAATTGACGTTAAAAAACTGTCATAAAAAGTTCACTTCTGTATTGTTAACGCTTCAAATTAGGTACGTTTACATGAAATCTAAATCTAATTTATCATATTAAAACTGTTTTTTGAAAATGCCTTTAACTGAAAGAGAGAGGATTGAAATTTTAATGATGATTGGTGTTGGCGATAGGATGCGAACTCAACAAGAGGTATGCAGATTATTCCATGAAATGCACCCAGTTCGTGAACCTATTTCACAATCTGCGGTAAGCAGAATAGAGCGAAAATACAGAGAATTAGGACATGTGAGGATGCACCAAAGCAAGGTAGACCTAAAGTTAATGAAAATATTCAACAAGACGTAATTTTGTCGGCGCAGTAGAAAATCCACATTGTACAGTACGGGAGTATCTAGGGATTTGAATATTGGAAAGTCTTCAGTGTCGAACATTTTTAAAAAGGTAAAATACCATCCTTATAAAGTACGCGTCATCCATGAATTGGCTGAAGACGACTTTGACCGAAGAAATGAATTCTGCGAGTATATGATGGATCAAAATAATCGAAATAACAATTTCATTGCTAACGTTTTATTTTCCGACGAGGCAACGTTTTACTTGAACGGACATGTTAATGGGCAAAACACCCGTTATTGGTCTTCGGAAAATCCACACTGGATGCAAGAATACCATACGCAACGACCACAAAAGGTCAATGTGTGGGCTGGTATTGTGGGAAATACAATTGTTGGTCCATATTATTTTGACTAAAATTTGACAGGAGCATTGTATATGAATTTCTTACAAAATACATTAATTCCTGATTTGACCCGGCTTTTTCCTGATATTTAAATAGCCAATACTTTAGACAGCAGAATCTGATTTCAACAGGATGGCGCACCGCCACATGTTGCTGCAGCTGTGCGCGAGTTTTTACACAGAACTTTTCCAGATCGGTGGATAGGAAGAAGAGGAACAGTGGAATGGCCCGCTAGATCACCTGATCTTAGTCCACTAGACTTATTTTTATGGGGTTATTTAAATTCTAAGGTCTATACCAACAGACTTGGCAATATCCGTGAGCTAAGAGACCGAATCAGGCAATCGCAATTAAAACTTAATCGCTTCTTTTTGTGTGATACAAATTTATAAATCATCAAGAAGTATGTGTGGCAATTTCATTTAATTTTCAATTAAATAAAGTGAGAGAAATAAATTTTACCCTCTTTATTTTACTTTTATTAGTAAAGATCGCTTTATCAGAGCATCTTTCCAATTTATTATATTGCGATTGAGACTGATAGATGGATAAAGCCAGAATAAAACCAGAAACCGATCTGTGACTGGCATACGTGCGGCCAGAAGGATTTCCATTTATTTCGTAAACATATTTTACTAGTGGGCAATCGTAATTAAAGCGTAATTACTTTTCTTTGTGTGATAAAAATATATAAATGATCAAGAAGTATGTGGCAACCTCATTTAATCTTCAATTAAATAAAGTGAGAAGAATACGACTTTGTACCTTATTTATGTATTATTTTTAGTATTAATTACTATTTGTAAATTAATTTTACCCTCTGTATTGGAATACTTTGGTATTTTAATTTTTATTATACCTTTATTAGTAAATATTTTATTGCGATTGACACTGGTAGATGGATGGAGTTACCATCGTCTCATTGATACTCCACTTTCACGTAGAGACTTATGATTCTGAAATTCTCTCTTTATTTATAAAGAAGAACCAGAAACCGGTCTGTGAGTGGCATATGCTACGGCCAGAAGAATTTTCATTTATTTGATAAACATATTTTACTAGTGGGCAATCGCAATTAAAACTTAATCTCTTTTCTTTTGTGTGATTCAAACTTATAAATCATCAAGAAGTGTGTGTGTGTGCGTGTTTAACTTCAGTTAAATAAAGTGAGATAAATACCACTTTGTACCTTATTTAGGTATTATTTTTTAGTATTTATTACAATTTATAAATAACCTTAATTGTATCACTTATTGCAGAAGGAACTTGGCTTTTTATGAGTTACATATATCTAAAATCTTCTAAAACTTAGTTTTTTGTTACAATATAAATTTTTAATCAACCATATTTTCCAAAAAGAGATGTTCAAAATTCAATTTCTTGAGATGAAATGATATACACAATTATTTGCATAATTATCTCCAGTCAAGTATGTACAGCATATTGTTAGTAAAATACCAATATTTTGTCAAGAATCTGTACTCATTGAGCTTTCAAGTAAATCAGTATTTATTCATGATACCTTATAAAAAGAACATGATCATGAAATTAATGGCAATTATTTCGAAATGTAATATCCAAATGCCGGCCCTTACGTTCCTCAAATTAGATTAGTCTGGATCTGAAATTTTCAATAACTTGAACAAACATATTGACCTATGTTGGATATTTCTTCATGAATTTCCACAATACATTTATTTACTAAATATTCAAAGTAGAATATAAATATAGATAAATTGACATTTACTATAAAAAGAAAATATATACTAACAGTTATTGTTCTGCAACCGTCTAAAATTTAACTGTTTTTTGTCAATTTTTTGAGTGGAAAATACATCTTTTACTGGTCTATCCCGGTAAAGTGACATAAGGGATAGGTAAAATTTTTACCGATCCCTTACGTCACTTTTGGTTGACAACAAACAATAAGGTAGGTACCTAATTAGGCACGCTAGATAACAGCATCTGACATCTGGTAGTTGAATTTTATGAATAATTTTGTTTACAAGAGATTTCAAGTTAAAAAGTGTTTTGAGAGTAGCAAAAACGGTTGCAAAAAAGTATTGTCCTCAACATCACGGAAAGTGTCTTTGTTGTGCCCGCCGGCTTCCTGCTAGCCTAGCAAAGAATCACTTTCCAGTTTTGTTACGTAATTAACTATTATGTAACAAGGCCGCAAAGTGATTCTTTACTAGACGAACTGGCAGTTTCCAGGGCGAGGGCTAGTGAACCCGGCGAGCCTAGTAAAGACACTTTTTCGGGGTTGTTGCGTACAATATTTTTTCTGTAACGGTTCTTGGTAATCTCGAAAAGGTTGTTAACAACAAAATTTGTAAAAATTCAACTGACAGATTTCAGACGCTTACTTTCAAGAAAGTCTAGATTAATCATTTTTAATTGTTATCAGATACTGTTTTTCAACCAAAAGTGACATAAGGGATCGATAATAACTTTACCGATGTGGAAAGCAAAAGAAGAGCCGAATACAGAGTTTTGACGAAGGAGCTCAGATTGAAGTGTTAGATCATCATGCTATCAATGCCACAACTTGATTTGCCAGGTGTCTGCTAAAATTGGAATTTCTCATTAGGCTGTTCGCAAGGTACTAAAATTGCATAAACTTCATCCCCATAAAATGCAAGTCCATCATTAACTAGCTGAAGACGATTATGATAGAAGCCAGTTCTGTGAACAAATGATCGAAAGAATAAACAACAACCAGCTTCTATTACAAAATATTTGTTTTAGCGACAAATCAACATTCTTTTTGAATGGTTTTGTGAATAGATACATACAATTGTCAATACTCGAGCGATGAAATTTCACATATTTTTTGTGCTCAATGGCCACAAAAAATAAACTTTTGGGTTGAAATATAGCGAGATAGTATTATTGACCCGTTATTCATTGAAGAATATCTCAATGACAACATCTATTTGGACATGGACATTATCATTAACTTTGTTATACCCATGCATTGAAAAATGAACTTGATGAGGATGGTAATCTCTTCTTAGATAAAGAAGTGCTTCACTTCTAACAAGGTGGTGCTTCTCTGCATTATATTTCACCAGTCCGGGACTGGTTGGATGATATATTTCCCGGTAAGTGGATCTGCGGAAGAGAACCCATAGAGTGACCAACACAATCTCCGGATTCAAGGCTACTCGTCTGTGAAGCCACCTCAAATCTATCGTTTACAGAATTCTAACACACAACATTCACGGATTCTGGCAAAAAATTATTGCAGTGTCACTCTATTCCTGGAGAGGGTTTCCAGAATGTGAGAGAAGAGTTTGAGAATAGGCTATATGTTGTTTTGTTTATTAATATTTTGAGTATTTCTTATGATGAATTAAAATTAATAATGTTACAGTTGTCTATTTCAAGAATAACTTGTAAAATGGAATTTTTAAAATGTGAACTCGGTAATCGTTGTTCAAGTTCTAATGAAAAGAATAAAATTAGCAAGTTTTTGAGGATTTTTTTTAACAAATTTCGGAAAATTAGTTTTTGCTAAACTACATAAAAAGTAGTTTGATGAAATAAAATTTAATTTTTGCAGAAATATAACCTTTCAAAAAGGCTCTTATTTGAGATAACGCAAGAGGTAGAATGTTATGTATGATTCTTAAGTAGAGGTGGCTGGGGTTTCTCTTTTGTTGACCTACATATTACAGCAATTACTCACCCTCGATTCCATTTAACATGGTTAAAACCGTTAATCGATATCTCTTTCTGTCCCCTAGATAATTGTGGTGAAAACTTTTCAAATTAACACACAGTATAAGACATCTCAATAAGACAACGTCCATATTTTTTTCATTATCTTATGATAACAAACTCTTAAGTGGAACACATTGTTAAAATTATATGTTTGCTTTCTTTTCTCATTCACAACCGAACGAAAATTGAAACATTTTTAAAATTCCCCTCACATTATTTTATGGTCGAAAATTCCAAGGTTACGATCAGTACCATGATAAAAATTCATATGAGTAATGAATGATTGCCAAAAATGTATTACTACAGTAAGGAATGTCAGCTTTCATGACACGTATCCTCAAGATGATTTAAAGTTTATTGATTTTATTATATGGAAGTTTATTGGTTTTTCCCCTAGTGTTCTACATTATTTTGGTGGCATTTCAGCAAATTGCCGATAATTATTTATTAAATGCAGATTTATTCTAAAAAAACAAATTATGCGACAGAGTGCTACATTTTAGAATTTTTTTTACAAAATTAAATATTATTTTTGAAATATATCTAAGAGGAAAAATTGGGATATTAGCAAACAGTCCACACTAAAATGAAAAATATTCACACTTTTGTTTCCTTAAAGTATATTAACAACGGCCCGATTTCTCGAAAAGGTTAATCCAAGAACTAATTGTACCTGTTTGAATGGGAGCTTACACGAAGCATTCTAAAACCTAAAACCATGACGCATACTCCTGCTCCTGAATCACTACGAAATCTGATTACCAGGTGCTGAAAATATTTGCCATTGTGCAAAGCCAATATAAAAATATTTTTTATATTAAATATAATATATTAATATATTATATATTAGATAATTGATATGTATTGCATTTATTTATAAATTGTAATATATACAACTAGTCGTGCAACCAGAATCTTTGGGGGAAGATGGGTTTGTCCGATATAATTTATAGGCAACTAAGCACGTGTTCCCGCTTCCTTGGTAGTTCGCCTTGTCTTATAGGACCGCGTAGATTTTAGATTCTTTCTGGTATAGTGTTGGCAATCCCTGGGATTTTCCCATATCGTGGCATTTTTGTAATGGAATGTGAAAAAGGGAGGAACAGCTAAAAATGGGAATACATGTACAATCAATATTATTTTTTTACCTAAGGATGATAGTTATAATTGCGTAATAAACTTTCACCCTAGTCGGAAATGGCATTTAATTTGAAAGAACCTTATCACCTTCGACCAACTTATTTGTTGGATTTTCAATTCGATCCTAACGAATACTATATCTGTCCCTGTTTTTCTAATTTTTTTTAAGCAGGACGGAAAATTACTGTACATTTAAGTTAGGATCGGCTAACATTTGGAAGACCCCATGGTAGAAGAATAGAGTCGAATTGTCGTAACATTTTCTGTCGCTACTAAATTAAATTTAAAAAAAGTGTTTTACACGAATAATATAGAAAATAAAATGCGGAATGATAGAGATACACAAGACTTTGAGGTGACCGATAGACCTTCTGAGCAAAAAAACCAAAAAAAAAATTTTCAAGATAAATGGAAAATAATGAATGTCTATGGGCAAAAAGGACTGACAACCCAAAAATAGCATGGTAAATTGGTGAAACAAATAATTTAAAACATCCTTCAACTTGTTTACTCTTGGAAAAATGTATCATGATAGCGAGTGCTCAGAATTGTAAAAAAAAACGCCAGAAAGCGGTGTATTTTTAAAAATCTTTGCTTTCATTTTACAAAAATTGAGAACACTGGAAGTTCCAGCCAGATTCTTTTCAGGATAATTTTAAATTATTTTATTATCATAATTATTTGGTTTATATTAAGTACCGCTCGCATAGAACCAAGTAAAATGGATCTTTTATTATTAGTAAATATATTTCTATTATTTATAAATAATCTACAATATGAAAGATTAAATAATTTAGTTGAAATATTAATCCATAGCCATTTTAATTATTTTCTTTTTAGAAGCATAGTCTTAAAATTATGAGAAAGCGATTCCCAGCCTCAGAATATCTTATAAACATTTGTTTATATCAAATAACGCAGAGAATTTGTCTAAACGTATTTTGCCAAACTTGTTTAGAGAATATTTGTCGCTCCACATCAACCGATATTCCGTTCCTCGCGCAGGAGTCACGTCGTTGGGAATAAAACTGCTCAGGTCGGCTAAAATATTCACAATTTCACTGTTAATCCGAGCGGTCAGAGATATTCCGGCAGTTTCGCAATTCAGTAATTGAAATAGGGTTATCTATTCAGAAACACGTTGTCATTCATTGAGGATAAAATACAATCTCAGTATAATAGTAAGGCGCACTACTAGTCAGATTTTTAGTGTCACTCGTTTGAGGATAGAATCTGACCAAGTGGTTCGCAAATAAAACTATGATTGTACCCCAATAAGGGACATAAAAGCGATTCTAGCTATATAACGCCCGCTAAGTATACGCTAGACACCCTTCGGGATCATCCGGGTTTCTTTTCAGTTTAGGTTTATGATACTATACACCGATTGGATTCTAGTGTCACTCGTTGAGGATAAAATTCAATCCCAGTGTTATAGGTAGGAAACACTACTAGCCAGATTTTTTGTCACCCGTTTGAGGATAGAATCTGACCAAGTAGTCTGCAAGTTAAAACACGTTTACCCTAGTAAGGGGCTTAAGAGTCAACCTAGCTGTATAATACAATCGCGTAACTACTTGAATTTGCACACACCGCCTGCCGTAATATCGCTTCCACACTAACCGCTTTAAAACACATAACCGCTTGCTAGATATCAGTAGAAAGTATATTCCGTAACTTAGCTGAAAACCGGAAAAAGTTAAACCAGTTAACTGGTTTCCTCAAAAACAGTTTCGGATAAAATCGGGTATCCAAGTATAGATTAAAACCAGTTATTCGGTTATCCGATAACCGATTAATCGGTTCTCCCAAAACCGGTTAATCAGATACTTGAAAAACCGATTTATATATTGTCATATAGAAAATATTTTACATATTTTATTTAGTATTCATAAGTAAACAAAATATCAAACAACAATTTCCCTATAGATAAATTTAATAAATAATGATATACTTAAATAATTATGTTAATATAAAATCTAAATTAACTTGTAATCATGAATAACACCCAGTATGCATTATTATTTATTACCTATTTATTAAAGACAAAGAATAATGCAAGTTTTCAAATTTCATTCACAATAATGGACTATTGAACCTAAAGGAAGTCAAACTTAATATGGAAATTGCTGATCAATCATCTATTAAAAATATAAATAAGCCCAAAGAAGGATGGGTGGGGATCATTCAATTAAAGAAGATTTTATAGACACATCTCCTGAAAATGTTGTATTCTTGGTAAGATATCCATTTTTATTATTTTATTGTTTTTATGTAATTAACTGTGGCGTTGATATCCCATTTATTAATTTCAATAAATTATGTTTTAATTTATTCTTGTTTTCATTATTTTCTATATTATTTCTGGGGCTCTCAGTCTCAATACCCTCTCGCACGCCAAGCAACTCCATGTCATGATTACCAATAGGATGGTCGTGACAATATCAATAATAATTGTTTCCATGGAATTTATTTATCAAATAGATTTAATGGAAGGTGAAATAACCGGCCCTTAGTTATCAAAATAAATCAACAAAATTACAAAACTTTTAACTTCTTACATCTCATTTGTGTTGTCATCCATATAATATATAACTTTTTTCCACTCTTGTTATCATTTCTCACTGTTTAGTGTTTGTTAATATACTAGTTTAAATAGTTGTATATTTAATCTCAATCTGCTTACCACTCATTAACCCAAGTCAACTTCTCAGTATATTTTCCATAATTCTTCGCTTCTGCTTTCTCTCACTCAATATATTCATTTAACCTTAATATTTTTTTCGAAATGATTATGTAGCATTTTCAATTTTTATTTACTTGTTTCTTTTTCTCATTTATAGCATTCTTATTAACATTATTTTCTCTTGATTTATTCCACACATTTTATTTTACGCGGTGGTTTTACCAGTAGTCCATATGCCTTTTGTATTACACTTTATATATTATATTTCCAACAAAAGCCGTTTCTCACACCTCCAGGGTTGTATCGAAGAGAGAATTCAGGTTCCATTTCTGCACTGTAGTATGTTTGAGTTAGAATGGTACAGTAAATAAGTGAAAATTTCTTCATTCCCGTCATATTTGATACAAATAGGATCATTTTTCACATTTAATATGCATGGTCAGATATATTTTTTTAATAGAGAGTCTTGTTATGACTATCCGTTTTAAATTAAGGAGTTCTTTATTTTAATACACTCAGTTCCAAAAAAAATTAAGCACTTGATTTTTCAGATAATTTTAAGTATTTTAATTTTCAAAATAATGGACCGATATGTATAAATGTTTTATTAGTTTTTAGTTAAATTCATTTTCTATGCGCAAAATTGAAAGGAATCGTAGGTTTTTTTTAATTTCATGGAAATTTTTGAAGAAATTCATAGCTTACTTTATTCACAAGCACATAAAACACCCTGTGAGTAATACGTGCAATTATGACGAAAGCATTTTCTCTTTATTAGATAAACCATTTTTAGCAAACATTTTGTTTTTTTGCTCACTGTTCTATCTCTGACACTTTCCAAAGGTACAGCATTTTTACGTGAATCTTGGATTTTCGCCTTTGATTATTGGGAAATGATATCTACGGAGATCATAGTTAGCCTGGAAACAAATTGAGAGTTTTTAATGGTTAGTTGTTAGTGGTGAAATCAAACAATCTAATAATCTTAGTTAAAAAATCGAAGTAAACGATACGTTTCCCATGCAGTAAGAGTTTGTGAAACAACAGGTTGACGAGCAATTCATAGGTACGAGCAAACGAGTTACAAGGTGAGTTTTGGTCGTCCGAGAAAAACATCCCGTATATATGATCACTTGTATGGCTCCGTGGTCTAGAGGTAACGTACTTGCCTCGATACCTCGGGGTCCCGGGTTCGATGCCCGGTCGAGGAACTGGGATTTTTCTGTAAGTGAGATTAATCGTAGCTGATACTCGGATATTGGGTGTGTGTCCATTGTCTCTAAATGTGTAGCCCTCTCCCACACAAAGTCATTTCGAGACCTTCAGGGATAAGGGGGTTGTAATTTCCATGTGGTATTATATTATTATTATTAGCTTCATTAGGTCCGCCTTAAGGTTAGGTTACGAATCGATCATAAGAGTAAAACGAGACCCTCGCCAAAATCGAAATTTTATAGTCAGTAAACAAACAATCTGCAAACGACTTGAAGGGGTAAATTTAAAGGCTAGGTGACCTGAAAAGGTCCTAAATTATTGGATCAACATCGCTCGTCCCGGCGAAATTTTGTAAAAAACTATGACCGTTGCAATAATCAAAAAAAGCAAAAGGTTTGTTAAAAAAAATGATTTTCCAATAAAGAATAATTGCTTTCTTCGTAATTGCAGGTAGTACTCACAGGGTGTTTTAAAAAATTTGAAAAGGTAGCTGTTTTCTAATTTTTAATAAACTACATTCTTTCCTATCTCTTTAGCTACAAATTATAAAAAAATTTGTCGATCACCAGTGATTTTAAAATTATCGAAAAATGGATTCCAAAATTTGTAATAATCGTAATTTAAAGGCCAAATCAAATATCATAATCAATTAAGTTAAGTGAGTTTCGAGGTTCACTGGATTTTACTGATAAATGAAAATAACCTCATATTTTGGATTAGTATAAAGCAGTATTTGAAAACCCTATAAATAATGCACTGTATACGTTAATGATTTATTTAAGATAGTAATAATTTCCATAACAATGGTACAAACACGAATTAACCAATTTTAGATGCATTAAAAACATTTTAATACCATAAAACTTAAAAGTTTGGTCAAGTAATTTAGTAACAGAGCATTTAAAAGAATATTGAAATTGAATACGTAATTATCTACATTTACGGCGAAATGTGAACCACCTTTTTACAAGATTGGTAACTCTATGCTTGCATATATTACAATTAACAAGACATTGTCTACCTACCACGTGTTCTATGTATTTTTTATAGGATTGAAGCTAATGCATATAAATAAAATTCTATAACATATTAAACGTGTCTTTAAATGTTACATAGGTAGTCAGTTGTTTTGAATATAAATTGATATTATTAAAATATAATTAAGACTCTTAAACACAAAGGCATATACAATGGAATGTAAACAAAAAACTGTAACCCCCAATAAGAAAAACTGTCCTTTTCATCTTGATATCTATCGTTCTCGTCAATATAAAATATATTATTTATATTCACAGAAAGAAATCTTCGTTTTAAATTATTGATATGAGTGACGTGTTTTGTATGTTAGCAAATTGAATAAACATCTATTAAATGATTAACCTCTATAATTGTATAGTATCTTACTATACAATTATTCAGTTACCGCTACAAAATTGCGGCGATTTTGTTGCTGCAACATGTGTGCACTATCACATTATGCGATTTGCTTACTACAATTTTTTAGATACTAACTGTTGTCATCAACTTAATACCTAAAATTCTTGTAAATATCAGCTAATTCACAACCACACTTTTTCATTATTGTCGAAGATAAACCAAATGAAGGTAATTATTTGATATACAAGCATGAGAAAAATCACAGGAAATAGCAAAACTCCAATTATAAAGATAATGAGATTAAAGTACTTAAAAGATACCAACAATAAAATATACATATATGTGTGGTAGTAAAAATGGGGTAGATATTGTTGTCGCAACAAAATCGCTGCAACTGAATTACATCGTCTGAGGCCTAATTAATTTTCTTAGACCTTTTATTTTGTTTAAAAATACAAGTATTCCCAATCCAAAAAATTATTGAAGAGATGATAATTAAGAATAACATTCTATCATTTTAAAGAAATTAAGGTAAGTTTTGCTGAAAACGTCATAGTAAATCTTTTTCACATAATGTTTCTTTAACGAGGACAAATCTATTCCACATTATAGAAATCTTCCACACAATCCTCGCGTAACTGGTACTAAAATGACTGTTCACGGTTTCTAAATTGTCGACAATATGAAGGATTGAGAATGACAAATCTGTTAACTTGTTTGTTCTTTCTATAAACAGATTTAGCCATAGTAATATTTCTTGTGATTTGTGATAGACTCATGACCAAATGCTGTAATTTAACTTTTTTTTTCCGAAGCAGAAACAGAACAATGTAAAGACTCTTATGACTGTTACGCTTTTTCTCTGGCTTGCGTACATAAAAAACTGCCAGACCAAGCCAGAATCGGAGGTGCGATTTCACACATTATGCCACCAAGCAGAATTTTGTTCAGTGTTACAAGATTAGATTTAGGACTCTATCTATCTTTTTAAAAAAGCAAATAAAAAGACGACATTTATTTTCAGAAAATCGACATTCAACTTGGTCAGGATTACTCAATATTTTGAGGTGATGGCATGTTTGGGAAAACGAACAGGGATGGAGCTATCTGAGTCATTAGAAGAACGACTGAGGGAGAGGAGGGTCTTTAATCTAGAATTATGATCATAAGAAACCGATTAACCACATTGAGATTAGATAAAAACGATTGGCTGACTGCCAAAGGAATAGAGAATATCAACAAAATCAATTTACAGGCGTATTCTGTCTTGAAAATTTTACAATAAACACCTGCATATTTTGTGATTATAATTTGATATCAAACCTCACAAAATAATACTGAAAATATTAAAACTTTAATACGTAGCAGAAATTAACAAAGTGTCTCAAAGAACGCAAAAATAATATCTGTAACTCTGCACAAGTGTAAATTAAGTTAAATTAGTCTTCAAGTATTTGCTGTAACATTTCGTAGTAAAATTTTATCTTCATGGTTTTAATTTTTTTTTGTTAATTAATTACATGCCAAAACCTCAGGGGTCATTCCTTACAACATTTCAGAACGAAAAGTTCTTATTAACATATATCCTAAAATGTTTCGTTACTGAGGATATATGATGTCGAATTTTCAATTTTTTCTTGCTCTTTCCATGTATTTTATACATTTTTAAAGATAATTGATTCAAATTTGGTGTACGTACTACTTGTTACAGTCTCTACAAAACAACTTTACTGATTTTTGCAGCAATATACAGGGTGATATTATTTTAGGGGTCATGAACCTTTAAAATTCCCCGAACTTATTTTTACGGCAACACTGTTTTTTTTACTTATTCTTTTCTTAAGCTTTTTGCTATATTACATTTTTTTCCTATTGTGCAACGTTTAGGAGTTATTTGGCAAAATATCGGAAAAGTCGGAGCACTAATAAGCTGGTGCTACTGAGAAGATCTATATTTTTATGAGATTTAAAGGAAAAACTTTGGAAATCAAATTTAAGTTTTTCTTGATTTACGTTTAAATATTTCTAAAAAAAAGATTTCTAATAGATAATAAAACTCAAATTTAAGTCAAATTACAAAAAGTGGGGACAAAACTATTAAAACTAAGAACCAAGCATAAAAATAGTTTAAGAAATCATAGTAACTGTTGGAAATGTCCTCCTCCTGTTAGTATGCAGGAATCAACTCTTCTTCTCAACGATTAACGTACCTTTTGAAAAATCCCTGGAGTATTTCTTATAGTTTGGCATGAAGCAATTATGCGATTTCTCAATTCTTATTCATTTTGAATAGGTTTATCGTAAACTAGAGTCTTAAGGTGACCCCACAGAAAAGAATCCAAACTGGTCAGGTCAGGGAACCTAGGAGGCCATAACTGAGTTCCCCCGACCTAGTTTGAAAAAATTCACACGCCAGAACACTAAAATGTGCAGGAGCACCATCCTGTATAACCACATCGGATTTTTTTGAAGCAGGGAAATTTTCAAGCTAGATTGAAAATTCTTCTTCAAGAAAGAGAGTGTAGGATTGTCCATTAAGTCTCCTTGGATGAAAAAAGGGCCCTATCAGGTAATCCCCAACAATTCCACATGCACTGAAAATTGTACCTGAAAATGTAACTCCACAATTGCATGCGGATTTTTGTCTGCCCATAAATGATTATTGTGAAAATAGCGTTACGACAAAAATTAGATTCATGATCAAATTTTTATGTTCAGCAACTTTTTGGAGAAACCACTGGCAGAAGTTCATACGCAATGGAAAGTCTCGAGGGAGTAGTGCTCGGATTCTTTGAATGTATAGGGATATAACAGATTATCAACAAGAATTTCCCAAACAAGTACATGACTAATATTCAGTGTTAACGTTAAGTTTTAAACAAAAAAACAGGGTTTTGTTAAAAAAAAACATGTTTTTTATCAACTCTGGTTTATTCTAATACTTTTACGTGACATGCACTGTATTAGACAACTGTTTAGTTTACCTTCATCTAAAACAAGTCTTACAATTAGACTTTGTAGAATCATTATTTATTTACTAATTTTGATTTTCATGGAATTGTATCTTAATTTTTACTATTACGTAAATAAATAAATATTGTTATTATTATTATTATGCGTGACAATTTAACTGTAACGTTTGAACATCTAATAAGTTTTTTCAACTTATTTTGGGAACCGCAAATATATATTTTCTCTTAAATAATTATGTTAGATCTGAAGTAGAAGAAACGGTAAAGGTAAAGTTATTTATATACCCCGAAAATGTTTTAGAAATATCTACTTTTAACTAGAAATTCGAGCAAATGGAATAGTTCTAGTACGTATTTACAAGTTTTTATTGTTTAATACATGTATTCCAGATTTGAAATATTTACAAATGTTCAAGAGTATTTTATCATTTATCATGACAACATAAATATTTTTTTAAACAAAAATTATGAAATAAGTTAGGGAAATAGAAACAATAGATGATCAATGCGTTTATTATAGAAAAATATCTGCAATGCTCTTTACATTGATAATAAAAATATTGTTTTTAAAACAAAATTCCGCGATTATGAATTTTATAATTAATTCCTAAAAAAACTTCGTTGAACAAATTTCTAACATTTCTTACCAGAGTCAATACGAGACTATCTGATCTGAAACTCCATAGAACTGACCATACCAATTAACCAAATCGATTAAAAAAAGTAGATAAGAGCGCGTATATCCTGAAAATTTTCGCTAATTTGGCAAATAAAAATGTGATAAAATGAATTTGAGAACAAAAGAGCCTTAATTGTTGTAGGATTCTCATTGATAAAATCACAAAACGGAATCGTGACCACTAAATCTCTGCCGTCGGGCCCTACCGGCGTTCCGAACTCATTAAATAATCTTAGAAAAAACTGACAGAGTCAAGTTGGCTGTTTTAAATCACTTCCTCGGACTTGGCGAACTTCAGACATCCATAACTCAGGGCTACAAGCAAAAATCTCGGGACAAAAACGCATCGGAAACAAAAAAGCACAGGCAGCTCGATACAAACGAGGGATATAAACAATTCTCGGGGTAACCATGGTAACGCGCGGGCACCGGCATCTTTGATTCTGGATTTGCATAGCAGGCTCCGATATGGAAATGCTGCATCGTTCTTGAGCTGACTGTACGAGTGGACAGTGACTGTCTTACCGACCAAGCGGTAGCCGATCCGCGATGCCTAAGCAGGCCGCTTTTCGGCATACACTAAGTTATGTCAACTGATTTTTGCAATTCTCCAATACTCGGGGACCGCATTGCCGATAAGCGGAATAGATATAGGCAGGGTATATACTAAGCAAGAAACAATAATATGCATTTCCAATGCTAAAATTACATATATATTATATTACGTTTTATAACATATACATATGGAGGAAAATATTTTAACAATGCAAGGCAAAAGAAAACAACATATACTGGGTGTCAATGAGATCACATATAAGCCTGTTATTTTTTAAAAATTGGATTAAAATTTTTAAATTTAAAACTCACATATGAGATGTAAATGGGCTTATTTTGACGACCATACATATATTCACAGCCACATAAAAAAAAAATTTTTTCGGGTCTGGGGATCAGTCCGTGTATACTATATGTTTTCGGGATCGCTGAATCCGAATCCGGGATCCGTTTAACCCCATCACGTTAGGGCTTTGCCATAACCTCAAAAAACCCAATAATTTAGGCTTTTCAGCACTATAACGCATATAACCCGGTGATTCAAACTTTAAACACAAAAACCCAAGCTGTTAACCCCGAAAACCCATAACCCCACCACCCCATAACCCTATAAGGGTTATAGGGATAACTTGAAGTCCAATAACCATGTAACAAAAATATTTACACTCAACCTCTGATATCGCGGCTTTTCACTATCATCGTGTTCATCGCTGTCGGATTCGTTTTCTTCAGCAAACTGTACGTTAATTCCCATGCCTCCAGTTACATGATCAAATTAAGTTTTACACTCATTTTGTTCAACTGGAACTGGAGCTATTACCAATATAGCGCTCATACATACAATTTTGTTCTAATATTTACTATTACTTTTTTCGGAATTTAAAACATGTAGCGAAAAATGTCGTGATTCACATGACAATCAGGTGAGTGTGAAACTATTTTCAATTGTTTTCTTGTAGTTATAAACTCTACGTTAGCCAAGTCACCAACTAACGTAGAGAAGTTCGCATGGTGACGACGACTCCGGGACCACATTTTCATTTTACTGTCCCGCCTGTGTCTGCATCCAGGGCACCTCCCGTGGTGACAGCGGACAACGGAGTTGTTCCGTATTCCGGCTGAGTCCCTGGATCACGGCATTTATGCCGTCATGGCAGGCACAGGTAAAAGACGACTTACGAGACAGGGGATATGATACCCAGAATCGGCGGCCGGACAGGGTGAGAAAGCGGACCCTCAGGCGTCGTCGTCACGCGACCGCAGCTCTACATTAGTTGGTAACTTCGCTAATGTAGGGTTTAATACTACAAGAAAACAATTTGAAATGGTTTCGCAAACCCATGATTTTCATGTGAATCATGAAATTTTTGCAATATATATTCTAAATTCGAAGTAGATTCTTTGCGAAAACCCATTGACGAACATATACGTAAAATGTATGAGGAAATTTTCAAATTGAAGATGGATCAGCTTAACAGCTGGGTTCCACACATCATTTGCAACTATTGCAAAAATATGTTAACTCGTTGGAAGAAAGAGAAGAATAAAGAGGATATAAAGTACTCTAGTCTAGCTATTTGGAGTAGTCCTGGTAACGAGGAAGAATGCTTCTGTTTGAACCTAATGAAAGGTTTTAATAATAAGAATAAGAACAAAACTGTATTATATAAACACTATATCTGTAAGGGCTCCAGTTTCAGCTGAACGGAATGAGTGTGAAACTGAATTTGGTCGTGTATATGGAGGCATCGTAATGGAAATTGACGAACAGTTCTCTAAAAAAAATAAATCTGAGAGCGATGATAACGATGATAGAAAAACGAAATATGCATCACGTGACAAAAATCCAGCAGTCCCATCATTGGTCTCACAGTCGGAGTTGAATAATCTTGTTCGAGACTTAGGTTTATCAAAAGATGGTTCCGAGCTCTTAGCTTCATTCCTCAAAGCAAAAAAATCGTTTACAACCGGAAACTAAAGTTTCATTCTATCGAAACCAAGACACAGAGTTCCATAAATTCTTCTTGAAGGATCAAGATTTATCACTAGTATTATGCACTGATGTTGAAGGTCTTATCAATGAATTGAAACGAGTTCCTATAAAGCTACTGATTAGCGACTTTTCATAGGTTCCTCTAAACAAAGTATCAAGGCAGTGTTACTCCACAACACAAACGTTTATGCTCCAGTTCCGATATAGCACACTCAAATGTTATGCAAGAGAAATATGATAACATGCAAGTTCTACAAAAAATTTACTACAAGAAGCATTTATGGCAGATTTGTGGAGAATTGAAAATCATAACAATGTTACTTGAACAACAATCAGGATTCACCAAATATTCTTGCTATTTGTGCTTGTGTGATAGTAGAGATAGAGCACAGTACCTATTACAAAAAAAAAAAAAAAAAAGAATGGCCAGTAAGATCATCGTTAGCCCCTGGTTCACGTAACATCATTCATGAGTCTTTAATGGATCCATCAAAAATTCTTATTCCTCCTCTCCATATAAAGCTTGACATCATGAAACAAGTTGTTAAAGCTTTGGATAAGACAAGTCAATGTTTTCAATATCTCTAATCGAAATACCTAAACTCTCTGAGGCAAAATTAAGAGAAGGAGTATTTGATGGACCACAGATTAACACAATGCACTAGTAAAATGAATCGACTTGAGAAAGCAGCCTGGCTCAGTTTCAAAGACGTGGCACGAAACTTTTTAGGGAATACGAAAAGTCAACAGTATGAAAAAATCGTCGTCAAGATGGTTAACGACTTTGAGATGCTGGGATGTTTGATGAATTTAAAAATACATTTTTTGCACTCTCATCTCGATAAATTTCCCGCTAATCTCGGAGATTTCAGCGAATAACAGGGTGAACGCTTTCACCAGGACATAAAAGTGATGGAAACTCGCTATCAGGGAAGGTGGGATGAACATATGATGGCAGATTTCTGTTGGACTCTGAAGAGAGATACACCAAAGGAAAATAGAAAGCGTAAAGCATTGCATCGATCTTTTGATGAGAAGAGAACCCAATATAGTTCTAAAAAGATAGATAGACTGTTGAATATTTAGTTTATTTATTTTATTTATTGATTAATTGTTTAAGTTATTTATTTATTTATTTGTTCATTGTTTAATTTTTTTAACAGCTCTTATAAGGGCTACGTGATGTACAAAATTCGATCGTGCAACCTCCTCGTGGTGTACATCGGGTAACGCTAATGCCAACGGTATCACCTTCGTTTTCGGGATAAACGTTGTTTAATGAAAAGAATGAAGATGCAGGGTTATTAGGTTATGGGGTTTAATAACAGGTTTAGGGAAATCATCAGCCCTGACAAGTCGCGATATCTGAGGTTGAGTGTAATTATTTATGTTACATGGTTACTGGGCTTCAGGTTATAGGGTTATGCGGTGGTGGGATTATGGGGTTTCGGGGTTAACAGCTTGAATTTTGTGTTTAAAGTTTAAGTCACATGTGTTACATAGTGCTGAAAAGCCTAAATTATTGGGTTTTTGA